>JAHZTW010000001.1:295949973-296059704 GCA_020283515.1 Alliaria petiolata
AAAAAAAAAAAAAAAAAAAAAAAAAAAAAAAAAAAAAAAAAAAAAAAATGACTCCGAAATTACGGTGAAATCGCGAGATGGATCATGAGACTGATTAAACGAAAATTGGAAAATGGACTTACAAGGAGATGGGATACTGGTGACGGTAGGCATGACGTGGACTAGAACTAACCGATCGATTCTGGGAAGGAGGTTTTCGACGGCCCAACGGAGAGCGCGACGGCTAGCAGCTCCTCCTACGGCGTCGCCGACGGATCCTTTGACGGCGACGGCTACAGAAGAATACGCCGGAGCTCCGCCGATCGATTCGAAGAACTTGTTAGTCATCACCACCATGAAAACTTCTTCCTTCTCGATTTTTTTGTGTGGTGACAGAGAGATGAAATGGGTTTTGGAGAGACCCGCGAAAGCGTAAGTTGACTTGATGGCAAAACCAGAAAAGTGGGTGATGTATTTATTGACTCGTGAGAAAACCAATAAATAAATAAAAGCGCCTTACTTATTAGAAAAGTCTTTTTTTTTTGAAAAATATGGGGCTTGTATTTTAAGTAATATTCGCGATATGTACGTTTAGTTTTTTTTTTTCCTTTTATTGATTAGGCACAACAATTTTGTTATGCGATATCGTAGATGATTTCCTCAACACATAATTTCACAATTTGTTTCAGTCTTTTGCAGTTTCCCTGATCAAAATGAATAATTCTATTTTGAAGTTTGTTTTTTTTTATTACTTTTCCTCATTGTATATACTTTTTGAATTTGCAAATTAGACCCAATAAGTTGAAAGTTACACTTACACATTCGCATTCGCACCACGTAAAGGATAAATTCTCAAGGCTTAATATTGATAATATTGAAAAACAAATGCAAGACTATTAAGGAATTGTTAAAAAGAATGTTCCGTATTCTAAGCAAATGTTGACATTAGCACAGATATATAATACATTTTGAATAAATGTGCAAATAGCGAATTTAAAATTCTGATATTATTGACTAGTAACTACTTTATAAAGGGTGAGAATAATTTCCATTGGATTAATTAATTTTATTAAGATAAATATATATTGCTTGTTCTAAGGTTCTGTATGTGATGCAACGAACATATACAAATTTTCTCAGTTCCTTGTTTCGTATAAACAAATGATTCAAGACGGCACTCAAACCACTTGCAATATCCAATACTCCGAAGTGTCCGGTTTGAAAATTAAAAATTCCATCTATAATTGGATGAGTTAGTAATTTTTTTAAGCCATTTGTTCACGTTTGCAAAATTTGAAACGAAATTTTGCTATATTTCTTTATCATCTATATATAACATTCATAAATTAACTTTTTTGGGCTTCATGATTATTCAGCATAGATTTTGTTCAGCTCAAGTGTTCTCGGAGCCACCATTATGAATTTATGATAATCATTGTTGTCATTTAACAATTAATATAACCGTAGACAATAAGAATATTCATTACTCATGTTTAGAAATTGATGACCAGTGATTGAATACCATAAAACAACAATCACAATTCACAAGGTCTTTCTCTCAATTCTCAGTCACTTATTACCACAAAACAAGACTGCGTGTTTTTTCTCTTTTCCATCATCCCTTAGATTCTAGTATACACATTTGTATCCAGTTTTCATAGTAACCTACGTACCATTCTTCGATCGATTATTTTTATATTTATGTACAAACCCAAACGTGGAGGAGAGAATCATACTCTGAGATAGGTTCGAATCATGGTTGCTCCTGTTGGATCAGAGACGAGATGATTAATGAGACCTTTTCTCAAATTGTTTGGTGCAATGATGAACATGTAGAAAGCAAAGAGGACGAGATCTCCTGATGTTAGTGTTGATCCTAGAAACCCTTGCCACATCCTGCGTAAGTGATATGAAAACATCAGTGTCTTGTTTCAAACATTGTTTGTTATGTAAATGAAGAATCAGTGTCTTAAAATACTCTTCTTTTTTTTCTTGCCTTATGGGAATTCTAACCTGAAGATGTTCAATGTGTTTGCTTACCATTTTGGAAGGCGGAAGAAAGTGTGGAAGAAGCTTCTAATGCCTTCGATATCGAGTTGAAGTATGAGGGCAAGACCAAAGAGAAAGAATGCTCTTTGCCGTTTTCTTTCTTGTGGCCACAACGTATCCCAAGCTACAAAAAGAAAAAATAGAAACTTCCAATAAATTTTGGAAGATTTTTATCATCCTCTGAAAGCATAGTCAACTAATCATAGCTCACCTTGTCTCGAAATGTTACTGTTGATGTGTTTGGTGAAGGAATTAGTCTCTTGTTTCAGTATATTCGCGATCACTGAAGCGTATTTCGGAGCTTCGGACAAAGATCTCACAACTGAGTAGCCTGTTTAAATGACAGAAAGTTTAAGTCAGACATGGTGCAAGATTCAAGATGTGAAAAGCCAGAACAAAGGGTTTATTGGTTAAAGGCTTGCTCTATACTACCTGTTGCGGGATGTACCATACTGGCGGCAGCACCAAAAGCGAGATTCTTTTGTTCGGTGTTTGGCAAAGAACCACCAACAGGGATATAAGACCATTCCTGCAAACAAAGCAAACGCCGAAATTTTAATCTTGTTCAACAAGTGAAGCTTTACAAATTACAATCAATGGAGTTAAAACACTCTTCTATGTATATATTACCTCTTCGTAAGTCTTTAGAACTCGAATTCCGAGTGTATCTAATCTTAACATGAGCTTCTTTTTTAGCAAATCAAAGGGCATGACATCTTTCGAGGCCAAACACGTCTCCTGCAGTGAGTTCCAGCTGATTAGCTACAGACATTTTTGCGATCACGATTAATAATATAGAAGTAGAGAAACAACAGAGAGAGAACCTCAAAGAATACTCTTGTCTTTGTCATAGGCATTGCGTACAGAAAAGTCGGATACTCAGCTTCTGAGCTCCGAACTTTCTGGTTCGTATAATCTCTGTAATCCATGAAAACCATCTGCTCTGGATCATACGGACTGTTTTCCACCTAAAGTGATCAAACAGAAGAGTCTCAAAACATTCATATAATTTCCTCCAGTTATGGGTATTGCATCGGAATATCATCGTATTCATACTATACCTCAACCTCCACGCCGTATGCAGTTTGGACAGAGACTCTAGGTCCCCCAACTTCGTACTGCAAGAGCTTCCCCGAAGCCGCTCCAGAAGCAACAGTGGCAAGCCTGCGTTTTCCAGAAGTCAGAACTTTTTACATTGGCCCAAAACGTTTTTCTACTAAAACTAGAATAGTACCACCATCCATGATTCCAGTCTTGTACCTGCAAGGAACGACGGTGTTTTGTTCACAGGCAACAAGCCTAAGGCCGTCAGAAGCTTCTGTTATGCTCTCAACTTTCGAGCTAAGATACGAGACACCTGACTCGACACACCTAGGAAACATTAATAACGGATTATGTATTTAAACAGCTCAAACTCAGGAGATGAACAATAGCCAGAGCAAAGTCTCCCAAAAAGATGCAGAGTGAAAACCATTCCTTCATTACCTCCTCAAGAGCTCCTCGTGAAGTAAACGTCGGCTAACTCTTCCGTAAGCACGGCCGATTGTAATGGGATTGTCATCGTCCAGATACACGATCGTATCCCTCCAAACGTGCTCAATACATTTTTGCAGCCCGAGATCTTTTAAAGAGCAACAATAACACAAACTAGTCATTACATTGACCACGAAGATAGTGAGTAGTACTAGTAGATAATGGATCATCACTGAGCTTTTTTTTTTACCGTTGAATTCATCTTCCCAAACACCGTAGTTGTTTGTGAAAGGAAGATCTGGACCAATCAGTCCAACTTTGAGTCCGAGCTTAGCTGATTCTGCAGCCAAGGCTAAACCAGCAGGACCACAACCAATAACCACTAGGTCCAAAGCACCATCACCAATTGTTATAGGAGGTAACTGTTAAAAACACAAAATTCAATAAGCTTCAAAACCCGAACATGAATTCAAAATGTTCCTTTTTCTCAAGCAATGTAAGAACAATTCAAACCCATCAAGGGGATTGAGATTTCTCTGAGATTACGAGAGGTTCGTTTTCTTCCTAAACAAGTCAAGGCCAACCATTGACTGACCTTATCAACGAGCTTAGACTGTTCATCCATGTCTTTGTTCTGCTGCATTTGAACGAACAGAATCTCTGAACCACCAGCCTTCACAAAATCTTCCTCGTCGGCGAAATCCTCTCTCACCGCCACGCAACTCTCGCTACCGGAGCCTGCTCCGCAGCCACTAGCTCTGACTCTCCACAAACCGCACCGGAAATTCCTAAAGCTGTATCTCTTAACCACCGGAAATCTCCTCCGGGAGCTCCAAGACGGAAAAGCTGAGACCGCCATTGCAGCGAAATTCCGAGCACCAACACACTCCATTACCTCCTCAGAAAACGAAAAAACCGAAATAGGATAAAAAAGAAGAACAAAAAATCCTCAGCGCAAAGATGTAAAATCTCTCTCACACCATTGTTGCTGTTCTATTGAGGTTTAGCAGAAAGAGGAATCTGCCTTTTTCCTTCGTAATATTTATTTTCTTTTTCGTCAATAAATTTTTTTCACAATGACTGGGAAAGAGCCTTACAGACGAGAGGACGATAAGGAGGATAGAACCACGGCTACGATGGGACTCTATTCGCCACGTGTAATTCTTTCATTGGTGAAAAGGCTGCGTTAATCGTCCTTCGTGTACAAAGACACGTGTAGAGCTTTGAGTGGCTTGTGTAATTCAAACGTACTCTGACGCAAAAAGGACAACGCAACGTGTACTGTAGTACTTGTAACAACCCACTTCGTTTGATGAAGAAGACCTTATGGGCTTTACAACGGGCCCATATGATTATTGTACTTATCAGTTAACACAAGAATCGAATTTTATTTGCTTTTGAATTTTTAGCTTAAAATGATAACGGAAATCGAACTAAGCCGAAGTCTATTACATAATTTTTGTTTTGTTTTTAAACATGTAGAACATCGCTCTTGACATAAAATTTTTTGGAGGCATATCCTTCATAAGAAATAAACCACACTTAATTGGATATAAAAGTACAAATGCAAACAAACAATTATTTATCCTCAAGCTTGAGATACTCAAGCCAGGGAGCATCATTTGCAACTTGCAACCACTAGATTGTAGGTACATCACTAAATAATGATGGCAAAACGAAACGACGTTAATGCTAGATGGGCCGAAGCAATTATAGTACATTTGCGTTGACTTTACTTATCAGGTCAACTCTCTCCTCATCTCTATCACAAGTGAAGATGCACACAAGTAAACAATTAAGAAAATCAAACTTCCAGAAAATTCAAAATCGCATTGCCAAAAGAATTAAACTCAGTCTCAATAACCCACGGGAGAAGTAGTTCAGACAAAGAAAAACAAAAAGAAAGATGAAAAAAAAACCAATTTCGAGTTTGTTGATACCAAACTAATACCATCAAAGCAAGTTATTCACGAGCTTATAAGAGAACAAGCCCAAGTTCTGATGGCTTCAATGCACTTCTCAAACGGTAATTGTAGAGGTAGTAGTGAAGCTGCCCGTCTCCTGGACCAAACTTCAACTCTTTCAAGAAACTCTCGTTGTGCATCACATCCAACGCGTTGAACACGTCGAAACCCTTTTGCTTGGAGACGATCAGGGCATCATTCATCAGCTGAAGAAACGAGGTCTGCGTTGCGACGTTGTAGTAAGAATAAGCAGCTTTCAATGTGGTGTAGTTCGGGTTACCAAGGATAGTCGAAGGGAGAGTGTAGAAGCTGCAGAAATCCGTGACATCATGAGTTTCGGGGCTTTCTACCAAGTAACTGTCCACGACATCTTCTCTCGGGAGTAACCAGTGCTCGACGTCGTTCTCATCAAAGTCAGTCGCGACCCCAAACTGGCCAAGGTAAGTCCTAAGCAGCCTTGTAACTGCGGGGACATCGCGTGGTTCCATTTTCCTGAATCCAGGAGTGACCGGTGCATCAGGTAACTTGTAGAGTTTTATGGTTCTGCTCATTGTCATCCTTGCGCCAAGCCTTGAAAACCCAACATCAATTAGCTTCTTCGGGTTCAATGACCTGTGCCAATACTGGCAAGTGGTGATTGGTGTAGGAAGTATAACACCTGCGGTATAAGCAGCTTGCCATATATTCTCCAAGTGAACCCTTCTGGTGACCTCCTTGATCATGACGGGAGCAAGTCTCTTGGACCTGAGCTTCTTGTGAACGCACAAGAAATTGATCTCCGCCATTTTAACGACCTCGTCACGCACCCTGATCCTTGCTGGCACGCCGCTGATGAAGGCAACGAGTTTCTTCGAGGTCTTGGCACGGACTCCAATATGCCAGCTCTGGTAATAGCCAGGTGGACGCAGCGCCCACCTCAGAAACTCCTTGGAGTAATTGAACCTGAACATATTCTCGTCGTCTTCAACATAGTTGTTCTTGAGAAGGTTGTACACCTCGGAGCACATATCATCGGAGTTCATATCGCACGTGGTCCATTCGTAAACAGAAGGAAGGTTGTACGGCTCTTGCTTGACCTCAGATAACGGAGTTGCTGGCTCAATCGGGCCTTCGGGCAAACTCGTGTCCCCGATGTCCTTGAACTGCCCAACGGGCTGAGTCTCCCAGAACTTGTGAGTCTTGGCCTCTGACATTGAATCCTGGAACCTTCGAACTATCGTTTCCAGTGAAGTATCGTCCTTCACTAATGGGTTTGCTTCGACGATCTGATCCGCTTTCTCTTCCGCAGAGCCAGGTGGTGAATTGTTGTCTGCCATTTTCCTACAAATTACAGTTCTTAACAGCTAAGTTCCAGAAAACGAACGAGTAAAACAACAAACCACGCTTAACAAAGTTGATAAACCAAAGCATCGAGCGAAAATCACCAATGCATTTCTACAAACTAATTCAAAATATCACAACCATATGTCCAACATGCTAAATCGCGCCGAGATCGAGCTCATCACAGCGAAAACACAATTGAATCTAACAAGACATGTCAAAATTTTCATTTCCTTGGGTTACTCGTGAATCCAGTAATTATACCAACGACCGATCAGATCTTATGATATTGAGATCAAACGAAAAAAAAAAAAAAAACTGAAGATTTAAGACTCACCGATATTGCCCGAGCAGAAGACTCCGCAGATTCTCGCCGATTTCAGATCCTCGAAGAAAGAAGTATCAGATCTCTGGAACGATTTCTCGGATTCGACTATCCAGATTCGAAATCAACGAGATTAGGGTTCCAGAACGGAAGTAAACTCTTGTGAGAGGAGAAAAGAATAAGGAAAGACAAAGGGCGTGAGGTGTGAAGTAATGGCCGGATAAAATCTTATACTTCAAGCCTATTGCATTTCGCACCCTCTAAATTCCTTATTAATTTGATTTAACCCCGTTCTTTCACTCTATGTAGTAGTAATTTTTCTTTTCAATAATGTTTTTTTTTGCATCAACATCTTTTTAATAATGTTATTATTTGTTTTTAATTAATACAATCACCACTGTTAGTCTGTTACTATTGATTTAAGATTTCTTTATAGCAAACTACGTAATTTTAAATTTAAAGCATAGTTAGGAATAAGTTATTTTTCCTTATTAAATTTGTGATTTGAATCGCTTTGTGTATACTTAAAACAAAAATTCGAGACTCTACCTCTGCTGTTCGCGCGCTTAATGGCCTTTTTGATGGAAATTTCAGATGACACCAACAAAATATCACTAATTTGCTGAAAAAGAAGACATTATCACTATTGCTGAAAAGCTATAACTCAGATATATATACGAATACACGATGATTCCAGTTCCAAACACTGAATTTAACTCAACCGTCAAGTAAAATTTTAGAAAAGATTAAAAGCAGTAGGATTAAAAAGAAGAAAAAAATCAGCAAATCTTCTCGTTTCTCCAATATAGAGAGTCGAAGCTTTTAGTTAACCTCTGAACAGAGAATACGTCATCGTTTTTCTGTGACCGATTATGGATCAATGGTGATGAAACCTTTCGTCCGAGACTTGGAGAGTCTCCATGCCTTTGATCGCAGAATCGTAATGTTTTCTGGTGGAAGAAGATCTCTTCCCTTCCGGCGTTGAAACCACCGGAGAGTTTCTTAATACGCCGCCGGTACGGCATCTCTGTAGCTCCTCCGACGACGGTACTCTCCTTGATGATCCTGCTGATTGTGCAAACATCGACGAGCTTGGCATCTGTGAACAAAGTTTAAAACAATTTACTTTCTCGCAAACATTAACTGCACATTTCAAAAGTGATTGTTATCAAAGCTAAAGAAAAAAGAAATGGATCAGTAAAGAGATGTGCATACCATTGGGGCTTTAATAGCCGCTGTTGATATGTTCCCAGAGTTATCAAGAGCTCCTGAGGTTCTCCTTCTTGATGAATCCATCGGTGGTCTCCCTCCGTCTTCCTCGCCTTCAAGTCACAAAGCAAACAAAGCATTATACTTTCCCAAGTTTTCTAAGCTTTAGACATTCGATTCATTAAAGTACATTTCCGGTTTAAAAGACTCACCTGCGTATCTATCGATGCTGTTCAATCCTGGAGGCAAACCCGAACTGGTTCCAGCCGCAGGAGTTACGAGGCCACGGGATGGAGGAGCCGTTAGCTGTGACTGTTGGTACTTCAATATGGTCCAGTCAAAGACATGATCGAATTGAAACCCTGCCAATAATAAAAAATGTAAGAAAGTGCAGATTTTGGAGGAAAAGAAACATGCAGATTTGAGGGAAAGATAAGAGCTTTTCAAAAAATAACCTTCGCGGATAAAGAGATCCCGGAATATTCTCTTGAGATAACCGTAATCTGGTTTATCATCAAACCGAAGCGAGCGGCAGTAGTGGAAGTAAGATGCGAATTCGGATGGGTAACCACGGCATAAGGTCTGAAAGAAGATGGGCAAAATTGTTGAGGAACAAGAAAAAAAAAGTAGAAGTTTGAGATAAAGGATCAAACTTTGTGATTGAGACTTTACCTCAATTGATGTAGATACTTTCTTTTCGCTAATTCTCTCATACTTTTGTTTCTTGGTTCCAGCTTTAAGTCCTTGCCATGGAAGACTAAAAAAATACCATAAGGAATGCGAAGAACAAAGTGAAAAACAACGAGGGATGCAGGTAAATAACACTCACCTTCCTTTAAGGAAATACATGAGAATGTAACCAAGAGATTCTAGGTCATCCCGTCGGCTTTGTTCTACATGAAAGAACAAAAAAAAAAAGGTATTGATATAAGGACAGTGTCTGGAGCATTACAACACAAAAATCTAAAACGGTTTTTTTTTCCTCAAACTTACCAATTCCCAAGTGAGTGTTCATACTAGCATATCTTGCAGTTCCAGTGAGATTCTTATTTTCTCTAAACAATAGAAAATGACGACCGAGTTTAGAATTGTTAAAGTATGAAGAAGAAACACAGACTGATTACAATTGTCTCACCTGTAGGGAATGTGCTGATGGGTAGTGTTATCCCTGTACTTCTTAGCAAGACCAAAGTCGATGATGTATACCTTTAGAAACAAATTTTCAAAGAGAGTCATTTCCGAGATAATAGCTTTAAAAGGTAAAATGAGAGCAATAATCAAACATATAGGTGAAGGAAACCTGGTTCGCGCGTCTTCCTAACCCCATGAGAAAATTGTCTGGCTTGAGATCTCGGTGAAGGAAAGATTTCGAGTGAAAATACTCGACACGGTTTATCTGAATATATAAAAAACCAAACGGAAGCAAAAGAGTCGAGTCAATCACTAACCAAGCCTATGGAATAGGAGTCACATAGAGACAAGAGAGACCAACCATTTGATCTGCAAGCATGAGGACAGACTTCAAAGAAAGTTTCCTACTACAGAAGTTGAACAAGTCTTCAAGGCTAGGCCCAAGCAAATCCATCACCAGAACATTGTAGTCACCTTCAACACCGAACCACTTGACATTTGGAACACCAGCTGCCGTTAAAAGGTTCATAAGAGATTAAGCACATGGCGAAAGGAAAAAATAAAACAAAGAACCCTGAGATCGTTTATAAGAAGTGAATTTTTACTTCCTCCCTGTAGAATTCTGTATAACTTCGATTCATAGAGCAGCTGAGGATGTTTTGTCTTCACATTTTCCTGCAAAAAAAAAAGACATAACACTCAATTAATTAATCAAAAGGCTTCTTCTAGCAATAACAAATCAACCTGGAAAAGAAAAGAAAATCACACTAAATCGACCTACATTATCCACAAATATGAAAGAAGCATTGAGAAAAGAAAAAAAAGTGAAGATTAGGACTTTTGTACCACATTATCTCCAATATTGATCTAATTCAAGTAACTTAGTAAATGTTAATGAGCTCTAGCCAATGTCCTTTTTATAGTAAACAACAAGCATTGTGTCTCTATCTGCAATTAAAATCTTCACGTGAACAACACCAGAAATATAAAATTAGCAATGAGAACTCACAAGCTTGATTGCGACTTCTTCATTCGTTTGAATATGAGTACCTAAAAGAAACCACAATCCAAGGACAATGTTAGGAATTTGGATTAACTCTCTAATATTTCAAACCCCAGAAAAAATCCCAAGAACATATTGAACTGTAAATGAATCGATTGGGTAAAGACGAACCGAGAAAGATCTCTCCAAAGGAACCGCTTCCGATTTTTCGGCCGAGCAGAAATTTGTTTCCCACGCGAGGCTCCATTGAGATAATCGTGATTCAGATTCCAAAACCCCTAACTACAATAATCTCAACCCCAACGTCGACTCAAAAGGGGAAATTTGAAAGAAAAAAAATCGGTGCCCTCTAAAAACCCTTTAATCCACCGGATCAAGAGAGCAAACCCAAATATATCACCAGAAAATAAATTAGGAAGGATCCAATTTTTGCAAAATTAGAGCTGCAACAGGGGAAAAGCAGAAAAACCCAATAGTCATCTTCGTTCTTTCCACTCCTCCTCGCGATTTGGAACCAAATGAGGATAAAAAGAAGCTTTCTCTCTCTCTCTCTCTCTCTCTCTCTCGCTCTCTCTCTCTCTCTCTCCACGCGAATTGAAAAATTGAGGATAAAAGGAAGCTTTGATGGGAAGAGAATGAAGGTGTTTCTCAAAGTTTGGGTCTTTTCCTTTTCTTTTTTCTCTTCTCTTTCCTTGCGACGGGTAATTATTCTCAGCTGCACGGTTCCAAATATCTCCCGGTTCGTTTCAACCGGAAAACCGGTTGACTCCATTAACCACTAGCTATAATCATTTCAAAGTTCAAACGATACGTTATGTTAAAGAATTAAAAACCCAATATTGTTCCTTCCTTTAGTACTTCAATCAAATGAGTAAATATAGGATAACACCATTTTGAATTTTGAATTTTGAATTTTGAACACATGTTAATCACGTATCGGTTCTTTGATTTTACGGTTTACTTTGGTATTTGAACGTACAACACGCGTAGAGTAGTAAAAATAAAAATATTTTAATTAAAGTTTGGATTGGCTACGAGAGAGAAATGGGTCACCAAGCGTGAGAGCTACGCGTGCCGTTGGTGAGCGGTAAAGATCGTTTCTCACGTGACTTCCATCCATCTTAATGAGTCAAACACCTCAACACTAAAACGTAATCCGCACGTGGCTCGTTTTTTTTTTCTCCGTGTTTTGACTTTACTGGTCTGAATTCTAATCATACATTCATTGTACGAGGAGATTTAAAAATAATTGTAACAGTGGTCGGTCGAAATAAATAACGGTTTTCGAGGAGTATAATTTTATACTAGTATTTTTTAATGTGTAACTGTTTACTTACATGGGAAAATCGTTATTTATAATCGAAACATTTTTTTTTGGCATTCTATATTTTACGGTTATATTCTTAATCATATTCTACGTGTTTCTACTATAATGGTTTGAAAAGATAATCATGATATTGAGGTAAATGTTACAAAGTAAATAAAAGGTTATACACCTCAAAAAAAAATAGAAATAAATTATTTTAAAATATGAAAATGACTACAAGTTGTATTCTATTTAAAGAATCGCCGAATATTAGGGAAGTTAAAAAAAAGAAAGGAATATTTAAAAAAATTCTAAACGATATATATATCTGATTGATAAAAAAAAAAAGGAATAATTAGTTTCTCGGGCTAGGAAGACCCATGCAAGATAGTCTAGGAGAGACTCGAATCTTTGGACTCGGTCTTGGCGAAGGTATTGGGCCAAATAATCCCATCGTCCCGTTGACCACACGAGGAGAAAGGTTGACTTGCTCAAGCGCTCGCGTCTGCAGATCCATAGGGTAGTCCCGCACACACCCAATCCTAGGCCCATTTCCGGTACTCCACTTGCGCGAAAAGCGTTTCTGTTCACTGGAATCCTCCGCCGTACGATCAACCGCGACGGCCTTAATTTCATCTCGACCGTCAGATTTCGACGGCTTAGTGCTTCCGTCGTTGGAGACCAGATGATTGTCGTCGTCGATCGCATTCAACTGAAAAACAAAATTTAACCATCAATAATCTGCAGTTAAGCTAAATTTGATGAAATTGATGATATCCTTAATTATCTTAATCACCTTGACATTAGTGAGATCCACTTTGTTTTCTCTTAAGAAACCGATAAATTCTCGGAAATTCTCCTCCGTCGGGAGATAATGACCACTGTACGGCCACACAGCTTCTACAACTCCGCCGTGAGAGACGATTCTACCGGCGGCAGTAATGGCGGCGCCGGAAAGAAAACTCGAATGCTGAAACCGTCCTTTCTGTTTCTGACCAACGTACAATTTTCTTGCCGTGCTCAACACGAAGATCCATTTGGTTCCTTCGATGGTCTCCACGAGGTTCTTGCTTTGTCGGCTGACTAGTTTCCCTCCTTCCACTACCACTTCGTACGCTTGTCTCTCTTTCTGTTAATCAAACCGAATTAAAAATCAGATTGTGTTTTTGATAACCGGAATTAACCGAATAATAACAATGTATATATATATATATATATATATATATACATACCGGACCGAGGTAAGTGATGCATTGGCGTTGAAGAAGTGTTCTTGGACATTTGGTGAGATTCACTTCCTTGCCATCTCCAATGTCTAACCTTCGGTATCATTCAAAAGGTTTCTCATCGAGTCAGCTCAATTATTTGATAGAAAAAAATCGAAAGTAAATTTGACTAAGTTTGTCTTAAATTTACCAGAAGAAAAAAGGCTGAGTGCTCTCGCTTTCTGACCAAACATCGTAGTATAAGTGTAAATTATGACCGTACCTATGACGTGGGTCAATCTATATAAACATAAAATAAACAAAACATTATTATAAATCAAAGTAATAATATCCGTCTCTTCGGGGACATCCGATAAAATTAGAACGATACAGAGAAGATTAGCATGCTGTCAAAAAAAACAGCTGCCAACAAAAAAAAAGTAATAATATCCATATACTAAAGTAAAATAAATAAAGCCGAAACTTACGGCTTCTAACCAATGTCGCAATGCTAGTTTCTGGGCTTTATCATATTTCAGCAATCCTTTCCCTACCTATTAAAAAACATACCATCAAATTATGATAATGTATGTATGACATTAATTAAATATTTATAAAAAAGTTTATTTATTTGTCCAATTTCCTTTAAAATTTACCTTTGCTGCTTTTGTTCCAGCTCTTGCCCACCTCGACACAGCCGTCTCTGGTTTCTCGTTGGTTCGGTTCGGTTCTGACGCTGCCAATTCCAGTTCTTTCCACCTAAACCAAACACACACACATAAAATTTCATATCACATATCCGGTTTGTGTAAAGATTAACTTGTTAAAATAACTTTCTATTCTAATATTTCCTCGTTAATTTGGGTAAAAACTCTAGTCCAAATGTAAAAATCCCCCAATGCAAATATTTTCGATATTCTTTTAGCATTTTCTAAGAAAGTTTCGTTTTGGTCAGGAACACCCCGGATTTTTTTAGTTATGGGTTAAATCTAATAAAATTGAGATTGATTGGGCATTTTTCAAAATAATTAGAACTTAACGTACCATAACTCTTCAACAACTACTGCGCAGTCAGCGAGATTTCTACGCGTTCGATAACTTTTGTAAACCTTTTGCAACGTAACGGCGGCAGCGTCAAGTTCCGTCGAAGGTCTCGGAGACCAAAACAGCGTTGGTTGTGGTACGCTAAACGCCGTTAAACACCCGAAAAATCCCATTTTACCCCTGTTCCTTCGTTTCGGAGACGAGCCTCTTTCGTCTTCTTCTTCTTCTCTGTGCTCCACCTGGACTAGACTCGTGAACGAGAGACTCCTCTCAAGAACCATGTTGTCTGGATTAGGACCCTTCAGGTTTATACCTTTTCTCGTTTTGACCCCAGGATTTTCATCTCTGTAATTGTTCCCCTGATCGACCAAATCCTTGAACGATAAAGTCTTCTCCAGATACATATTTACTGGGTTTTTCAGAATTCTTGGTGTTTCACACTCTTGAGAATCTTTCTTGAAACTGTTGTCTCTTTGTAAGTATCCAAAAGACAGAGCCATTGAAGTTAAACCTGTAAAATTTTACAGTAGTGATTCAGACGGGGGGATGAAGAAAGAAAAATGGCTTCAGTTGAAATCCAAAGATTGAGGAAGACACTTACACTGTTACGATCTAGAGAAGTTTCGTCAAATGTTGGGATTTGTTTTTGGCGGCAGAAAGGAAAAAAAAAAACAGAGAGGCCTATTAGAGACAAAAGAAGAACTCTGTTTCTGGCAATGTCTCTTCTTTGCCCATCTGTCGCCTATATATATACTTTTATATAAATCGATATATGAGTTATGACGTAATTATTATATTTTTCTTAAGAACAAATTTGAGATTGGACCTTAGGATACGCAGCGAAGATTTTTCTTTGAGTTTAATTCAAAGGTTTTACGTTTTCCTCGGATTTAAAACATAAAAAATCAAACGACACGAGCGCTTTGATTTTCAATGTAACATAAAAATACATACTAGCGTGTGGGGCATCTTTGAATATGTCGTCGTATTGGTTAGATAATCGTACTCGCCACTTATCTTCTACATTTTTATAACACTGTTAGGACTTGGGAGTTGTATATAATACTCACTAACTTACATATGTTTACCCCCAAAAAAAAAATACTAACTTGCATATACGCACGGCGTTACGTAATGAGCCTGTGTGAGGCATCTTTGAATACGTCGTCGTATCGTACTCATTGTATAATCGTACCCCTTGTACATTTTGATAACATCGTTAGAAGTTGTATACATACAGTATATATTACATACTAACTTACAATTAGATATGTGATATACGCACGGAGTTACGTAATACGTATGGAACTATGGATCGTGGAATCTTTGATACGTCGTCGTTTTCTGGTTATACAATTATGTTGTCCTCCCAACTTATATGCATTTCAGAATTTTCTGGTTCGATCATTAACTACGTACTTATTATTCCTTTGCGACGGTCAACGGATTCGTTCTGTTTCTATTTTGGATAATAAACAGCATTAAAAACATTTCTTTGGTTTGTGCGCTTTTTCCATTGAAAGAAACAGTTCTATCAATCAAAAAAAAAATGTTCAAAAAAAAGAAACAGTTCTATCAATTAAATCTACTGTAAGATTAAAAAAATATTATTTTTTGTTAACATCTCAATAATAAGTTAAGTCTTAAGAATACACCAATATATAATTGTGAAATAAAATAATCATGTTGAATTATTCTGCTTTGAGCTGATTATATTTGAAGAGTAGACGTTTTTATTTTATTTATGCCATGGATAACAAAATCTATTGATTATGCAGATATTCATAAGTTATGTTTAGATTAAATTTGTAGTTTTGTACTATTAATTCAACTGGTTATATAGTATTTTTTTTATCATGTCCGATTCAAGTTTGAATATATATATAAGCTTATGTTTTGATGTATAACTTTACTTTTTCATGTAATGCTAATTCTTTTTTGACGACAATATAATGCTATTTTAGAGTATAAGAAATATACAGTCTCATTATCCACAAGAATTGTTGCAAGTGTGTGCATGGTAATGCACTTTTATTTCATCTGTGACGGTAACACAAAACGTATAGTGTTGTTCTACTTCTGTGCAATCATTTATTTTTAATGTATATAACAAGAATTCATCTTTGCTTTTATAATATAAGATCGTGAAACCATTATTAGATCATAAGCATTGTAACTAGTAAACGAAAACGTGTAAAAGAAATGTCTCGTCGGACTAATTTCTCTCGTTCTTTAAATTTTTAGAGAATTTCACACAGGTCAAATCAAATCTATAACATTCGAGTTTGGTAAGAGAACGCGGTGTGGGACACAAAGCATATAGCTGCATATTACAACTTTAAGTAATATGATTACGATTATGATAGTGCAAAGCCAATATGAATAAAATACAGTATGACTAATTGATTTCAGTGGTCCAAAGATCTTTATAAATTCAATTAACAACACTACTGTACATGCATTAATAAAATAAATAAATAAATTTTATGATTTATGATGGTCAAAGAAAGCAACCATATATGAATGTGGTAAAGAGTTAAAGACAAAGGAGCATCAAAACCGGTTCGGGGTCGCGAGGTGTAAATGTAGAGTCAACCAATTGCGGTCAAGTCCCTTTACTTTTGGGGTTTNTACGTCGTCGTTTTCTGGTTATACAATTATGTTGTCCTCCCAACTTATATGCATTTCAGAATTTTCTGGTTCGATCATTAACTACGTACTTATTATTCCTTGTGACGGTCAACGGATTCGTTCTGTTTCTATTTTGGATAAACAGCATTAAACATTTCTTTGGTTTGTGCGCTTTTTCCATTGAAAGAAACAGTTCTATCAATTAAATCTACTGTAAGATTAATTTTTTTTTTTTTTTTTTTGTTAACATCTCAATAATAAGTTAAGTCTTAAGAATACACCTATATATAATTGTGAAATAAAATAATCATGTTGAATTATTCTGCTGTGAGCTGATTATATTTGAAGAGTAGACGTTTTTATTTTATTTATGGATAACAAAATCTATTGATTATGCAGATATTCATAAGTTATGTTTAGATTACATTTGTAGTTTTGTACTATTAATTCAACTGGTTATATAGTATTTTTTTTTTATCATGTCCGATTCAAGTTTGAATATAAGCTTATGTTTTGATATATAACTTTACTTTTTTTTATGTAATGCTAATTCTTTTTTGACGACAATATAATGCTATTTTAGAATAGAAGAAATATACAGTCTCATCATCCACAAGAATTGTTGCAAGTGTGGTAATGCACTTTTATTTCATTTGTGACGGTAACACAAAACGTATAGTGTTGTTCTACTTCTGTGCAATCATTTAATTTTAATGTATATAACAAGAATTCATCTTTGTTTTTATTATATAAGATCGTGAAACCATTAGATCATAAACATTGTAACTAGTAAACGAAAACGTGTAAAATAAATGTCTCGTCGGACTAATATCTCTCGTTCTTTAAATTATTTAGAGAATTTCACACTGGTCAAATCAAATCTATAACATTCGAGTTTGGTGAGAGAACGCGGTGTGGGACACAAAGCATATAGCTGCATATTACAACTTTTAAGTAACATGATTACGATTATGATAGTGCAAAGCCAATATGAATAAAATACGGTACGATTAATTGATTTCAGTGGTCCAAACATCTTTATAAATTCAATTAACAGCACTACTGTACATTAACAAAATAAATAATAAATATTATGATTTATGATGGTCAAAGAAAGCAACCATATATGAATGTGGTAAAGAGTCAAAGACAAAGGAGCATCAAAACCGGTTCGGGGTCGGTTCGGGGTCGCGAGGTGTAAATGTAGAGTCAACCAATTGCAGTCAAGTCCCTTTACTTTTGGGGTTTTCCTAAAAGGGTTTCTTCTCCTTGTTTCTACTAAATTGTATAGCGTACGTGTTAGTTCAAAGTTGTTGACCTATTTATCTCACTTGCTCACCTTTTAAACGACACAAAACAAACACTGAAACAGTACGTATGTGTTGATATATACTTTTTTTTTTTTTTTTTTTGGACAAACAATACTTCATTAAACTAAAGATCCTCTCCACTTAGGGAGAAATTACAAGAGCGAGCCCAGATTTAGCCAAGAAATCTGCCTCCTGGTTCGCTAATCTGGGAATGAAACAGAAAGAGATAGACGAAAAACAAGACATGAAACTTCTAATTTCCGCTAGTAAACCTAGAATCTCAGTCGATTGACCTCCGGATGTGAGCAGAGAAACGAGTTCTTGACAGTTCGAAAAGCAGGTCAACTTGGAAATGTCAATAGCTCTAGCACTAGCCAGAGCCGATTTGACTGCAAGGGACTCGGCCGCCAGCGCCGAGGGAACGAAGGTCCGAGGTTCCGATCGTTCGAGAAGGGTTTTATTCTGGGGGTCGATTAGTATCCATCCGATCCCACAATAGAGGCTATCTGCCATCCAGGAAGCATCGGAGAAGCATCGGTAAGAGTCTGGGGAGAGGTTGGGTATTTGATTCGGGTCCGGAGAGTGGGAGGATGCTGAAGGATTAGCCAGGGCTCCTTGCCAGGATCGAGCTTCGGTTAAGGCTTTGAGGATTGTTTCCTGAGGGGTGCCCAATTTATTCTCAAAAAGTAGAAGATTTCTCGACTTCCAAAGAAACCAGAATATCCAGGGGTATATCGGGGTTGCAGTGATTCCAGTTGGAGGGAGGGTAATCATCCTTCTGGCCGAGCACAGAAGGTCTTTGGGCGAAGGCCGCGGGTTTACGGAAGGGGAGGGTTTGAATAAAACCGGGGCAAGTTGCCAGACCTGAGCCGCAAAAGGGCAAGTAAGGAGGACATGAAGTACATCTTCTGGTTCTCCACATCTGCTACATCTTCCATCCACTGAGATTCCACGAGCTACCAGAGCCGAGCCCACCGAGAGTGCATTATTTGCAACTTTCCATAGGAAGTGACGAATCTTTGGGGAAGTTTTCACTTTCCAGAGGTTCAATTGCCAGTTGTATCTATCAGGAGAGGCCTGGCTGGAATGGAGCTTGGATATTGCATAACCCGTTTTAGTTGTGTAAGATCCTGATTTTGCAGGCAGCCACCGAAGAGAGTCTAAGGTTAGGTAAGGGCTCAAATGGATTTGCCGGATTTCTTTTTCATGAGAGGGGAGGAAATGTTGTATTGCTGAAATATCCCAAGTGTTAGTGATGGGGTTGATGAGATCATGGACTGTTGTTTGAAGGGATTCCAGGGGAGGGGGGTCCGAGAGGTCTAGTAGGGGAGATGGTAGATAGCCATGGTTCTGTCCATAAATTGATCTTAGAACCATCCCCCACTACCCATCCTAGGCCTTTGCGTAACACTTCCCTTCCTGCTATAATTCCCCGCCATCCATGTGAAGCTGTTGCAGGTATAGGAGACTCCATAAAGGAGTAGGAATGACAATACTTGCCCAATAGAACCCGAGCAAGGAGAGAGTCCGGCTTATGAAGAATCTTCCAACTGATCTTAGCCAGCAGGGAATCATTAAAGACCTCGATTTCTCTAAAGCCCAGACCTCCCTCCTTTCTCGGTATAGTGAGTTTATCCCACGAAACCCAAGACATCTTTTTCTTATCCGCTTTGTCGTCCCACCAAAATCTAGTTAACGCAGATTGAATTCTTTTACAGAGGGACATCGGGAGTTTAAAGCAGGACATGGCATATGAGGGCATTGAGGATAGCACAGATTTGAGTAGGACCTGTTGATATATACTATTTACGATAATGCATACATAATTCACATTTTTCTAGTTGTAATTTTGTTGTTTTTAACATATTTCTTAACTAGGTATCATGTGATGAAGAAGTTTGTCTATAACCTGAAGTATTTAATTGTTATGTCGATATCGATGTTGTAACTTGTAAGTTGTAACTTTTGTAACTAATGTGTTTAGTAGAGGACGCATAATTGTATAACAATAACGACGTATTTGAAGACGACATAATTGTATAAACGACGACGTATTTGAAGATGCCACGCTCCATACGTAACGCCGTATATCCCATAAGTTAGTATGTGTTTTTAACTTTTGTCTTGGTTTATTTTTCACTTGTGTTTTTGTTGTTGGTTCGTGTTTTAATCAAAACTACTTTAAGTTGATAATAATACATCACATTTCATCAATTCATTGTACAAAATGAAAATGGTGAGTTAGTGAATATATAATGTTTTTATAACCAGAAAGTTTTAAATTTCTAAAAATAATTTGTTTTAGTCTTTTTGATCCAAATTAGGTTTTGATAATATTTTTCATAGTTTTACAAAGCGTAAATCACCTCTTATAAAGCGAAAAGTTCTTTAATGGGTTGAGTTAACCCCAAAAAAGTTATAATTCGGATCCGGAAGGCGCTACAACAAAACTTCTTTAATGGGTTGAGTTACCAACATTATATTATAATAGTTAGAGAATTGTATGATTATATTAAAATAGTTAGAGAATTGTATGATTATATTAAAATATATTTTTTGATTCGATTGTGGTCTTGTGGGCATTGAGACGACTCTACTCGAGGCGTAATAAAAGGGTTTGGGTATAACTTTATGCCTACTTATTTACCAAGTAAAACACCATCCCAAGTAATGGATTATAACTTATAACATTGGTCAATAAGTAAGACGTAATTACGTGTGTTTCGATTTGAATTTTCTTGTTTACTTTTTCTGTTGTTGAGATTTTTTAATGGTCTCCTATTGGTGAAAAAACATCATAATGCGTTAGCGTTATGTCTAAAATACTGTAACAGTATGATCTAAATATGGAAAAAAACTAGCTAGTCACATTTTTCGATATCGATTTCATATTATGAGTTATTCTATTACATATAAATATATAATCATTCTTCTCTTTTGTCGACGAGCTGGCCACATTTATCGATGTCGATTTCATATTATGAGAAAATAAAATTATTTGATCATTCTTCTCTTTTGTCTAGGCTTGACCCAAGACCAAGAGGTCAAAGTTTGAAATTGGATGTCTGAAAATTGCGCACCGATAAGTCAGAGACACAACTTATAGTGCCTTGAGAGGAAGAGTGTAAATTGATTAGGGCTAAATGCATGATCAAAAAAGAAATTACAAATTATAATTTTCAGTCTTATCCATCGAAACTTTGTAGCTTTTATTATATAAAATTCAATGTTTCAAAATTGCTAATTAACATGATTATGATGCATGTTAAGTTTATTGATTAAATTTTGACATGTATAAACAAATTATACAAATTAAATTTTGACACATATTAAAAAAAATTATCAGCAGCTTTATATAATAAGATTTCAGCAACTTAAGAAAATTATCAGCAACTTAAAAAAAAGAAGCAATTTCTCAATCCGCCGATCCCTTTGATACTTGTAAAGGCCCAAGAAGTTTGGTATGGATGAAGGCCCATGAGAAGATGGTCATGTGGCGGTCTAAATTAAGAAACGAGGGTAAAGTATTGATTAATTTACTTATAATTAGCATAAAACATATAAATGTGGGACCCAATATGCTAATCCAGTCTGGCTCATACGGTTGTTTTCAAATAGACCAATTCTATGTTGCCTTCTGGAGATCATGCAAANAATTATATTATTTGATCATTCTTCTCTTTTGTCTAGGCTTGACCCAAGACCAAGAGGTCAAAGTTTGAAATTGGATGTCTGAAAATTGCGCACCGATAAGTCAGAGACACAACTTATAGAGCCTTAAGAGGAAGAGTGTAAATTGATTAGGACTAAATGCATGATCAAAAAAGAAATTACAAATTATAATTTTCAGTCTTATCCATCGAAACTTTGTAGCTTTTTATTATATAAAATTTAATGTTTCAAAATTGCTAATTAATATGATTATGATATATCTTAAGTTTATTAATTAGATTTTGACACGTATAAACAAATTATACCAATAAAATTTTGACACATGTTAAAAAATATTACGTGCAACTTTATATAATAAAATTTCAGCAACTTAAAAAAATTATCAGCAACTTAAAAAAAATTATCAGCAATTTCTCAATCCGCCGATCCCTTTGATACTTGTAAAGGCCCAAGAAGTTTAGTATGGATGAAGGCCCATGAGAAGATGGTCGTGTGGCAGTCTAAATTAAGAGATGAGGGTAAAGTATATTGATTAATTACTAATAATTAGCATAAAACATATAAATGTGGGACCCAATATGCTAATCCAGTCTGGCTCATACGGTTGTTTTCAAATAGACCAATTCTATGTTGCCTTCTGGAGATCATGCAAATGCATTCAACGGACATTCCCCGGAATCGACTCAAGAGATAAACCCTAGAAATCCTCAATTCCATCGATTCTCCAATTTTCTCATCATCCAAGCAAGAAGATGACTGGTGTCAACACAGTTTCTGGTAAATTCTTCTCGAGGTTTATGTTCTTTCACAGTCATACACCGTTGAGATAAATCTCGTCCTTAGTTGATTTGTTCTTGCTTTTATCGAATCGATGTGATGAGCCTCGTTCTTAATTTGACTCGATTTTTTTTTTCGAATTGGAAGTTGAGAAGAGATAAAACTTGAGAATTCGTTGTTTTCTATTGTGCGATTGATTGCCGAGGAGCAGGAGAGATGTACGAATCTGGATTTTATCAAAACTTGATCATGAGCTTCTGCGTTTTTTGTTGTTTTGTTTTGTTTGAGATTCTTAGAAGCCAATCTGTTTATTATCGTCGCTGATTTTTCTGGGGTTTAATGGTGATTTATTGAGGCTATCCAACGACAAATCAAATGATTGTATTCTCTTGCGCGTTTGATTGCTTTGGGTGAAACGATTACATGTATGAATCTAGATTTCTGGAATTCATCATGAATCTCGATTAGCTCTTGAGATTCTTTTTTTGGGGGAAACGATTACATTGCCGAGTTTTCTGGGGTTCGCTGGTGATTTATTAAGGCCAATCCATACAATGAAGCGTCTCATCCACATTATTAACGATGATTTATGTTTTATGTTCTGGAAAATTAGTTATGCTTGTTGGATGTGTTATGTAATGTTGAACAGCAGCTCTGGATAAGTTGTGTGTATCTCATGTTATATGAAATTTGTGTGTGTGTGTGTGTGTGTGTATTTAGGTGATGAAGATCGTTCGGAAAAGAAGATTCATGGTGACATCGATGAGAGCAAAGTCAAAGCGCCAAACATGTTCGAACGAGCCAAAGAGGAGTTCGATGCTGTTATTGGGGCTATTAACCAACGCAAGAGTTCGAGGTTTGTTGGTTTCTCCCGTGTGTGTCTAATGCTATGAAGAAAGGAAAATTCAAGCATTTTGATTATGCAATGCTTATGTTAGCATCAGGGAGCCGTGTACAAGAGTTTACTAACGTGTTTGTAAATCCTGTTACAGGGACGAATCTGATAAAATGGAATTCAAATCCGAGAAAGCAGGTTCAGTTTCATTTCTCTCATCGTTGCATCAGAATCGTTTTAAGTTTGTTTCAGATTGTTATCCCCTCGAGATTTACAGGGTTTTGGTTTGGGTGAGACATAACAGCAAAGTTTGTCTAGTTTATGAGTTTTTTTTGTGTGTAAATGTTGGTTCTTGATTCTTGTACAAGACTCAATTCTGTTTCTCATGGGTTTATACATGTTGACAGATGATGGAAAGAAGAAACCGAATATGATACGAAAGGCGAAGGAAGAAATCAAATCTTTATTCCAATCCAAGGAGAAACCTCATCGCCATCATCATCACCATCACAAAGAAACTCATGGGAGGAGTGATGACATCGATGAGAACACGCCTGTGGATGAAGTGAAGGCTCCTAATGTTTTCGAGAGAGCCCACGAAGAGATCGAGGCCGTCATTGAAACCATCCATCCCAAGAAGAAAGAGACGGACGGTTCTGATTCGCCATCGCGTTCTGCTGATTCACCTGTGCGTTCTCGGTCCGTCTCACCGGAGAAGGAGAAAGCTGGATTAGGATGCTCTCTTGGAAAAGGGCTGGAAAAGATTTGTGCTCCATGGGGTGATAATAAAAAGGATTGAATTAAACCCTTATTCATATAATTGATGGTCATGATGAACTTGTTTGCTAGTTTTGGTGATGATAAACTTGGTTTCGAGTTTCATGTGAGTTTGTTGATTGTTGGTACTAAATTGTTACGACTAAACTTTGTTCGTTTCATATCAAAAGGAAAAAAAAAAAAAACTTTGGGTGTCTTTTGTGTAAATATTGTGAATTCAAGGGTACTAATTTGTTATTATTACTAAATCTGAGATATGTTTCCATATTCTAGAGATTTGAGGGATCTTTTATGGAAAACACAGTAAATATATCGGCCCAAGAGAGCGTTTTGTATTGAAATATTTTGTTTCCGACCGAGAATCCTCCTCCTTTGTCTTTGTCCTCGCCGAGAAGCTGCGTTAGGGTTCCGATCATGGCCAGTTCTACTGGGAAGAAGTACTTTTGCACTCCGAAGATTGTAAGACCCAAATCTCAGGGAGAATCGAAATCCTTCGACGCATCCCCTCTCCGGGCTTTCGACCCGTACGACGATGAATGCATACGACAGTACATCTTATACTACTACCAGTTCCACAAGAGCGAGGTAATTTCTCCGTCGAAATTAGGGCTTGATTTGAAAGGATGAGCATCTGGATTCGTGAAACCAATTGCGTTTGAGCTTGTGTGATATGTTTTCTCTCTTTTTGTTGGATTTGTGTGGTTAGGGCTTCCTGATTGATTGGTCTAATTTGGATTATCGGTTCGGTACGAAGAATCTAATGGGCCCATATCGTGTCGGGCGCAGGACAAACGATGAAATAATCCGTGAAGCGGCTTGCCGTGCAGTTCTCCAACAAAACGCAGAGAAGGTCAGAAGAATGCAACACCTAATAGTTTCTTGTCTTTGCCCCTTTTTTTTGGTTCCTTTTTCTTACCTTGCTTGCAATTATTGCAGGAAACCAGGTTGAGGTTCATCGATCACATCTCGGCAAGTTACCGGCTGTGTGGGGGTATGCTTTTCTGGATTACATTCTGGGCTAGGGATTTGGACTCACTCCCGAGCCCAAAATGTATGAATCCATGTTTCGTCTGTGTGGAGGAGAATTATGTGACATTGATATCTTCAGGCTCAGACCCACGGATGCAGGTAATATTATCTCCCACCAAGAAACTCCTTTTGAAGATTTGAGGCTTTTTGGGTTCATAGTTTGATGATGGTTATTTACTTTAAGAGTCTGCCTTTGGTTGATGATGGACTTGATTGGCTATGGTTTCGTTGGTATTGGGTTTGCCTTAATGCACATCTCAAAGTAGTGTTTGTGTGGCTATGATCTGCAGAGATTGCGGCTGTCCAGGTGGATCCCCCTCCATTGTTTGCTGATGATCCAGGTGGATCCTCCTTACTCTTGTCTTGCTTTAGAATTTTCAGAATAGCCTACTTTTTTTCAATCTATTAGCCTCTTTTTCTCGTAACTGGGTTGTTTGGTGCTTGCAGAACGACCCACCATATTGTTCACGGTGAAGGGTCCAGGATCTGGTGGGTCCATGTCCATACCCGACGTTGCCTTCACCCGGATTCCTGCTCAAGTGTCACCAGATTCTTGCTGGAGTTGATGAGTATGTCTCGTCGCCAGAGTCCTCGCCGTGAATGCCAACGCTTAATTAGCTATCTCTCTGTCTCTTTCTGTTGCCTAATTATTGGACTTAACTATAACTCATAACCTCAATAAATTCAAATGATTTAGGAACTTCTTCTGCCTTACACTCAATAATAATATAATATCACTAACCTCTTATCAATTTCTACTTCAAGTAGTTGAACAAGATCATATGCTTGTTTTACAACAACATCATCATTATAGTCATTCACATCCAATGCCTCAAAGAGATTCACACAAGTCTTCACTTTCATTTATCATAACCTCAATGTCATAGAATGTGGGTTTCTTGCGACTCTTAGGCCAAAATGGGCTTTTAAATTGAGCTTGGGAGACAGAAGAAAGGTGGACTTAAGACTTGTGACAAATCCAACAAGGAAAATGGATTCAAGTCTAAAATATGAATTAATAGGCATCAATGGCTTATAAACGTTTATAAGATATATACGTATGGCGTTATGGCCTTATGGGTATTGAATAAGATTAATAATAGGTTATGTAAAAAGGACATTTAAAACGTATAAATTGGTGGCTGTAAACATTGTGTGTGAGCCGCTTGATTTTGAATATTTTGAATATTTTTTATGGTTAAACCATAAACGTGCAAGAAGTCTAGTATATATGTGTCGGATGAATAGCATGGTTTTAATAAAATATTTATATGTATATATGCTAGTGAATACAGATATGAATCAAAATGGTCTGTAAGATACATATATATGTTAATATATCCATAATCTAGTATTGAGAGCAATCGAACGAAGAACATACAAATCGACAATAGATCGAGATATAAAAGATTGTAAATATAAACGACAGTGAAAACACCGACCCCCCCCACCCCCACCAAAAAAAGACAAACACTACAATAATAAAAGTATATTTTTGTGCATGTAAGAGCATATATCTAGTATCTTACTGATGATATTAGTTATTGTATTTAATTATATCTAAATCTGAAATGATTTTTCTTATAGAAATTTTGGGAAGGATTGGAGGACTACTGGTTTTGGAGATTGCGTGTGTTGTAGCCTTTGCAATCTTCCTAAGGGTCAATATAACATTTAGTATATAATATTCGTACACATTGTCACACATCAGTATATCACACATATATTCAACAATATGTGAAGTTAATATTATTGTGTTGCAAAATACGACAAATGAAGAATAAAAGCGTTTACTCATATTAGGCAAGCAATTTAATTTTATAACTATAATATTTTTTATATATTATATATAATACTGATTATGTCTTTTTCTATATTCTCAAATGTAACAAGTGTATACTGTTTTCCATATCTGTATAGTATAATTTGATCGATTTGTTTTGTAACTTCTAATTTCTTCGTCTTTGGTTCTTTTGTCTATGTCGTCGATCCTCTTTCTCCTGCCGCCCTTTCCCTCTTCGTCATTTTCGTCCGTTATATTTTTCTCTCGCGATATGTTGTCCACCGCCTCTCACCTTCTCCTCGCCGTTACCGACGGACACAGCTGTGTCACCTTCGTTGACGACTGCCATTTTTGCTCTGTCTGTGCCTAACTTAATCTCTTTTTCGATCCCAAACTTAACATAAAAATATTTATGTTTTCTTTCGCATATTATACTATTATATGTACACGGTAGAGAACCGAAAAATTGAATCTGTCTTTCTCTATATTCCGGTAACAAGTTTATAATGTTTTTCATGTTCGTATAGTGTAGTTTGATCGATTTGTTTTGTAACCTCTCACCTCTTCGCCTATGGTTCATCTGTTTTTGTCGTCGACTCTCGCTCTCTCCAGCTTGTCTCTACTCTCTACTATACCTTTTCCTCTTCCTCCTGCTGCCTCTCACTTTTCATCATTTCCGTCCGCTGGATCTCTCTCTTTCTCTCCCACGGTCTATTGCCCACCGCCTCTCACCTTCTTTTCGCCGTTGCCGACGGCCATAACTGTGTCACCTCGTTGACGACTGCCATCTTTGCTCTATCTACGTCTAATTTAATCTTTTTTTCGATTTCAAATTTGGCATTAAAAATTTATATGTTTTTTTCACATGTTATAATAATATTTATATAATATATAACAAATACTCTGAATAAAGGAATGGTTAAAGTAGAGACATTTTCATCCAACAAAATAATACTTTACTTATCCAATTAATTTTCAAATTTTTATAACTATATTCTTTATTTTGCTACCTAATATGATTATTCATCTAAAAAACCCTTATAAAAAGTCGTAAAAAATATTGCAATAAGATGAGACGAAGTAGTGAGTCCAAATCCAAGCAAGACTGCGTACCTATATATTGATACTCATGGTTAACATACAATCCACGTACGGACTCTAAACTATAGAATATATAACTTTTCAAAATCGAAATTTATAATATTTGTAATAGGATACATATTAGATGATATCATATGTGTATATATAAACTATTTTTTTCAACCGATGATTCTAGTAGACTAGCTATTAGCGAAGTCACTATCAATTAAAAAAAGGAAAAACTCAACGACATGCATTTGAACCGACTTCAATAGACATTGACATCGAATCAAATGAACTAAACCGAACTTCTATAAAACCCTTCAGCTCTATAATTTTTCAAATGAAGTAAATAAAACTCCTGACCAAAACAAAACAAAAAAAAACAAAAAAGAAGTAAATAAAACTAAAATCAAAATAAATCTAAATGAATGGAAAACTCATTTTTATGTTTTCTAACCAGTAAACTATTCGTCCACAACTTAATCCGGACCATCCTCATTATAATGTTAATTAGAAAAGTCACAGTCTTGAAATCTTCTGATTGAAGTGCAATAAAGTCCATACATGTAAAAATGTGTTATATGTTCGTTATCCATCGTTATAGTAAATGCTGCAATGGCGACCCATGTGGGTATAGCCAGATTGCAATAACTTTGAATATTGCATGATATACAAATTTGAGAGACGTGTAACTATGAGTAGACCAATTTTTAATAATGATATATTTTCAAATTATTTTCCTAATAGATCAAAGTCAACCGTAAAAGGTCGGCGTTGCAGCTAGCACCCACGCGATATCGTCGACTCCACATTTTGAGTAAATGTTGTCTTCTTTAATATATTAATTTGAAGAACAATTTTTTTGGTTTAGAATTTTTATTTATTAATTGCATTTCAAGGTACCACTCTACATGCATCTTCTACATGCATCTTTAGTGGCTGTATCCCACACTTCGACATAAATAAAGCATCAACGGTAAAATTAACATATCATTTTTTATGTTCAACTTGGAATAGTCTATAGATTTCATGAATACTTTAGTCGCAGCTAGTTTAACCTGATTGGTTGAGATTTGCTTTGCAAAAAATGGGACAATGTTTATATGAAATGACTATTTGTACCCACTCAATCCGAATAATTAAAAAGTGCGTTCCACTTAATCACAATATGCAATCAGATTGTAAATCTCGACATACCTTTAATTTTCCCGTCCCCTACATTTGTAAATGATAGAGAGTTGGTTAGCTTGTTGTAATATTCTGATAAAAAAACGTGGTGAAATGTTTTTTTTTTTTTTGAACATTACTTACGTGGTGAAATGTTGGGGTGGTCTAAGTATTTATACTGAGATGTGTCTCTCGTGTCAGGTGACAATAATTTTGGAGCTTTATATGATTGCACAGTAAAATGAGACCTACAGTTAACTTTCTTCAGTCAAAGACAGAGCATCTCTATCTTACTTGTTTCCAGCTCTTTTCCATTACATTTTACCATAGGGTTTTTGTTGTTTTATCGCATTTAAAGATGCTTTAATTTATTAACCGTATAAATAAGTTATTACCATATGCATAACAATTATAGAAGCCTAGAAGGAGTACATGCATACTTTGAATAGTGGTTTTATGTTGGAAAAAATCTGAGCTTTCTTTGGGCCAAACGGAAACTAACATTTTGATGTCGTGAAGGATAAAGTCGGATATTGAATTATGTTTGTAATAACTAATTACTAATTTGTTTGTCGGGTATTGAATTTCGTTCGTTATTAACTAATTACTAGTAATAAAATGTCAAGCGAAACTTGGACCCACCTCCCGAATTCCAAAGAAATCAAAAACAAAATCTAACTGTGTATTTGTATGTGTGATACAGATATATACAGTGGTAGAAATTTTGCATTAACGTAAAGTGTGGTTTTCACGGAGTAATCTATATATAGATATAATTATCACCTCAATCCTCAAATAAAATTAGTCTGGCTATTAATGAGTTGTTCTTGTACAGTTGTGTTAAAAATATCACTTTTTAATTTAAATAACATGGACGAAATATGTATAGAAGAAAATAAGAGAAAATATATATAAATCACGTGCGTCTTACTTATGTGTTCACATACATTAATTTTAAATATTTCCGACGTTTCCACATACAAAACAAAAACCATTAAAAATGACCCAAGAAAATAACAGTCAAAAAGTTGCAAAACAGGAAAAAATACAAATAAACGCAAAACCTCAAAAACAAAAAAAAACTCCAAATATAAATACAGTCCTCATGTTCATTTCTCCTTCCGACAACAACATAAACCACAAAAAAAAAAAAAAAAAATGGAGTTAATATCGATGGTAGCTAGCTGGTTCACTCCGACGACTCTTTTCCTCCTTCTCAATCTTATGATCGGCACGATCGTTATCACTTCTCGATTCGGGTCGGGTTCAAGGAAACACCACCCGCATCACGATGGGTTTGGATCGGGCCATGCTCCGGCTCCGTTAGCCAGAGCTCCGTCGATTATCGACCGAGTCAAGTCCATCAATTTCCAACGCTACAAATTTCCTCATCCAGAAACAGAGCTCTTCTCGATGACGAGCCACCACGACGTCATCGGGTCGGATCTTCACGTGTACCCGGACCCGAGTCCGGCTCCGCTACAACGCGCTCCTTCTCTCTTGGATCGGGTAAAATCCATCAACATGTCGTACTTCAAGTTCCCGCACGACATAACCGGGTCGGATCTTCACTCTCACTCGCACCCCGGTGATCCAAACCCGGATCCAGCTCCGTTACAACGTGTTCCTTCCCTTCTGGATCGGGTCAAATCTATCAACATGTCATATTTCAAATTTCAGCAGTATAACCCGGAGGAGAGCGATTACGCTAATCACGCGGAACCGACCCGATTCGAAAGTATTCCGACCCGTATGGGTCGGGTTGACCCGATTGATATCTCGAAATTCAGGATTCCGGAGCAAGACCAACCGACTGGATCTGGATTAAACGATCCCACTGATCCGCCCGGTCTAACTCGGGCTCCGTCTATCTTAGAACGGGTCAAATCCATCAAGCTATCCTCCTTCTACAGATCCGACCCGGATATCAACTCCGATCAAAATCCGGATCCGAATTCGGTTCTTCACGAAGACCACAAGCATGTCCGGAGCAAATCGGAATCGAAGAAACCTGTGAAGAAGAAGAAGAAAGCGACGGGCAAGATGACGAAATCGGCGAGCGAGAAATCGGGTTTTGGTTTCATCGGGAGCCAGGAGGCGGCGGAGACGGTGGAATCCGTCGAACGGAGAAGACCAGATACGACGAGAGCCGAGAGATCGACGTCAATCGGCGACGGCGAAGATTGCGTCGACTCGAAAGCTTCCGATTTCATCAACAAATTCAAACAGCAGCTGAAACTACAGAGACTCGATTCGATTCTCAGGTACAAGGAGATGCTCAAAGGCAATTGATACAAAATTACTTAATCAGCCCTCGGCGGAGGAGATTGTATTTATCAAATGTTCAACATCCTCGCCGCCGCGGTTTTGTTTCCCGCCGTTTTCACAGAGAAGATACAGAACTGGGACAGTGTTTGAATTACCGATAATGCCCTTGTATTTTGAGGATACTGAAGTAATTTACTATTAGTTATGTGAATTTGTTGTTTTTTTAGTCATGATGACTCGCATAATAGACCAAAAAAAAGACTCATGACAGAACAAAAAAAACTCAGTTGCTTAGCAAAGCGTGGCGTTATTTTTGGATCTGGACGTTGTTTTTGCGTCAAAATTCTATTGATGATCCACTTGGCAGTTTTCGAGATGTTTAGTACGTTTCCTAGGTTTGTGTATTCTATTTTATTTTGTTGACATTTGATACAAGGAAATTTATAGAAATTATATAAAATGAACTTTGAGTTTCTTGGTGTAATTAAGTGATAACCTATTAATTATGATTATATAGCTATTCTATACAAAAATAAAAAAAAATTGTTCGTGCCATGATATCATCTTCGTGATTTCTCCAACATGTGAATATTCATTTTCTGTTAGGTATTAATTTGAAACACATGCATTTTAAAGATTATACGTGTGACTTGTTAACAAAAAAGATGATTAGTGACCGATATTATATATAATTCATTCCTTGTCAGCGTTATGCCATTACATGTGATTGTATAATGTATATTCCACAGAACCTCTTGTTTAAAGTTCTTTTTCTTTTATTGTTTTGTTAGTGTGTGGATTACTTATGAGAGTAATTATATGCACAGCGTCAGCAAACAATATTTTTCAAGAGATATAACATGAAACTGTTTTGATCATCAAAAATGCCCCTTAAAATGAAGTTAGGGGATGTTATAATTACTTGTTATTTGATATTGATATGTTGCTTCTGATCATCAAATTAATGTCCCTTATAAATGATGTTAGGGGATGTTATAGGATGCTATAAGCAGAAGGAACATATCAATATCATTATTCTTCGCCTCGCAATACCAAGAAAATATCTCTTGTACTGTTTATAAGGTCGAGCTTAATTAAGAACACTAAATGATTCATTTAATACTCAGGTATATTCAATTACCGTACGTAATGTTCACTGAATATGCATGATTGAATTGTACTGTTTCAAAACTTAAAAAATTTGTACAAATCTAACTATTAAACGCAACGTTGAGTGGAAATTAAAACAAAAAACAAAAAAAAAACATTTGAGTAGAAATGCCTAGTCATGGAAACAAAGCGATACATATTTTTTAAAACTTCATCTATCAATCTTTAAAAAATATATATAATATATATTGAAATATCTTTTAGTAGATGAATCAGAAATCTGAGGACTATATTAATCATCAACATTTTTTTTATACTGTACGTTCTTATATTTTCACTGACTCTGGGATAGACTTGACATTGCTTCAACAGTCGTAATAATTAGGGTTTAGAAATCAAGTGATCCGTATCAAAACCCACCCAACCATTCTTGGCCACGAAATTAAAACCTGGAATCTTTTATGTTTTACGTGGCTCGAAAAAGACTTTTTTGTCATTTCCTGATTAAATTAATCTTCACCCTAATCATCCCCTATCTCTTTAGTTTACTTTTTTTTTGGTTATCAAAACAATTCAAATTTCAATTCAATTTCGTTTTCTTCTCCTATTTTCCTATATATATATATATATATCTTCACTAGCTGTCTAACGAATACTTAATTTTTTTTTACAGCTCTATGCTGAATTTAAAAACTGTTTTATCTATTAAAATAGACTTTTCTTAAAATTTACAGATATTTTTAACAGCAAAAATTAATTTCTTCTTCCGTTCTTATTGCTATTATTATAATTTTTAACGTTTATCCATCGTTATTTTCCTAAATTAATTTCACTTGATTAAAAAAATAAGGAAAAACATTTACTACACTAGTAATTTACGGGAAAAACATTTACTAGACTAGTAATTTACGCCATTACAAAGATCAACAATGTCTGGGTGGTGTAGTCGGTTATCACGCTAGTCTCACACACTAGAGGTCCCCGGTTCGAACCCGGGCTCAGACATTACTTTTTTTTCCTTGGCCCAATAATAAATTAACTCACGGAGCGAAAACAAGCCCAATTATAAATTTAACAATTAAAGACAGCAGGGCCATAGCCCATTTCACTCAAGATTCCAGATTTATTAATTAATTTCCACTCATATTCTTAATTAGTTAATTCAGTTTTATTGCGATGTTCATTTTGTCAACAACGATTTAGAGAAATCCAAACCAAGTTTACATAAATTGTACTAAACGAATATATAGATTAGTATTCTATGCTAGCTTATTCAGATTCTGTGTTGTTTGTAGAACAAGATAAACAAAGCTTTCAATTTCCACGATATCATTGAATGAGTTTGGTAACCCTATCAAGAGGCATCATACTACTGCCCTATCAGCAAGGATTTGATAGAAACACAACCGTGACATTGGGATTCAAGCAGAAAATCGACTCGTCAACATCTGTCAAGTTCTGTGTAGACAACGCATCACGCATGCACTGCTTCTTTATCTTCTTTTTGATATATTTTAGACACTTTGTATTTCCTTTATACTTTTTTGCCTCATAGCTTCTCATATCTGGTGGCATATATTTTCAAACGGTTGCTCGTTGGAGATGGTTGAGCCAATCGTGTCTTCCTCGAATATAGCTTGAAGAAGACTCTTTTTGTCTTGTTTTAAAAAAAGCCTTTTAGCCAAAAAGAAAAAAAAAAAAAGCTTTTCGTAAATTTCTCCAAACATACTCTTCCGATATAGACATTATCTTCACTAATTCAAAACAGTCTGTTGCAAATATCATCGTCATCTTCTATTGAGAAATCAATGCATAACCTAAGGAGATAGACGTATGCGTAGATTTTGAGCTACAATCAATAATCTTTCTACATCGTCTTTAAAGCAATTTTATCTCAGACCAAAGAATATGTCGATCTCCTTTCAAAAGCCTTTGATATAAGTTATATAACAATGATAACTTGTTTAACACAAAATCACCAAAGATGATGCAATATGTTGTTGTTATGTGTTTTGAACATTCGTTTGTGCCAACTCCCAAATCGTAACCTCATTTAAGTTTTAAAACCTCCTGTTAAACTCGATTCAAATTTTTATAAATCTTATTATTTTTAGCTTTCCAAATATACCAAATAATCCATGATTTTTTTTGTAATACTCATTATCTTTCACAAGTATTTAGAAAAGATCAAAAAAAAAAAAAGAAGTTGATGTTATTGTAAAAACGCTCGAAGCTGCATGTACTTGAGAAATTGCCTAAATTTGTAACTTTCTGGACATTCAAAATAGTGATTAATTGTCTCGTCTTCCACACCACAAAGTGCATATTTTATATCACAACTAATCCATAAGTTCTGTAAATTCGATGTAAATGATAAACATTCAAAAAAAATATATCTTATTTTTGGAGGATACTTCAGTTTTCATGAATATGCTTGTAAAGATCAGACGTCTTATCCATAAAACAATAAATTAGAGCAACATGGTGGATATTCCTTAACACGTTTTCAAATGTGGGAATCCTAACACTTTTTCTCAAAATGATAGCTTTTATCAATCTATCCTGAACCACATGTCACTGTTGGAACGACAATATTACTCATGACATGTCATGAAATATACTTGTACCATATCAATTAGACTAGTGATTATAACATTATGTTAAGATTCATAAACTTTCATTTTACTTCAGTTCTATGATTCCTACCATGGTCGAATTCTATTTTATATCAAAATATGAAGATTTTTTTTTTTCAAAATACTTGTTGATATGAACAAATAAAATTTAAACTAATTTAGCGGAACTAAAATTTGATCTTGTTGGGTCAAATTGGTTTACTTCAACTGCATTTCTTTGGTACTTATCATAAAAAATAATGAAATGTTGTACTTGTTTGATATCAAACAGTGAATGAGTGAAAAAGGATCGCTTAGGAGGAAATCGTACCGGAATAAACCAAAACCGGTTGAGAGTTTAAGCCTTTAAGGTACGAAAATGTCGGGCCGTCCGGTTACGTCATATTCCCGGTTCTTGATGCTTGCTAGATATTGTGGGTCCATAGATCGAAAAGCTGATAAGATATTCGTAGATTCGATCGGACCTTCATAGGCCGATTACGTACGACTCGACCAAGTAAAGTCCACTTCCAAAAAGATAATACGTCACCGTATCAAAGCATATGTATCCACTCTCAGGAAATTTAACTATACATCTGATAGTGTAGAAAAGAAAAGGTGGAGAATATGATTCGATTTCAGCTATATGTTTCTACAAACACGTTTTTTACTAGTTTTCATAACTAACAAAACTTAAAGCATTAAGTTCAAACATTTAGAGTATTTTTAGACCATATATCAATTGGTTACCAACAAAACAAAAACAAAAAACGAAAAACAGTGATTGATACTGTAGAAAAGAAAAGGTGGAGAATATGATTCGATTCCAGCTATATGTTTCTACAAACACGTTTTTTACTTGGCCCTTTTCATAACTAACAAAATTTAAAGCTTTAATTTCAAACAGTTGGAGTATTTTTAGACCATATGTCAACGATAGATTGGTTGCCAACAAAACAAAAACAAAAAACGAAAAACAGTGATTGATGGCATATGTCGCAAAGCTTACGGTCAAACCAATAGTATTTTTCAAACAAAATTAAAATTATAAAGGTAATTAAAATTGGATTTATCCTTGTTGTTATCTTAGTTTAAAATCTAAACATTTATAGTATTTTGAACCATATAGAAGTGATTGATTGGCTATCGCAATTTAACGATAAAACCAAAACTTTTTTTCAATCAAAATGTAAAATATAGAATTATTTTTTACAATCAAAATTGAAATTTTCATTATTTTTTACGATAAGATCTTAGTTTGTAGGAAAGTTTATCGTACCAATTCAATCACGTCCGTCAAAAGAGAACGAAGAAAAGAAAAAAAAGGAGAGATCGAAAGATATGAATAATGGCAGAGAATCAGATTGAAATATTTTGGTTACATGGAAAAGAGCTGGGAAGAAATTTCCAAGATCTTGGACCCACCTTCAAGATTCCCTTATAACCATTTTTGTCAAAAATCTTACCTGTTTTTTCTCCAAGAGACTTTGATTTGGTCGAAGATCGAGTAGATTTTGTGGTAGGATCCTGCCAAATATCTAATTAATGTCACATTCTCTTCCGACATATTTCACAATCGTATAAAGCATGACCAAGGTGTCTCATGTTTTTCATGTCCATGACTATTTAGTTGTATATATCCGTATACAAAGACATATATATGTCATGTGTGTGTTTTCGTGTATATACGCGGTATAGAATATCGACACACCATGTTATATATATTGATTGTGTGTGTTGTTTATTCGTTGACCGAAATATGAACCATACTTTTCCGTGAGTGTGAAAGTCAATAATGGTTTAGTCCGATATTTGTTTCTTGTTAATCGAGTCGAGGAGGTTGATTTTTACTTGATGTAATGATTTAGAATAAATGATGGTTTAGCTCTATTAAATCACACATCATTGATTCAGTGTTAAAAGAGAGTACAAATTTTAAACCCAATTACTACATAATCCATGCGATGGTGCGAACCAGTTTTATTACCAATGAATTTTCGGATATTTTTACTAATGTTTTATTCATAAAAGTGAAAACTATTTCAACTTGTCGTATCATCAAACTCGAATTTTCTTTTTTTCATAAACAGGTAATTGACGGGATTTTTTTTTTTTTTTAATCTTCAATATAGTATGTTTTGGATTCATATTTGACAAATATGAAACAACCATATTTTAGTCTGATCTGTGGTATATATATAGTCAATTTTTAAAAAGAAATATTTGATAACTTATGATTTTGAATTGTGACCAACTGATGAACGATAAAATGAAAAAGAAAATGATTAACTGATTTTTAGATAAATAAGTTGAAAAAGAACGGAGAATAAACATGTAGGAATAGAACAAATTGTTAATATTGAACAATTTATTGAACAATTTTTCCTTTGATCAAAGAGGAAATTATCTATAGAATCTTAGTTTGGCGGAAAAGAAAAATAGATTGTTAACATTGAAGGGGTAAGTGGGGGTAACTAAGAAAATGAACAAATATATTAAAATGTAATTATATTAAACTTTAAATATTTTAAAATTATAAAATATACTAACCGTATCTCCTCAGCTTTTGGAAGCTAACACAAACTACACGATAATTTGAAGGGTCTCCTCGGCTTAATGTTATTTACAATTTTTAATGTTTTTTTTTTGGGTCTTCGTCCTTTATATTCTATAATAATTCTTTATGGAAGAAAGAATAGAAAATAACTGCGCGGTCCTTATAAACAAAATCTTTTTTGTTGTTAAACCTTATAAACAAAATCTTATTCTTAAAATGGTGTAAATTTGACATAATAAAAAAGAATAAAACATTTCTTCTTATCATATAAAGCAAAATTATGAGGAATCAATAAAACAAACATGAATGAAATATGGATTAATGCAATATAAACGATGGAGGAATATATTTGTTCCATCCATTATCCTGCAATATAGAAAGAAAAAAAACCATTTATTTTCATCATTGTAAATGGTAAAAATTAGTTGAATAATCAAAAAAAAAAAAAACTGAGTCTAAAATATCTCCTATGATTGCACTACCATTCCTATCTACTTTTTTTTTTGTTGTTAAAGAATATCTTCACTTTTATCCTCTATGGAATCACATTCAAAGCCTATAAATTATTTCATGTTTATAATTTTGAAATAATCATAGAAATCTCAATATTATCTGTTTCCTTATATAATATATAGTAATAATATGATCAGTTAATAGATATCTCGAATTTTAGATGGATATTTTGTTATGAAAACGGAGAAGTGGTCCACTATATACTTAGAAATTTAGAATCCCTACGAAGATCTGCATGGATTTCCTTAGTCCCCACCTTCACTTTCCTTTTTCCTTATATTACCAAACCGAATTATTATAATCGTATGGATTAAATTTCCACATCCACATCCCATTTTAATTATGTTACTTTCACACTTCACAAAACTCAGTTTGTTTTTGTTTCTCGAAACTCGTAATTTTTTTTTCTTCATTTACTATCACCAGTTACAAAATTCAAATCAATTAATGACTGTCACCAATAGGTCGATCACATATGCTCGGTCTAGCATGAAACTCATACGGTATATTTTAGTTTTTGTAACTTCATCAAAATATGTCTATATTAATGAAATATCAATTATAATTAAAAAATAGCAAAATTTCTGAAATCATTTGAAATAAAACGCGAAAAGCCAGGTTTATGTTTGAGTTATCTTTTCTTGGGGGTTAAAATATGTTTTGAGTTGTTTGCTTTTACTCTTTTTAAGATTTAATGAATGACTTTGATGACAACGGCAAATAAAATTTGATTGGTTATAATGCTCCGTATAAGTGTAGTTCTATTTTACAGTTATACCAAAACATATTTTACAGTATCTGCAAGTTTAAAATAATTGTTTTTCAAATTAAAATCGTAATATGTGGATTTTGATAAAACTCGAATAAATTTTTGAATTATACTCCTTTCTGTTTCAAGAAAAGTGTTATTTTGATATTTTAGATAAATTAAAAAATTATTAAAAATTTTGTTTTATTTTTTATTCATACATTAAAAAATTCTCTTTTTAGTTAATACACTATATTAGTAGAATTAAAACTGGATTTTTATTTAAAACTTTGCGTTAAAAATGTAAACTAATATTCTTTATTAAAAAAAAAATCTTTAAAACGGTACTTTTTATGAAATGTAGTAATCGAAAGCTGTCGATGGTACCACACTTTCCAATCAGTCGGAAATTTTAACTCCCTGTTTAGTTACATTTCTCTATCTAAACATAAAAATGTAGTATATGCGTATGCCTTTGTTTTATGACATACGTATAACGTTTTGGTACGTATGTTAATACTTTCTTTCGTATATTAATCGTCAAATTTAGGTCGGCTGTGATAATTCGTTGTTGTATTTAATGTTGAAAACGTGGTTGTCGGGATAACTTGTTACATAAAAATATTCTATATAGTCTAAAAATGAATTAATCCGCACTATTGTTTGTTAAATAAACACCTAACAGCCACTGTTTAGCCACGTGGCATGTTTAAGAAACTTTAATTGGGGGTTTTTCAAAATTTTATGATGTTTCACATGACATTAAGACCTGATTGGTTTAAACGCAGCGGTTGCAATTGCGGTTGTGAGAGTTTGTGGAAGCGGATGCGATTGTGAACAGCATTATTAAGCGGGTTGTATGACTGGCACCGCGATTAGAAACGGGTGTGTTTGCGAAATATTTACGACTGATTAACTTGCGGATATAGTAGCGGTTAAACAATAAATTAACAATATAAACGTATTTTATAACTATTAAGCCTTTATTGAAACCGGTTTTACGGGAATTAATTCATAAGAGTTACGTAGCCAGAATATCTTACCAAATAAGGTATCTATTCATATATTGCACGTTTAACATGACCGACGCTGAATGTGTAAAACAAACCCGACGTAATAGGCATAAAAGAACCTCATTGGTCCCAAGAAAAAATGAGACGGCTCGGCGGAAATAAAAGAACCAATAAAAACAATATACAACCTAGTATAAGAAGGCTGAACAAGGAAAAGAGTTGGCAAAAAATAAGAAAAAGATGGAATAAGAGTTTCAACACATCCGAAACCATCCACCTGTCGTGCATAAGCTTCCAGAAGCTATCCACCACCACACGCGGTCCAATATTGACTGATCACAATAACCGGCAGACTCATTAAAGACTCCCCCTCTGCAGAGAACCCCACCCCTTTTTTATATCCGATGAGGATATCTATCGAGGTTAGAAATTCTTTCTAATAACTGTCAATCGACGAACGAGAATTACATTCTACTCCCGAACGACATGGTTGGTACCTAATATCCATGCTAAAACGACAAATATATGTCTTGATCCACGGACATGACTCCTCACACAATCCCCTCAAACATCTTCTGAATATACATTCTTAGTTGAATACGTTTAACTTAAGTGTCAAAAAATATTCGGAAGATAAACCCATTTTTGTCTATTCCGTAGGCCCTTTGACATGTTTTTAATGAATTCAAGAACCATCGTCTGGAAGATAGTATCTCATTGAATACTTCTCATTCCCATAGGACGAACGTGCACTGCAAATTTATCCAATACCAAAAACATACCCCTTAAAACATCCCGTAAAATCTCAAACATTAATATATATAACCATCCCGTTTGAGCTTGTTGGCTCTAATATTATTTGAAATTATGGATTTTCAACTTAAAATCAATTGTAAAAAATTTATAATTTTTTATACACTAGTGATGATCACTTAGATTTTCTATATAAAATATTCTAACAGTAGATGCACATGAAAATATAGATATGTACTTTTTATAACAACACTAAGTTTTTGATTAAAAAATCATTTCACAAACTCAGTTTTTAATTAACTATTAATTAGACCCAAAAGTTTCACAACCAAATAATTATAATGAATTGGTTTCACACGCCCACAAGAAATTAAAGTCTACAAGCTCTAAAGTTACTGCCTTTCTTTTTTGACGTGCTCTAAATTTACTTAAGACAACGTTTGCCAATTATGCTAATCCATTTTTTTCGCCCACCCATAGATAAAAATGAACAAAAGTACATTTAACTTATTGAGGTGCTGCGCACATGCGTTTTGAATCTTATAATGATAAATGGATAATATAAACGAAGGGAACATAAATGGAGCATGATGATGCATGGCCAAATAAAGGTTTAAGACAACTCAATAGCTATTTAATTAAATATAAAGAGATACGAATATAACAAAATGTGCCCACGAATTGAAATCATTACCCTAATTCCCTATACTCCTTCTTTTTTATTTTCTGCTCCAATCCAATTCCATTATTTCAACCTGTACAGCTCACGAAATTTTAATGATTTTCTTCTTCTTCTTCTTCTTTTTTGTTTTACAGTATATAAAATTGAGCGAAGGTCGCTGACAAAAAAATAAAAAAAATTGAGTGAAGATCTTCTAAATTTGCAGGTTCCAATTACGGGGCCACCTTATTGGGGGCTCATCATGATTAATATTTAAACAAGTTGATTTTAGCACCGTTAATCACTTGTCGTTTTGGTCGTCTTTCATATATTATCTTCTTAAATCATCCTTAATAAATTATTTGGCGACACGAAGTTGTAAAGAAGGAAAGAAATTGACAACTACACGTGCGTCTAGCACAGTTTTGCTGTCCGGTTACAAAGTCTTAATTTACGTTTTTCTTATTAATACAACTTTTGAATTTTAATCGATACAATTAACTATTTGATCAGGAAAAAGGATACGTATGGTAAAGAGCAAATAGTTGTTCGTCTACAATTTTTTAGTTTTATTATTATAGATATCCAATGCGGTTGGATATATAGTTATTCGTAGGATTATAAATCCATATCTATGAAATGAACGTTATAGTTGGAATACAAAAAATATAACGATCAGAACCTAATGAAATTTGTTAATGAGGGTGTCAATGGAAATGACATAAGAATAAAATTGTATATCAAGTTGAACTAAACGATTCAGTATTTCAATTCCCACTGAACTCAACTATTATGTATCACTCCTAATTATACTCGTCTTATCTTGTACTATTTGCTTAAGATATATCAATTCATTATATAACTATAAAAATTCATAAAAGTAACGAATAAAATATTTTTTAGCGACAACAAGTTAACATGTGGCAAAAGAAGCAAACAGAACGAAATCTTGAGGATATTCCATGTCTTGCTTTTTATTGTTTATTTACGGCACAATGATTAATCACGAATCTACGAAGTTAAGCCTACAATTGTTCTTGTATGAAATTAAAGATAAACTTTCTTTTTAATATTATAAATAACTACAGCCGCGAGGAAGAAAAGTTTATAAATTATTCAGACCTCAGAGGAGGAAGATCTTATAGATTTTTGTGATGATGACCTAATTGTGACAACGAAACATCATCTAGTAGGGATATTAATGAGAATTATTCTCTTAAAAGAAGATCAACTAATGCAAAGTATACAACATTCGATTGGTGATAAATTTAACACAATGCTAAGACAATATTTTAACAGTTAAAAAATAATAAAATAAAATATGACAGTTGCCTAAATATATATATATATATATATATATATAACAGTAAAAAATAAGGCAAAGTTATTGAAATATGCAGTTGAATATTATAGTCAGTGTCAAACGCTTTGAATAGTATAATTTTTGAAGAATAAAAACAAATCAGTGGTATATATATAAAAAATATAGATTTCTTTATAAAGTTTTTAAGTCTTTAAAAATGGTAAAAAAATCTGAAAAATCAACGGTAATTTTTTTTTTTGTTAATATGCTAGTTCAAAATTTGATGGAGTGGAACATGGAAAAACATTTAGTGAATGTTTTTTCTTTAACGATTAGGAATACATCTTCCAGATCAGGAATTTGATGGAGTGGAATATGGTTTCATCTCTAAGTGCCACTTGATCTTGCAATTTCAAGGCTTTCTCACCATGAAGCAAAGATTATATAGCTATAAAGCCAAGTACCAAAGGAGCACATGACAAACGCATATGGTTAAAACATGTTTGAGGGGTTTATTCTATAGAGTGAGACTATTACACCGTTAGAGAACATCAAGGGAGTGAAAGCTGTGAGAGATCGAAAAACAATATGATCTGGAATGCATATATATGGACCATTTAAGCATCCCCAAAAATTTAAAACTTTCTCTAAAAATCAAGTATGGGAGCCCTTCTAGTTAATTAGAGAACGATTGGCCAAAAAATCTCTTCTATATATGGATCCAGCTTGTATAAGATGCATAGAGCCAAAATCTATCTCACATCTCCCTTTTTTTTTTTTGTTTAAACATCGTTTTATAAATAAAACTTAACCCGGAGTTACAATGCATAAAAGCCAAATGCTTCTTGCTAAAGAGTAAACATTTGAAACAGAAATAAAGAGCAATGCAATAAAAGGATATCTCACATCTCCCTTTTCATTGTTTATTTGCTCAACAAGCGTGGTGGAATGCACCTTTCAATCAGAGATCTCCCTCAATCCCCAAGTGAAGCTTGCTGAGGTATAAAAAGCATTAAAGAGTTTAATCTGTTTACCACCATCAGAAGTGCTGGAATCTATCGACAACACAAAATAAAAAATTCTTCAATTGCCAATTGGCACAAATTCCTAAGAACAGTTATACTCTAACTATGTCCAAACCATTTCCACCAAGAAGAAGTGGTTTATGTCCAAACCATTCCCACCAAGTACCCGTCTATTATTAGAAGGAACCCCATATACTTAAAATGTGTTGTGTTTTGATTTCTATATTTATATCAATAAAAAAAATGAAATTTTATTGAGCTGATAAACGGAATTCTAAATCGGATGATTTGATTATACAAAAGATAATTGACTATATCTTTGTAGTTTAGTGTAAATTCAGATCCCTTTTTGTTATATATATATATATTTTTAAACATAATTTATTTTTATGTATACATGGGAAGGAAGTTTTAACATAATGTAAAACTTTGCCAAGTTCTAATATATAGAATTAGCTAGTTGTGATCGATCCGAGGTCAGGATTCATTGTCCGTATGAAATATTTTTGCATTGTGATCTAAGGCCAATATCCAATCCCCATGATGATTATGGTACATGCCCATTAAATATTTTTGTTAATTTACAAGTAATCACGGTTATGATGATGATCATGGTAGTGATGGGGATGATGACATATTACAATACTATGTTAAGTTTATCTATTATCACTTATCAGTTAATCAAATTAGTGAGTTTCACCTACAATTTTAGTGGATATTTAGTGGTTGGTTGAAAATAGCTATTAATTCTCGATAAATATATATATACATTTGATTACTCTTCTTTTTTGAGAAACCTAAATCTGGATTTCTATTCATGTCATCCAAACTGCATATGAGTATGACCTGATTATAAGAAAAAGAAAGAGTATATTTTCTTTTTGAAGTGTGAATGCTCCATTTTTTTTGGTCACATATATGAAATTACTATAGAAATTATCAATGTAGTAACGTACAAAATGGACTCTGGAATATTTTTGCAAAAGCATTTGACTAGCGAGCGACATCGTGCGTGTCCAAAAAGCTGAAGTCGAAACCAGTGATTTTCTAAGATTCTCACGTGACTGTGATAGTTTATTGTGGATTTTCTTTTAAAATAATAGCATATATTTTGTTTTATTTCCTAAAGAAATAATAGCATATTGAGTTATACGTTACCAAAAAAAGAAGAAGCTAACATTATATTTTAAATACGGAATTATATTAAGTAGTTAACAGTTTTAGTCGGGTCAAATGAATTAATTAGTTACTTATAGAAATATATGCATTCAATAAAATTATTATTCTGAAAATAAAAATTAGCTAATACACAAGAATATAAAAGAATCAAATAAATTAAAATGGGGTTAATTAGTCAAACAAAATTACTTACAAAACCCCGTACAATACATGTGTCATGCGAGGCTATAAATATGCACATCTACTACTCTTCATTGATAGAATCAAGCTTAAGTGTTCATTAAAAAAAAACATTTATTTCTCAGCAAACAAACTATGGCGAGTTATAATTTTCCATCACAGATTCATCTAACACTACTAATCATCATTACTCTTTTAACTCCGATCACAACCAACACATCACAACCATGGGATATCCTTTCCCACAACAACTTCGCCGGCAAACTCACCACCGCCTCATCCGCCGTTGAATCGGCCGCCACCGATTTCGGCCACGTCACCAAGATATTTCCCTCAGCCGTCTTAAACCCTTCCTCCATCGAAGACATCACCGATCTCATAAAATTCTCTTTTGACTCTCAATCCTCTTTTCCTTTAGCCGCTCGTGGCCATGGACACAGCCTACGTGGTCAAGCCGCGGCTAAAGACGGAGTCGTGGTCAACATGCGGTCAATGGTAAACCGGGACCGAGGCATCAAGGTGTCTAGGACCGGTTTATATGCTGACGTGGACAGTGCGTAGCTATGGATTGAGGTGTTGAACAAAACGTTGGAGTTAGGGTTAACGCCGGTTTCTTGGACGGACTATTTGTATTTAACGGTCGGTGGAACGCTATCTAACGGCGGAATAGGTGGACAAACGTTTCGGAACGGTCCACAGATCAGTAATGTTCTAGAGATGGATATTATTACTGGTACGTACCATGATTTTACACATATATTCTAAATAGATATATGCAATTATAATAATGATTTTAACTTCGTACGTTTGGCGACAAAAGTAAAAATGAAATTTCGTACGTTTTTCGTCTTTTCCTTAGATCTGCGCGATCACTTATGTTTATGCTCTTGTTTTGTTTGTATTGTTGGTCTCTTCTTTTATTTATTTCTCGAACTTGTTGATAGATTTTCTTCTTTTCACACATCTATTTAATCACATTTTTTTTGTGTCTTAAGAGTAGAAAAAAATACACGGGCAAGGTATGAAAATAGGTGAGTTTTATAAAAGCTTCTTTTGGTAATAATAATAAGGCTACTTCTTCATTGAAATCGTGATAGAATTTAACCCCAAAAAAAAAAAAAAAAAATCGTGATAGAAGATTTAGCTAGAGACTTAACAATATAATTTAGCATTATTGCTGTTTTAGTATTATAGCATATATATATAATTTTTTCTTAAAACACAACTAAATTGTGATTTTGTGTGTTTTTTTTTTCGATTTTGCTAACACAATATTTACGAGGTTAACTAACTAAACTGGTTTTGAAAATTTAAATTTTATAATTTCTTACATAGTATAAAAATTTCGTCGAATCTAAGTCATGCGTAACTTACATAATGGTCATACATTAATATTAGGTAACTTTTTTTTTTTCTGGACAAAGGTAACTTTCATAAAACCCGGTGACAAAAAAAAAAAAAAAAAATCAACCAAAAATGGTCCCACGCGCATGATTTTTCACGAGGTTTCTTGTGGCGTAAGGACAAAACTCAAAAGTTCATAACGTTTGGTCCTATAACCAGGTGTTATGGATTTAAGTAACAGTCAATTTTCTTATTATAGCTGTATGTCCACATATGCATCCATAGTTCCATATATGTGTAATTGTGTATAATATAATATATATACACATACATACACTGTTGGTCTCAACTCTTTAAGTGTAGTTAGTTTATGAAGACTTTCTAGTTCCATTGTTTGGTTAGGAGATAAGATAAATTAATGAGACCGACTTTAACGCTTTAGGCTCAAAACAACGACAGTTTTATTTGAAACTCATTGCATTGTTGCATAAATTATGATAGTCTTTGTGTATTCTTGTATAACGGTCCAAATTTGTTAAACTAATTTAAGACTAAACTTTCTAAGTGGGTCAATTTTATAGGAAAAGGAGAGATTGCAACTTGTTCCAAAGACATGAACTCGGATCTTTTCTTCGCCGCGTTAGGAGGTTTGGGTCAATTCGGAATCATAACACGGGCAAGAATTAAACTCGAATTAGCTCCGAAAAGGGTATGAGAAGTTTGTAAATTATATAGTGAATTTTATGTTATGTAACTAACGAAAACTCGATCAAATATGTGGTTAAACATATCTAGTGTTCTTGGAAAATTTACAGGTTAAATGGTTAAGGTTTCTATACACTGATTTTTCCGAATTCACAAGAGATCAAGAACGATTGATATCAGAAACAGACGGTCAAGATTTTTTGGAAGGTTCCGTTATGCTGGACCATGGCCCACCTGATAACTGGAGATCCACTTATTACCCACCGTCCGATCACTTGAGGATAGTCTCAATGGTCAAACAACACCGTGTCATCTACTGCCTCGAAGTCGTCAAATATTACGACGAAACTTCTCAACATGCAGTCAACGAGGTCCGTGCATATATATACACAACTATACATAATTTACATTTGAAGGTTAATTAATTAATGCAATTATCTAAATCAAGCAGGAAATGGAGGAGTTAAGCGAGAATTTGAGCTATGTAAGAGGGTTTATGTACGAGAAAGATGTAACTTACAAGGACTTCTTAAACCGGGTTCGAGCCGGAGAGCTAGAACTGAAATCCAAAGGCCAATGGGATGTTCCACATCCGTGGCTTAATCTTTTCGTGCCAAAATCTCAGATTTCAAAATTCGATTATGGCATTTTTAAGGGTATTGTTCTTAGAAATAACATCACTACCGGTCCCTTTCTTGTTTATCCCATGAATCGCAACAAGTAAGTTAAAATCGACATAGCGATTTGATTATATATACATTTTGAAAAGTTTTAAAATCCAAAAAATTGTAAATAACTCAATTTCGGAATTGTTTTTCAGGTGGAATGATCGGATGTCGACCGCTATACCTAAAGAAGATGTATTTTACGCGGTAGGGTTTTTACGATCTGCGGATTTTGAAAGTTGGGAGGATTATGAAAAAGAGAACATGGAAGTATTAAAGTTTTGTGAAGATGCTAAAATGGGGGTTATACAATATCTTCCTTATTATTCATCACAAGAAGGATGGGTTAGACATTTTGGTCCAAGCTGGAATATTTTTGTAGAGAGAAAATATAGATATGATCCTAAAATGATATTGTCCCCGGGACAAAATATATTTCAATAAATAAATTAACTTGTGTTATGCGATAATTAATTATATTGTTAGTCGTTCTCGCTTTTGTATATTTACTATATCTGCTTTCTTGTTTAACTATATAATAAGTTTATATGTGATTGGCCATGCTTTTCATTGAATCTGATTGTTATATAAATTTTTGACAAAATATTAATACAATCGTGCAAAATTTGCTACAAATTCTACTTGACTAAATTCTAGAAAAAATAATCTACATTTCGATGTGAGATTTTTGGTTATAAGAAAATAATATAAAAGCATAATGATAGTAAGAAAGTGGAAACTGATAGGAAAGTGAGTGACATGATCATAAGATTCGAAAGTAAGTCTAAATGTGAAACCTATCTAACTATCTTTTTGTTGTGTAAATAAAAGTTTAACATACATAATAAACATTTTAATTAAACGAATAATAAATAATTTTGTCTGAGAAATGTCCCCAAACCTTTTTGTTACAGTCTGTGGGAAAGCAGGAGACATCCACACTTCTTGCCTCCTTTCTGTTTTTTTTTTCTTTTTCTTTTAATATATTTTTCTGTACTTTGAAGATCTTGGTCGAACGAAATCCACGTATAATTGGTTGGATTAGTATCGAATATTTTTCATTTTCGCTTCTTTTTTTTGGATTGTAATGTTTATACCGGTCAATTGCATGTATCGACTGTTTTATGTTAGGCATATTGCCAAAGTATTTATCAAAATCGACACTCGTTAATTATTCGACTTAGATTATATTCACCCTTTTCTATTTTAATTTCGAAAAATCACTAATAATGAAAGTATAATAGTCACTAGATTTAGAAATACATTGCTTTGATCATTTGTATAAAGTATAAACTATTCCACTATTTTCCATTTTACTGTTGTAAAAACGGATTGTGATTAATTTATTGAGCAAAATAAGAAAACGACAAAAACGTCGTGAAAAGTGGAAAGCATATGATGAAAACTGCAGCCGTAGCTTTGTGATCCGAAGGAATCTCCAACCTCATTTTTTTAAGTACCGGATATATTTATATAATATATAATGTATTATATATGTATATTAGTATATATAAATTTTATATATTATGTGAAAAAGTCGGAAACGTTTAGAGTTTGCTATCTAAATATATTATAAAGTAAAATCTCATTGCATCATTACTGAAAATATAATCATGAGATTCTCTTACATATTTTATCCTTTTTAGTGTTATTATCATCCAAAATTTTATATTAAAATTTTCATTATTATCATAATTTTTAAAATAAATATAAAATATATAACTAGAAAAGCGTAAAATAAGATCTTACTCACTCTGTTTCTTTAATTTTTGATTTTAGGTTTTGTTTTGTTTTCAATTTTCTATGTAAAACTAATGCCTTATTTTTTATTTCTTACACATGTCAGTAAAAATAGTGTAATTTAAATGTTCAAAAAAATATAGTATAATTTCAATTTCAATTAAATAGATCATTTAAATTTAATAGAGAGATATATTTGGTATTGTAGTACAATAAGACATGTGTAAAACAATAAGACATACAAATTAAAGAAACGGAGGAATATCATATACTGATTAAAAATCACATGCAGGATATGTAAATTACGAAAATTGATTTACCGGGTAATGGTGTAGATCGAAGTAGCATGTAAAACTAAAGCGTGGGAAATGTCGATTCTAAACTTAAAGAAAAGGCAAAAGAGAACCAAAAGAAAAAGTGAAAATGTTAGTATATGGGCCTCTAATACGTGGTCCAAATATGTCGAGCTCTGGGCTTAATGTTAACTGTTAATGCAGCAGCACACATATCCAAACTACGTGCTGTTTTGCTCAATATTAACCACACGCTCTTCGTTATCAGTAACGAAACGAAAGAAAGCAAGTGGCATATTGACAAATTCGTCAGACTCAGAGCCAAAAGCAGCTGGCCATTCTCATTTTCTCAATATTTCCAACGAATTTTTTTCTGCTGAGAATTAAAACAAATCAAAATTTTGTTTTTAATTTAGGTTCGTAACAGTTTTTTTTTTTTTTTTAATTGTTTTCGCTGAATTAGTATTTTTTTTATTCAAACTTTGTAATGTTACACACGAAACCAACGAAACTGTTCTCGTAGATAAAAAGACCACACAAATCACACTATAATTAATTACCATATCAGTGACAACCAAAAACCACCATTAAATCCACACAAAACCACAGAAAATCTAAATGAAATTTAAAAACCAACATAGGAGAAGTTTTGTACATAAATTCCTTGAAACATCAATTTTATCTTGGAAGTGTACACAGAAACAACAAACCATCGCTCACTCATTCGAAGAGCATCTATGCAAATTTTCTAGCCAGTGATTTTACTGGCATATGTTTTTGCGTTCGTAACAGTTTTTAAGAAGTAATTTTAGAGATTGTATTAATATGTCACCATTTATCGCATACGTGATCTCATTTTCTGATTATCACATTATATGTTATTAATTAGTTGTTTGATAAGTATTATTATTAATTTATGAAACTACATGCAAGCCCAGAATAATGCAAGGAAATATATTTTTAAAAACTACCGTGACAGATGTAATACTCACTATATTGGTTCATATTGGCGTGTCAAAGTCCAAGCGCATGAACGAGTCTTGCAGTAATGTGAACGAGGCATGCATTTACTTTAACTTGTTAGGAAAAAAATCTCCAAACTTGCAATTTTCAGACATAAATTGATACAATACAACTTGCCCAAAATCATTTTTTGGTAGGACACGATCTAAATGTGTACTATCGAATTATTATTCGTCCAACCATGTGTGGTTGTGAAAACGTTTCATCAGTTTTTTTTTATTTTCTTACATCTATACATGAGTAATCTATATATAAAACCCGAAAACTAATATTATCTTGCATTGATTTGGTTGCTACCTATATATTAATTACATCTGAACAGAAGAAAAAAAATGTCGCTCACATTACAAAAGGATTGCTGTTCAATTACATATCTGGCCGAATGAATTCAAATAATAATCATGTGATTTCAGAGTTTCTTACCGGTTCTACAATTTTGTGGTGTTCGGTCTTTACTTTCAGCCTTTCTGCCAGTTTTTATATATCTGTATATATATACAAAAGAGTTTGTTGCTTTTGTGTATTATAAAATTTTGATAAATATTGACTGCACCACTTTATCCATATTAACCGCTTTGATCACAGCAGCCGTGTAAATACAAGTCAAAATGTCAATAGCTAAGTTGCATTTCCATCAGTAAATTGAAGCCTAAATGATATATGTAACACAAAGCCTAAATTACTTGCTCATGATTAATTTCAAATCGTTATGGTCCCCACATACGTTTCAATATTTTGTTTTTGTTTGTGTTAAGTCACATACTTTTCAATATTTTCTTTGAAATATAAAATAATTTATTTATTAAGAAAAAAAAAAATCGAAGTTACCTCGCTGTTTTCTTCATCAGATTCAATACTAAGAGAAGCTTAACTTGTAAGAGATTATTTTTTCGTTGTTTAAAGTTATAACAATAAAAAAAAAAGTCTGGTTAATTTGATTTTTGCTGGACATGTTTCCTTCTTGAATGCATTAGAATTGTAACAACTGTATATTCTGAATAACACACTGAAATTCTCTAAGAAAAAAAAATGAAACAGACTATCCAACTGTGTACCATATATATATTTTTTTAAAAACAGTTGGTTATAAGTTCTAGAAGCTTGTGGATTTTATATTAGGTAGGAGGAGTATTGATTGTGTATTCTGGGAAGGACACATATATAATATTATACTTGTATTAAAATATTCAGAAAGATTAATCTAGAGGTGTAACAAGGAATATTGGAATATATAAGCAGAAAAGGGAAGAGAGAAGATGAGCTATTTAAAAATCACATGATTATATATTACCTCTTGTGGCAATAGTATAGATTCTTCAACAATCGACAAATAGTTATGGATTGGAACTCTGTACGATCCTTTTCATTTTAATGGCCTTTGATAAATTTATTAGTACTTATAAAAAAATAAATTAAAAGTTTTTTCCTGAGACGTCGTTTTTTGTCAATCCTGTTGACATGGATATTTCTTCATGGTGTACTGATTAAGAGAAAGAAAACAAAATCCTTGGAAACTATAAACAAATAAATAAATAATCAAAACAAATAATTTTATTTATTACCATAGCAAAATTAATTTACTATATCAAATTAAAATATTGGTGAAAACAGTAAAAATAATTAGTATAGTAAAAAAAACTATTATTGGCAAAACAGTAACTTACTTTTGTGTAAAATGGAAAAGGTAAGTACAATTATTCACCAACAATATATTTGATTAAAGTTTTTAAAAAACAATAGATTTGATTAATTAAAGAAACATTTACATAGTTTTATAAGAAGCTTTAATAATAAGATTATTTGAGGTTGATAAAAAAAACAAAATAAAATAATCAATTTTAGTTTTATAAGAAGCTTTAATAATAAGATTATTTGAGGTTGATAAAAAAAACAAAATAAAAGAATCAATTTTGCCATCCTCTCTTGACCGTCTTTCAAAGCTTTGCACCATACGACTTTGACTCTCTCTTTCTGAAATCTTTCTCTCTCTCTCTCTCTCTCTTTTGGCTGCTTCTTCTTTCTACTTTTCTCCACTTTAATAATTTTCTTTTCTTATTTTTTCAAACGAGAAAATAAAAATCGAACGAATAATTTTTCCCTCCCTCCATCTCTCTCTCTCCCCGTTGTTATCACAGAAGCTAAGCAATGAAACTCTGATTTATCTCTTCTTCTTCTTCTTCTTCTTCTTCTTCTTCTTCAGTTCTCATAATCTTTTTATTCTGTTTGAGAAATTGACACGTGTGATCATCCTCCATGGACGCAATCTTCTTAACGGATGATCCGAACACCCGGAAACAGTTAATCGGGTCGCTAGCTCAATCTTTCGGATGCGTTTACGTATGTCTCTGGTCCTATTATTTCCCTCGACCTTCGAAGTAATAATCACTTCTTCCTCATATTCTCAATCTTTACAATAAATACACGTTACACATATATGTTCATACATCTCCATATATAATGTATGTTTTTTTTTAATCACAAGATGCATTTGATTTTGATTTGCAGCTATTTGATATCATTGGATGGATACTACAATGAAACTTCTCAAGAGCCTTCAACATCTACTGCTGGAAGTTTAGCCAGAAGCTTATTCAATGGGTATCGACAATCCATTATCCCTCTCCAAAATGGGTAAAATTATTCATTAATTAATTAAGTCATAAATGTGTGCTTATATATATAAATTTATACAAATGAAATGTTTGAGTTCTTAATTATATATATATATATATGTATGTGTAATAGATTAATATATAATCAAAATGTTTTGATTTTTCAATGAAGACATATACCAAGCATGGCGTTCATGAATAATCTTCCATACTTAGAGATTCGACCACTAGATATTCAAAGACTTGCTTTCAACGACGCACAACGTCTCTTCTACCAGGTCATTATCAATTCTAATATCTTTAACTAATATTAATACTAATACCATTTAATTTCATTTTTATCCGTTATATGAATATGCACTGCTAATCGATTCTTCATTTCGTTTCATTAACTATCGCAGGAAGCCAGGATTCAGGTACATTATTTAATTTGCATGATTTTTTTTTTTTGGGGTAAAAATCTAACTTGTCAACCAAATTTATACATACATACATAATATTGTAAATATGTATTATGATCAGACGGTGATATTCATGGCTTGCCGGAGCGGAGAGATCGAACTCGGATTGACGTATGACGCTGCAAATGTATGAATCCCAAAAGTATAATATTAATTTAATAAAACCATAAGCATTTATTATTTAGAGATATTTAAATCTATGTCTTTGTCTCTCAATCAATATAGTATATACTACTAATGTACATTGACCCAACGACAGATGAAAATAGAAGCAAGTCTTCGAGAATGGTTCCCTGAAGATTTCAATAGAAAGTCTTCTCCGGTCAACTCCGACTATCTCCGGCAACCGCCTCCTCCGACTTCATCATCTTCTTCTCTTAGGTCACTAGACAGTCCCCAAAACGTCTCAGAATATTCCTCTCTCTTATTCCCACTCGTTCCTAAACCTTCAACGACGACTCATGACGCCGTTAACGTTCCGTTACATCCGCGGTTAGCTCCGGTCACCACAACAACAACAACGAGCAACATGATCCATCAACAACAACAAGAGTCTTTGTTCCGTAACCGTGAACGTGAGGAGGACGCAATGACGCAAGCTATCTTAGCGGTCTTATCGGCGTCGTCAAGTCCTCCGTCTACTTCTTCCTCGCCGCAACGAAAAGGAAACGCCACCGCTTTTAAGAGATATTACCGCATGGTTAGCGGTGGGAGCGGTAGAGCGCCACCGCCGAGTCTACGGAAGCAAAGTATGATGAAAAGAGCGGTTTCGTTTTACAATAACATTTACCGGAGAAAGCGTTTTACAAGGGAAACCGCTACTATGGGCGGCGGTGATGGAAGCGGCAGCGGGCGCGGGCCAAGCGCAACGCAGTTGCATCATATGATATCGGAGAGGAAACGGCGAGAGAAGCTTAATGAGAGCTTTCAAGCATTGAGATTTCTCCTTCCTCCGGGAACTAAGGTATGTGATAGATTCAATTCAATAATCTATTCAAAATTTGATAAGAAATCTTTTATAAACACTTTGGCCAAGATTGTTTCTTTTCAGCGCTGATCATAATATTTTAACGTGTAAATGCAAACGCAAACGTTTATATATATTTCATATATATTTGAGCTAAATGTTATGGCTAAAACTTTCTGAACAGAAAGATAAAGCATCGGTCCTCACCATTGCAAGGGAGCAACTAACTTATTTGCAAGGCGAGATTTCGAAACTAGTAGAGAGAAATCGAGAGCTAGAGGCGAAGCTAGCCGAAGAAAGGGAGATGGAAAACAATTTACGACCCGATGAGAGGTTTAATGTTCGTATAAGAGATATTCCGGAATCGACATCTAGAGAAGCCAGGATTTTGGATCTAAGAGTTGTTCTCAGAGGAGACAACATCAGGGCTGATGATTTGATGATAAGGCTTCTCGAATTCTTGAAGCAAATCAACAATGTGGGTTTAGTATCAATCGAAGCTCGAACTCGAGATAGAGGAGATGGAGATACTTCGGTTGTTCTTGTGAGCTTAAGGCTCCAGGTTGAGGTAACGCGTAACATCTTGATTTTATTAGTTTGGTTTCTATTAAGGAAACAAATGATTTGAGTTTGTTATTAGTTAAGGGTTGCATATGTACATGTGATAGTTTAAAAAAATATATACATTATGTTTTCTAAAATTTTGTCAAACAAATGAATGTGATTTTATTCAAGGAATTGCATTGATTGGTTGGATGATTATTTGTTAGGTGGGATATATACATTCAATTTTTGAAAAAGGTCGATTTTTCTTTTCCACATAAATTTATTTGATAGTGTCTAAATAATTATGTATGATTGATAAGATAAGTAGATCACCACTAGTTTCGTCTTGACTAAAAGTTTTATTAGTCATTGGAAGAAAAAAAACGTTAAAAGTTTTGGAATTATTATTGTTTTGCAGGGTGAATGGGACGAATCAGCCTTCCAAGAAGCAGTCAGAAGAGTTGTTGCTGACTTGGCTCACTGACAACAAGTTTGATTATTTCCTAACCATATATTAATTTTTATAATTAGTATTTATTATTATTTTACGCTTACAAATTAATTATAAAATCCAGTTTTATGGACAGTCAATTTTATTACTATGGCGTGTGGCGGCTCCTATCGTTTTCGATGTTCCTCCTCCTTTTCTTATTTCTGTGGACTGTTTCAGCCGTTCGTCGCTTTTTTGTGATACAATCTTGACCTTGTTTTATGGTTATTACCGTATAATTTTGTAATCGGCAAATTTATCTCTCTATACAAATTGATGTAGTTTCTCTTACAAAAAATAAATGTTGTTATATTAGTTTAATTTTCTGTGGAGTTTTATGATTCATGGGTCGTAAAATTGTTTGTACTTTTCATCCGTACGATTTCAATTTGTAGAGATTATTATTATGCGTTATAATTTTTTTAATGGCATCCAAGTCGTCTAGCTGAAATAAAATATTTTCAAAACATATACAATTTTGAGTCATAGGTAGAATTTCTCCCAAAATTATGTGGCTAAGTTTAATTTTCTTTTGTCGCCCAAATTGACTGAACTTTTTTTGCTAAATGGAGAAAGCAAACAGATAAGGACATCTCTAGATAAAAAGAAAAGGAAATATTTAGAGATTGAGGAGGACATATCGATTATTCCATTTAAGGAACTTTCCTAGTTAATTACCAAATTCAGATTGTAGAAATACCTTCAAAGAGATTATTTCCCATTAATTTAGAAACGTGACTATAATTCCAACGTACAAGTACAATACCTTTTTTATTTGTTGACTGCAATGTTTTTAAACCTGATCCGGCAAGCAACCCGGAATAGTTTATAGTTTATAGGTGGCTAGGTCACTAGGTTAATCTGGATTGCTCTAGATCCGATCACAGATTAATAAATTAATAAATTTTTAATATTATTAGGTATATCTAATTATGAATATTAAAAAAAAAATTCATAACATATAAATAATAACAGAGAAAGAATGAAAAGATCAGAAAGGAAAGTATAACCACACACATGTGAAAAGATAATGAAACAAGAATACAAAATTTTTAAAATAGAAAAAAAAACAGAATCATATATGATATGAAAATAAAATCAAAGACACGACAAATAACACAAAAATAAAATATTATCAAAAAGAGATGGAAGTTATAAGACAAGATGAGATAGGCTATTCGAGTTTTTAAAATTTTAAAATCAGATTACTATTATGTTGGAGAAGACAAACTTAGGTCGTTTGTGTGAGAAAAAAAAAAGTAAACTGCAATCCAGTTGGTTCAACCAATAAATCGGGTCGCCGGATCACCGGATAATAGTGATTTTTTTTTGAGTTTGACCGGATTTATAACTAGCGGATTTAAGTATTGAATCCGAATCGGATTAGTAACCAGGTCGCGGATTAACCGGGCGAACCGGCCGATCCGGATCGGATTTCAAAACATTGGTTGGCTGTGTAAATACCATTCATAGCATAATGTATCAAATTCAATGAAAATATACTACTTCATTGGCTTCATGAAAATTAAGGTCTTAAACTTCGTTAAGTATATGGATTTATGATGTTTTGTTCATTTCTATATATATGAAAGTATAATACTCCAAAGTATAAATGTATAATAATACTCTTTGCATGTCCAGATTAGCAACGCAGCTTCAGCCCAAACACATATTGTTCCCTCTACCGTTTTTTTTTTTTTGTTTTTTCAATCTTTTTTATTCTTCGTCTTCTTTCCCTCTACTGTTAAGACTGATTTTGTTACTACATATGGTTAATCTTGCTACATCCGTACAAGCTGTCCCAAAAATCTCAAGCTAGTCTCTCCTCCATATATATGCTTCGTATTCGCACGTCATCTGATTTTCAAAAGCAAGGATAAATTTAAAAAGAAATTGCCAAGAAAAGGAGGGTGTGTGGGTCTAAGTGTCACAAAACAAAAAATTGGGGCAGCGTGCAGAAAATTCAGAACTTAAAGATTTTTGAAGACGGCAGTTTTGACCCAATTGAGATTAAGGATGAGGAACCTAAACCCTCTCTCCCGTATCTCGTAAAGCTGCTTAGGCTATATATATATATATATTTTTTTTTTAACTCAGGCTATTAAAATAACCATTTTATTTTATTGAGGAACTCCTTTATACACTGCATTTAAAAGACAAAATTAACACTTAAACACGTGGAACTTTTGAAGATTATGCTTCTAGAATCTATAGTTACTTAAAAGATGAAAAGAATGTTGACTGTTTTTATAGAAAAAAGTGAGAAACACAAAAGCTTAGTTAAAATGTCTTGAAACATTGTATCATAGTAGAATATAGTCTTGACAAAATAGATATCTTTCTTTCATCGTTATGAATTCACTCTTTAACGAAAAAAAAAATGAATCCATATCATAGAACTACTTTTATCCTTTTTCTTTTTAAAAAGACGTGATTTGTTTGTCATAACTCATAGTACTACCTGATACTATTTCTGAATACTTTTATGGCCTTACTTTTACTTGTAAAAAGTCAGCTGTTTTTAAGAAAATTGGAACTTAGAAATGAGAGAAAATTAATGTGCTGAATAATTGTTTAATTGTATCTCCTCTGTACTTTGCTTCAGGTTTATTAATATTTCTCAGATGACAAAAAAAAAAAAAAAAAATTGTTTAATTGTATATCCATTGATTGAATAATTTGACTTAAATATAAATTTATCAAAAGATAATGATTTAGTATTATTTAATTGTTAAGTAGTTTTCAGTCCTGTTTTGGTTAGGTTGTGGCTTGTGACTTGTGAGGGAACATAACTTTATAGACTATTCCTGGGACCCCGACTAATAGTATTACAAACATTTACATAAAACCCTATATACATGTCTCAATTCTTTAGTTAATCCGTGCTATTAAATCAGTGTGATTCAAATTCAGTTAAAGTGTTGTTTTAGTGCCATTACAAAGTTCTTAAATAATACTTTCACAAAAAGTGTTATTTTGACATTTGATTTTTGTTTCACAAAGAGTGTTATTTTATATTTTCAATGTAATTTTTTAAATTAAATTTCAGTTTTATCCCTACTATTTTATCCTACTAATTAGAAAGAAAAACTAATTTAGTGTATTAATAAAGAGCATAAAAGAAATTTATAAGTTTTTCTTAATTTGTATGAAAAATATCAGAATGACATAACAGAGAGAGTATTATTTAATTATGTTAATTGAATACATAACATTTAATCAAAAAAAAATGATACTCCATGTATTTGTTTCTACACCAATTGTTTTCATATTTTATTTTGATTTAGTTATAAACTCACATTAAAGTCGTTGTATTGCCTCCAGCCAACTCTGTCCTAACTCCTAAGTAAATTCCAAACACATTGGACCGGTTTTTCTAGACAATTCTGTTTGTTTTTTGTTTGTCAAATCTTTTTAGTGCACGAAAAATATTTGTAGTCAATAGTTTGATATACTAAATGTCCTGATAGTTTGATACACCGAATAATTGGACATTTGGACAAATAGTTTGATACACTGAATAATTGAAAAATATTTGTAGTCAATAGTTTGATACACATTTAGACATTTAGTGTAAAAGCGATAAATAAATATTACGAAAAATATTTGTAGTCAATAGTTTGATATATGTATATCTAAGATTCTCACATGCCTTACGATGTTTTGGTTCTGATGGATAACACCGCGTGGAATGACAAAATAAATAAAATTAAACTGTAAAATTAAGATAAAATATACATATATTTAAGAAAAGTTTCGTTAGTATTTCTGATTTGTGATAATCACGATATAACAAGATGAGCGAAATCGGCCCTATAGGTTTTGGGAATTGGGGAATTAGGGTTTAGTGGGAGACGTCCGGTTAGGTTACGGTGATAGAGGTAAAGAATTATGATTCCAAGCTGGTTTGTACTTGTTTCCTTAGCTTAAGTGAAACAGAATATTATAGAGAAACCATAGTAACACAACAAAAGAAAAAAAGAGAGTAGATTTTCCACTAAGAGCTTGGTAGAAATTAGCTGATAAGATTTGGAGTAAAAAAACCATTCATATATCTACTAATCCTAGTATTTGATAAATAGCCTTGGCCCTTTCGTTTATCTTTAATTTTCAAGTCTACTGACTACAATTAAATCACTCAATTATTTGACTAATTATTAACGACAATCGACGATGCTCATTAATGCAATTAGTCATGGTGTGTAGTTAATTTGACTTTGACCATATTGAATACTACTAATCGACTCCGACAATAAAAACTAGAAAGTTCTTTTTGATGTGTTTTTTCCTTTTTAAGGAATTCAGAAAACATTTAAATAAGTGTAGTAAGAGAAAAAAATACGCTTAAAAATGTAATAAAACCAAAAAAAGACGACAAGATTTAACTCAGTAATTGTAATTCAAATAAACATAAAAATAGAACACCAAAAATAATTTTATCAAATATATCCTCATGAGAGCTCACTCTTTGCCTACAGCGAAACTTCTATGAGCAATCCTCAAAACATTTTGACTCACATGGAAGCAAAACTAAAGCCATGAAGAAACTTCACTCAAAACCCAAAACATTTTTTTTCTCTCTCCAATTTTCGATTTTGTTTACTGTTGCTTGCATTCAGGAGGCCTCTCGCCTTGCTGCCCATCGTTAAGCTGAGGTCTTCCTCCTTTCTGCAATTTGATTTTTCAAAAAGAATATATTAATCTATCTCATAATCACAAACAAAACACACTGATTTGCAATACCAGTTTTCTTTTCTTTTTTTGGGGGTCAATACCAGATTTAGTCTAAGCTGCATGAGAATGATTCTAGAAAGATTTATTTATAATTCGGTCTACTTATATAATTCAGCTTTAGTCATATAAGTGCTCAAGTTTCAATGATTCACAGATTCATGCATTAATGAGCTTGACCAGTTAATACATGGTTCAGTTTCTCTCATTTTGTGATCATGGTCGAACCTAAAACTATATGTTTAACTCAGACAAATACTATATTATGAGGGAGGAAACTGGTTATGTACCTTGTGTAGGATTGACGGCTGCATAAACATTTAACCAGTTTCAAAAAGTTAGTAATCAAAATAAATAAAAAGGGTATTGCTTAACTTCAATAAAAAGGAGGGATTCAATACCTTCTTTTTGGTCTTGCTTACTTCTTCCTCCTCATCATCTTCGTCATCGTCTTCTTCCTCATCCTCATCATCTTCTTCATCCTCGTCTTCGTCCTCATCAATATCGTCTTCATCTTCATTGTCTATGTCAAACTCTTCTCCTTCAATAGCCTCACCGGTAAACCATGAGACAGCATGAGGTATAATCTTTTCCCGGATTGTAGAACTGCAGGAAGCAAGGAATACTTGAATCATTGACAATAAAGAATGCTAAATACAGCTTCCATTTTAGACCCAAATGTATAGATCGACAGAGTTTATGTTCAGAAGAAGACGAACCCAATGTCATAATCTTGTTCCATCAGATTCTGAAGTTCCTCAGCCTGCAACAAGGACAGAAAACGTTAGTACAAAGTTTTATCAAACACATTCAAAATAGGGAATGTCTTGAAACCAAATGATATCGTACTCTGTCCTCGTCAATGTCTTCATCATCATCAGGAACCTGGGGAGGATTGAAGAAGTTGAAGAAGCTTTCACAATCTTCAGTTTTGGTGATTGGCTTGGCATTCTTCGCACCTTTCTTAGGCTTCTTCTTAAGAATCTTCTGAGTTAAGCATTTTCCAGGATACCAATCAATCTCTGTCCTGAGAAAAAGAACAAAGAAACAGAACCCATGTTGGAGCATAGGTCAGCAAAAGATTCTGCAGCTCCAACCAAGCATCTCAGACAAAATATGCTATGTAACAATACAAGAAAGTATTAACAATTACCCAATAGCCTTCTCAAGCAGAGGCTCGTCTTCATCAATCATATGATATGCCTTTGTTAAAAGGGTGTTTTTAAAGTATGGGTTCTGGTCGAAGAAAAACTCAAGTTTGAATCCCTTTGGTTCTTCAATCTTGCACCACTTAATATCTTTAAGATATATGAGCGCTCCTTCATCACGCTCTGTGATCTGATATCAAAAGGAAATTAAAACTCTGGTCATTTTCAGTGGATATGAGTGGAGTAACTCTAAATGAAGAACCATAGCTGCAACACCAACCTCCTCAGATATAACATCATTGTTTTTCATGGCGGTCAGCCAGAAACTAGGGACTCCTTTCTCTATAAAATCCAACACGGTGAAATAAACAAATTGTTTTTTCAAAAACGATAACAATTTACAAAGGTAAAGAGAGAGAGAGAGAGAATACCTTCTGCAGCTTTCTCCTCTCCTTGTTCCATCTTAGTATCCTCTGGAGCTCCCTCGACTTCGGTAGCTCCATTCACGATCTCGTAACGCTGCACATTCCAGGTGCCAAGCAAGTTTCAAGAGAAAAATCAGACATAAATATAGCCGAAACAGCTGCGAGTAAAGAAAAATACATTTTCATCTGTTTTGATTAAATGGTTTCTTCTTCAGATAAAATAATTAGTAGAATTTTTTTTAAATAGTTTGATCTTCTCACAACCACTTACCTTGGTATACAGAGGCTGATACAACTTTTGATACTTGGCTTCGAGGGCAGCTCTCTCCTCGCGGAATTTTGTCTCTATTTCATCATGTTTGCCCTGAATGGAACGGATTTACAGAAAATCATCAAGAGTGTGCACATTACTTTACAAATCTGACATTCATCATTCGGCTACGCAAGGAAGATATTCTAATATAATCAAAACGGTACAAATCCAGCATCAGATTCACAAGAAACCATATCAATCTACACCAATCCATTAAACAATAGCTCATATAGGTGAAGGTAAGCACAACATAAACCTCGAACTTGTAAAAAAATGGCAATGAATTTTTGCCTAACCTGAATCTCCCTCAAGACCTCAACACGCCTTCTGATTTTAGGAGTGAGATTCTCGAGAACATCAGAATGCTGTCCAGCAAGATTCTGCAACTTGTTCTGTAAAATCAAACATATAACAATTACAGCAAATCTCCAAGGAAACTCGAATATAGAGCACGAAGCGATTCTCCTAAACACGAAAATGTCATTGAAACCTCAGGAAACGAAAACCCTACAATATTCCTTCAAGTATATTTGCGATACAGAAAAAAAATATATTCAGATAACAGAAAGAAACTCACCTTAAGAGCGTTGACAAGGCCTGCTCGATCCTCCTCTTTAAGAGCTGCAAAAACAAAAAGCAAATAAATAAACTCCTAAAACAGATGGAGAGCTAGGGTTTAGAAATCTCGACTCAGAAAGCTTTGGGACAAGAAGAAGCAAAGCCGCAGAAACAAAGAGACGGAACAAATCGGATAGATAAAATTACCAGCAGTGAGATCGCTGACGTTGAAATTGTCCTTCTCGTTGCTCATTTCTGAAAAATCTCGAGATCAAAAATTGAAATATTTCAGAAAAGAAGAGGAATCGCGGAGACTGTGTTTTGAAAAGTGGTGGAGAGATTGAGGAAGAAGAGAAGACGGACGAGGGTTTCTGGGTGGCGACTAAACACAAAACGACGTGGCTTCCTTTATAAACCTAACAACTGCCATTTTTAATTTCCCTCGCTGGCATTTTTCATTTTCCTTTTTAACTTTATTTCTACTTTAACTTAATTAATTAAATTAAAATATGGCTTAATGTTTTATGTTATTAATAAAATTGTGAAATTTAATTTTCAGCATTTACATATAATAAACAAGTAAATGACCCCCAAAAAAGAAGTAGAAATTCAATTCACTTATTAATCCCAACGCAAAATGCGTGCCGGTTCAACAAAAGGCTGCTAAATACCTTGCCGTTTGACCCCCCAAACAGAGGGAATTTTTGCAAAGAAACAAGCAAGATTAACTAGAAATGTGCATCACACAAGTAAACAAACTGAACTTGGAAGCTACAACGACAAAAGGCTAACACGATCAATCCACGGACTCTTGTCTTCTACATCGTCTTCTTCCTTAGGCTAATAAATCATGGACTATTCTCTTCTGCATTGACTTCTTCCTTAGGCTGGCTATCGTTAACTGGTTTTTTCTCTGCATCCACATAACGACCTGTCATTGGATCAACAGGGCGAGTGTCTCGTGGTCCACCTTTACGTCCCATAGCCACCATTGGAGGAGGAGGAAGTAAACCAGATCTGAAAAGGAGACGTTGAACCGGGTCTGAAGGCTGAGCACCAACAGATAACCAGTACCTGCACATTAGAAATAAAAACACAGACAAAAAGCGTCCTTAAGTCAAAATCTACAATGCAACCGTCAATGAAATTTCCCATTCAAAACAAGAACTTTTGATTGTATGATGACGGGTTTTAGGTAATAGTACCACGTTCTAGGTTATTGGCATGTGTTCTGCTAATGTCTAGACGTTATAAACTCTTAATCTTAGTTGATGCAGAAGAGCATGACAAGATCCTAAAAGATACATGACCATAGACTTGTGCAAAAGAGGTGGAATAGGATGAATGTCTAGGAATATCGATAGGTTCTTCATCTTACAGTAGCAGGTAGATACAACTGTGGGGCTTAGAGCAGCAGTTCCACAAAGAGACTACATAACTAAGGAACATGAAGACTGATGGGAGGAAATTTACTTGTTAATATACCAAAATGAGTTGATAAATTTCCACAAAGATTTGATTTTTTTTTCTTCTTATAATAACAATGGGTTTGATTGAAATTCAATGATGTCTATGACTTTGCTTCAACTAACGGTTAAAAAGCATGACAAGAAAGAAAATGATCCAAACCAACCATGGGAAAACATGTATATTCCACCTTTTTCGATGATAAAAACCATTCAAATCAAGACTGAACTCAGCTCCTTTGTAATAGATCGAAAGACAGTTAACTATAACAATGTATTATGTTGACTATGAAAGAATGTATTATGATTTCTAGAGGCAGCTAAACCTTGACTGATATCTAGAGCCCCACTACCTTCATAAACGCCTTTAGCTTCAGACAACCAAAACACTTCGGAACAATGGTTCAAGTAAGTAGAAGACAACTTCGAGAAACAAGATCTTTAAAATGCATTGCTCCTCTAATTTTAACACAGGACCTTCTTTTACAAAACTAGAATGTAATTTTAAATCAAAGTAAGACTGCTTCCGTATAAAGTAGCCTAATTTTTTGTTTCCAGCTCCATTCACAATTTACTAAAAAAACCAAGAGAGATTCCTTTTAACAGTGGCCTAAATCATCAAAATCCCTTCACAAATTCTAATGTGAAAAAGGGAAATTTCTAGAATCTAACAGTTATATCCTCTAGTGAATTCAAATTCAAAGACCTCTTTTCTGAGTAAATTCAACCGAAAAGCTCATGGAATTATCGATAAACATTAGGAATCATCAACATTTTCAGGAAACAAGAGAATAGATCAGAAGAACATACTTGATTCGATCAAACTTGAGACCCATTCTCTTACCACCGTCCTGGCCTGCACACAACCGAAACACCGAGATCGCGTAAAAACCAGCGAAGAGAAGAAATCGAAATCCTACGAAGAAACATGAACTCCAACACACAGAATACACTTTCTTCTTTTCTCACCTGGCAAAGGATTGAAGTAACCTAAGACCTCGAGATGCTTCCCGTCTCTCGGGGATCTGCTATCAGCGGCCATAACCCGGAAAAATGGTCGGTTTTTGCATCCAAGTCTCGCTAATCGGAGCCGTACAACCATGTTTCTCTTCCGTTGGCGAAAATACAAAATGATCAAAGCCGACCAATTCGATTTTGGATAAGAGAGAGAGAGAGACTGAGCTTCGATTTTGATTCGAAACTTGAGATCGATAAAAGTTTAGGGTTCAGGGTTTTTTTACTACAGAGCCTGGTCCTTAAACGGGGCCGTTTAAAGACGTCCGCTTGAACGAGTTAATAAGTCAAACCCGTCTTTTACCCTTTTATTTAAGAAATTTTCACGGCGCCGTTAAGTAATCAAGACGGTGTTTTCATCATCCGTACCCATACCAGAGGAAGAGGATATACAGTATAAAATCGGTCCACCGCCACAAGTCGGTCTTTCTCCGGCGACGGCGAGACGAAGGTGACCGAATCGACACCGATTGAGATTGTTTTACGGCGGCGACGATGGATTCTTCCGTCGCTCCGGTTCCTCACCGACGCTCGCATCTGCCGAACCGGACTTATCGATCCTTGATTCATCACCTCTGCTCGAGTTTCGATCGGGAGCCCCGGGTTTCTCTTGCCACGCCGGCTGTTCTTCAGGAGCTGGTCTTAAGAACAGGTGGGTTCGAGTAGAATTGAAGCTCTTCTAGTGTGCTTGATTATGAATGCTTAATTCATCTTCTCGTATTGAAAATTCGAAGTTCTTCCTGTTGATTGAGTTTCATAATTTCTGATTTTGTGGTATGATGATGATCTGCCAGAAAACCATTAGTCTAATCTCAATGTATTAGTTTGAATAGTATGATCCTGTTTCTGATGCTATTGTGTTTTTCTGAAATAGATATTGCTCAAGTGTCTCCGGGAGAAACTTGCGTCCTTGGAGAAATATGTACTGATGAAAAGCTGCCGGAGAATTCACCGATCTTGGAACCAAGATCCGATGGAGGGTTTGGTGATTCAAGAGCTGAGAAGGTGGAAACGATTTCACAGGAAAAGAGTTTGATGCTTGGAGATGTTTTTGACGGAATTGACTTGGAAGATGCATCTGTTGGTGGTAGCCAACACAAAGACTTTTTCGATGACTTTGACCTTTTGATTAATGAAAGTGAAGACTTTGTTCCAGAGAGTTGTGTGAATCTCTTTGAGGCATTGGATGTGAATGACTATGACGATGATGGTATGGCGAAACAAGCAATTGATCTCGTTGAAAGTGTCGCTGAGAAGCCTAAGATTGAAACTGAGCTTCAAGTAGATTCAGTAGAAGAAGGTGGTGACAAGAAGGTTTCTGAATCTATTGGGAGTAAGGCAGAGGAAGCTCCCGAGTTAGCTGAACCTAATGAAGTTTTAAGTTCTGGAGTTTTGGAGACTAATAATGAAACACTTGCTAGAGAGATGGAATCGGAGAAACCTGTTAGTCAGGTCGCGGCAGCTTCTGTTTGTCAGATGGTTGAAGATGACGATGTGGAAGAAGGAGAGATATCTGGGGATGATGATGATAATATGCTTATAGGAGATGATTTACCAGTCGAAAGGCACGAGGAGTCTCATGTCTCACAAGAGGTATTGGATCAAAGAGGAGAAGGGACTAGTAAGAGTTCTTGTGCTAGTCTCTTTTCTGGTGTTGACGTATTGAATGCAGAAAATGGAGTAAAGGAGAAGGATCAAACTTCCAAAAACCAAGAAAAGGTATCCGGAATATATATAATGAAAAGGAATGCTGTTATGGTCTTGTATATGTCGTTTACAAAATCTGACTTGTGTTTTTTACTTTTTTATCTGCAGATGGCTTCTGGAACTAACATAAAGAAAAGGTCTGCGCCTTCTAAGGAGGCAAAAGCTAAAAAGAAGGTAAACATATCATGAGAATATCTTGCAGCCAGTTTTTTTGTGTGGAATAAGATGTTTGCTTATTATTGATAAGCTAATTTATGCAGGCAAAATTTCGGAAGAAAAGAGCACAAGAGCGTATATCTCTTGGCGTGAAAAGGCTGAAACTTAAACCAGTAGCTCCGAAACCACAACCTGTAAAATATTGTCGACACTATCTCAAGGGACGGTGCCATGAGGTATGTATATGCACAATGGCTCTGGATTCTACAAAATTCTTTGGAAGTTTTAAAATATTGTTTTCTTGTTGCTGATGGAAACTCTTTTCCTTTCTTTTGCAGGGAGATAAATGCAAATTCTCACACGATACAACACCGGAAACCAAATCTTTGGTATGATTTACTGTTTCAAGATATATATACTAACTACTCTTCTGAAATTTATATAGACAAAAGCTGAATCATATGTTTTGTTTCTCTCAAGTCTCTCTACTCATACTCATGTCTTCTTGCTGTTTCAGCCTTGCTGCTACTTTGCAACCCAGTCATGTATGAAAGGAGATGATTGTCCGTACGATCACGATCTCTCCAAATACCCTTGCAAGAATTTCATTGCCAACGGTTTCTGCCACAGGGGTGATAAGTGTTTGTTTTCGCACAAGGTAAAAAAAAAACCAATCTCGATCTTCTCGTGATGCTTGTTTCGAGTATAATTATATATTTGATCTTTTGATCCTAATTCACCAATCTTTCACTCTACAGGGTACTCCACAAGCTGGTTCAGATACACCGCGTGGAAATGTAACAGCCTCATCAACTAGCATGGCTGCAGCGTCTTTCTCGCCTCAGAAGTCAAGTAAACAAAGCGTGAGAGAGGCCATAGCCAGATTACCGGCGATTCAAGCAAGAGTTTCAAGCTCTGTTGCGTTTTTGAAGCCCTCGAGTCAATCTAACCAGAGAAACTCATCTGATGCATCATCTCCGAAGATCAATGAACATGTGACACCTCCACAGATTCATCCTTTGAGAAAACCATCCGTAGCTCCAAAGGGTATGAGTTTTGTCTCTTTAGACAAAGCCTCCTCACAAGAGGAGTCGAAGCAAAACACACACGACTCTGATAATCAGAGCTTGAAGCAGCCACAGCAGAGAAGCTTTCTCCCTCTGGTGCCTCCAAAAGGAATCAGTTTCTTATCGTTTGCATCAGAGGAACACAAGGCTCTGAATCAAGAGCCACAAGAACCATCAGCAAGTGGTAGAGTTCTCAAGACAACGGCTAACTCAAACGTTCGAAGTTCTCTAAACTCAGCCATGAAACTCGCTGCAGAATTCGAATCTGCTAAAGCTGAAAGACGCACCAATGATCCCGCAGAAGCTGTAAATGGAGGCGATGTTACAGTTAACAAGAGTGCAACCAGAAACTCAGGGAACATATCGTCCAAGATTCTCGAGTTCTTGTCGAGCTTCAGCCATGGCCAAAACTGATATTCGTTTGGTTTTTTTAAGATAAAGGATAGATGAAACGGATAATCAATGAAAAGGTTTCGTTTCTTGTGAAATTAGATAAATCCATTGGGGGAGGTGATAAATGTGAATGTAAATAACTATTGCATTGATGATTGATGTATGGATAATGAAATGATTCGAGCTTGTCAAAACACGGTCTGATTCAATTGCCACGTGTAGTAGACAACGGCATTTTTATAGTTTCAGTTTCAGCCAATTCAAAGTAAGAAACGACAAATCATAAACAATAATTATATGGAGATTAAAATACTAAAAATGAATTTTGTATGGTAGATTCAATAGTTGAATAATGTAACTTTATGTAGTTTCTTCATGCGCATTGACCGAGTTCAAGCGAATGAGACTAGAACATAGAGAGCATGATCTAGTGAAGAAGAGGAAATGTCGATATTCTGGAATCTAGATACAGTTTTTTTGGAGAAACACATTCGAAAGCTGAGCAAACCTGATTCAAAATTAATAACTAATTAATTATTTTACAATGTAAAAAAAACAAAAAAGTTATTTTGAATTTTCATGAATTCATCAAAGACATTTTCTATATTTTTAAAATTTTACTCTAACAGATAATATGTTCGTTTGTTAAACTTATACTGAGTTTGTATACTTTTTTTTTTTTTTGGTCAACTGAGTTTGTATACTTTAACCGATTTATTACAAGAAATTAATCCTACCTATTATATTTTTCCATCTCTAATTAATTAATGATATATAAGATTACTCAATCGATAAGAATTTTAATTGAGTACAACTATTCAATCACCTAACCTTCATACAAAATTTTGGATATAACAGAGTATTAGTCTTGTGCCACTGCTTACTTCATTTTCTCTTTTTCAGTACGCTAATTTTGCTGTACAACACCAAGAAATTGCCATTTTGTGAAGGTTATATTAAGTTATGAGTTAATGTAAAGGGATATGGAGTAGCTAGGCACTCGCTGAAGATTTGAAAGAATGCACATACAAATTAAGTAAAAGCAAGAAAAAACGAGCACTTATTTGGTGTCCAGACACAGTTTGGTATTTAATTAGATCAAAAATATTTTTAGGACAATGAACCTTCTGAATATGATGTAGTTGATCTGGTGTGAAAGACTCAACAACTTTAATTTGGTATTAAATCAAAAACTTGTTTTATATATTTTGCATTTCTCTTAATGTTTTATATATTTTGCTTATGTTTTGCTTTTTTTTTTTAATTTGTTGTCTTTCAATACGTTAGTTTATCTTTTCGATCAAAAAGGTGCGATTTTTTTCTTTGTACTTCAAACTTTTCTTGTAGCGTTAATTTGTCTAGATATCCAGATTTTGAACCATTTTCTCCATTGATAACTTTTCTTGTTTATATCTGAGTTTTTTTCTTGTTTTTTTTTGTTAGAAAGAACATTAAATTACTTTGATTTATCCGTCTTAATCTTTTTTAACATTGTCTCTGTTTTTTTCTTGTTTGTATTTGTAAAAAAAAGAAGAATATGTTAGTTTATCGTTTTGATCAAAAGGTGGGGTTTTTCTCTTTGTACTTCAACCCAAAAAATGAGATTTTTAAAACTTTGATTTTTTTTCCGTTTTTCTTGTTCATGTTCTCACATCAGGAGAAAGATAAAATTTCAGATCCTATTTTACCTTTTCCATGTTTTTGTTTATAAATTATTTAATTTTTTGAAGAAAAACAGGAATTAATAAATTTATTTTTTTGAAACAATTAGATCTAATGGATGATGATGACCAATCTTACGGAGGTGCCAATAAAAAGTCGAAAGGAGGGGATAAAAAACAAAAACTAGAGATATTCCTGCAAAAGATATCACGGTAAATATTAAAATTTGACACACTATTAAACCAATTTTATTTCTAAAAGAGTATATTAACAAAAGAATTTTGATTTATATTACAGCGTTTGACGAGTTCGGATGAACACTTTCCTCCTGCAAGTGATACTTCTTCTTATCATACTTTTTCTAATTTGAATTAAAATGATATATATATATATATATATTTAATAACATGCAATAATATAATTTGTTTTTAGGATGTTGGGAATGATAAGTGTTATTGGAAACCGAGAACTTTGCAAAACCTAGTAGCTCACCTCTCATAAACATAAAAAAGAAAAATATATATATATAGTAACTAGTCACCTCTCTCCATCGCTTTCCACTTTACACACTCTCTCTCTTCTGTGTGAGACGAACCCTAACAACTTAAGTTTCCTATTTCTTTATACGATTTCTCTATTGTTCTCGCCCATTTTCTCTTCAGTCCCTAACAGTTTCTCTTTCTCTATCTGTCCTCTCGCTCTCAGAAAAAAAAAAACAGCGAAAGATTTCTGGTCAGTTTTTTTTTGGTTAGTAATACATTCTTATGCACTTTATCTTAAAGATCAAATCTTTAAATAGAAACCCCTCTCTCTCCCCCCCCCCTCCCCCCAAAATGATTTTTAACCTTAATCATTGTTAAGAGAAAAAATATCAATTCTTTAAATAGAACCCCCCCCCCCCCCAAAAAAAACCTTAACCTTGATCTTTGTTAAGAGAAAAAAGTGTTACACTTTTCTTGTAGCATTAATTTATTCGTCTTAATCTTTTTAACATTGTCTCTGTTTTTTCTTGTTTGTATTTGTGAAAAAAAAATGTTAGTTTATCAGTTTGATCAAAAAGGTGGGGGTTTTCTCTTTGTACTTCAAACCAAAAAATGAGATTTTGAAAACTTTGATTTTTTTCGTTTTTCTTGTTCATGTCCTCACTTCAAGAGGAAGAAAAAATTTCAGATCCTATTTTGCCTATTCCATGTTTTTGTTTATAAATTGTTTAATTTTTGAAGAAAAAACAGAAATTAATAAATTTATTTTTTGAAAACAAATAGATCGAATGGATGATGATGGCCAATCTTATGGAGGTGGCAATAAAAAGTCGAAAGGAAGGGGGGGGGGAGAAACAAAAACTGGAGATGTTCGTGCATTTTTGACACACTAATAAACCAATTTTATTTGAAAAAGAATATATTAACAAAAGAATTTTGATTGATATTACAGCATTTGAGTTCGGATGAACACTTTCCTCCAGCAAGTGATATTTCTTATTATCATACTTTTTCAAATTTGAATTAAAATGATATAAATATTTAAAAACATGCAATAATCTAATTTGTTTTTAGGATGTTGGGAATGATAAGTGTTATTGAAAATCCAAAACTTTGCAAAACCTAGTAGCTCACCTCTCCTAAGCAATATTAGTCAAATCAGTTGAATTGGACATCTAACAATTTTTTTAATATCAACATCAACATCTTCAATATCAACATCAACATCTTTAACATCTTCAACATCTTCATTTATTCAATATCAACATCTTCAATATCAAAATCTTCAATATCAACATTTTTTAATATCGACATCTTCAACATCTAACCATTTCTTCAATATCAACATCTTCAATATAAGTGAAACTGTCAATGGTGTAACAATTAACCTAAAAATAATAAATTAAATATGATCAGACTTATCTATATAATCACTATAAATATATGAAAATATGGTTTACTCACTTGTTGATGAGAGCATTTTATTTTCAACAATTATCCATGATAGCGTTTTTGATGTTGTTGATGCCCGCTTCTGAATCAAATTTCACTTTGTTGACAATATGTTGTATAGACAACTCATGTTGTTGTTGTATGCAAACTCTTATATTCAAGAGTGTTTGTATCATTTCACTAGCGCGATGGTCCAACAAGTAGCTGCATAAAAAGTATGAACAAGTCAAATGGATATCAAATTACAATGCGAAAAATATGAATATTGGGTTGAAACGGTCACATATTAGATTCTCATTCATTTTATATACAACAATGATGTATTTAAGTTTAGTCCTGTTTGATAAAATTGCAACTTTTTTCAACAAAAGATTAATTAAGTAGTCTAGTCTACCGAAATCTAAGAATGTGTACAAAACTCTATTTCTCATATACTTTGATATACTTGATCTATTACAGGTCCAAAAACACCAGGATAGTCCCTCTAGTCCCAAGATAAAATTGGCTAGATACAAAACAATAAATTAATAAAACATAATTAGGCAAAACATAGATTTATTGGTCAAATGAAGAAAATACGTAATATATAACCTCTAAAATAAATTATATTACGTCATATTTATAATCTGCTATTGTGACCACTCTTACATACTCAGTCTCAGATGCTTCTCCGGAAACCTTTTCAGATCATTATCAATAAAAAAAAAGGTTAATTTCGAGATAGTTATCAAGATGTACCCAGAGCTCCATTCGGTAGTTATTCTCTTTTAGGTAGCTATTCAAATATGCAGAAGTAACAAGCTAACTTTTTTTGGTTCTAAGACAAACTTACATAAATATTTGTTGAAAAAACAAAAATGATATGTCAGATTATTTGTTATCGTCTTCTTCTAGGATAATTTTTTATTAATATTTTCAAACTTTTCAACAAAAAGGAAACTTACCACCAAGCAAACTTTATGCTCCAATCCAATGCACTTCTTCCCACTTCCAAATTGCACTTCATAACTATTATTTGTTTAGTCGTTCTTAAATTTTCTAATATGAAATCATAGTTTTTAAAAAAGCGAAAACAAAAGTATCCCCTTATCGAGGATAGTATTTTTATGTATTTTTTATAACAGAGAAAGTTTTCTTCGTTCATCTTTTTTTCATTTGAACTTAATTTCATATACATCTTGTCCTTAAACATCCACCACAACACGGTATTGCCATCTAAATTAAGTACTCATGGGCCATTTAGAATCTCTTTCTCTACTACATGTGGCATTTAAATCATGTCGTGTTTGATTACCCGGGCATTCGGTTGGATCCTAACTGATCGATTCTTGCTCTTTCGAATAGGATGATTTTATATCCATATAGGTACTGAAAGTATTTCGAGTCAGGTTTGGTTTGATTTCTATCGGTTCTGGATCGGTTCGATTCTCAATTTTCAGAACCGATAAATATCCAAAAAAAATTGATATGGTTCGATTCGGATATTTATTAGCTGAAATTTTGAAAACCCGAAAAGGCATCTGAATATCCGAATACTCGAGAAAAAACGGAAAAAAATACCCAAAAATCTGAAATATATCCGAAAATCCAAAATATATCCAAATACCGGCAAAACATACCGGAAAAACATATCCGAAATATCAAAAATATACTCGTAATACCTAAAAAATAACTACTACATAAAATATTTTCGAATCATTTGGGTATCCGAGCGGATATGAGGTAATACCCAAAACCGAACTGAAACCCACGGTACTAATAAAGAGTACCTATCGAGTATTTTGGCTATAGCTGAAACCGAACCAAATCAGTTATTTCGAGTCGATTCCAGTTCGAGTTTTCCGTTCCGGTTGTTTTTCCCATGCAATGATAACAATAAACGAGATACACCCGCATTCTTTTCTCTTAGGGAAAGAAACTATCCTTCTCCAATTCGTTGGAAGACAAAAAGGACTCCAGGATCATCTTCAGGACCAGCTAGAGCAAACACTGCAGCTGGTTCATCTACACAAGAACAAAACACAACAAATTTAATATCATACCCGACGACTTATTCTCTATGTTTTTAACTACTGTTTTTTATTTCCCTAGTCAAACACCATTGTTGTTCATTTTTTATTAGAATGTGAAACTTATACTAAACGTAGGTCAGAGAATGAAGAGAAAGAAGCAGTGCTATTGTCATCATACTTGGGAGAGGGAGGTTCCACATCAATAGAAGCAATCTCTGCATCGCATAAAACACATCAAATTAACCAAAACACTAAATCGAGATAAAAAAAAGTTTTTTTGATGATAATCACCTTCCTCTGTAGGCTTGAGCCTGAAAATGAAAATTTTAAATTGATTTCCGCGGCGCCACGTTTTTGATTGATAGATTTTCGGCTCTGGACTCGATGAATTCATATCTTTAGCCCAAAATGTTAACCAACAGAGAAGACCACTAGTAAATTGGTAATATGTCTGTACGTGCTCGACATTTGTTCCCTGAATGAATATAAATTTGAGGGTTAAAGCGAATTATATAATTAGTGATAATTCAAAAAACACATATAAAGGAAAACTGGCATTAACTTCGTTGTGCTTCTCGATGGCAAATATTGTCACCTCGCAGATCACTTCGGCATCGCTTCTTGTACCTCTAACACGTTGTGGTGAATTATCCAACGATCTCGTGTTGAACACGTAATCATATTGCTCCCAATCAATAGTGAAGCCCTAATTAAGCAGACATATTTCCGAAATTTCATATCAGAGTTCGATTCAAGGAAACTACTTCTTTCTTTCTAAACAAGTTATCAAATTGATCCCCCTGTTTAAGCAAACAGAATCCGAAATTTCATATCAGATTGCGAATAAATCTAAAGATTGATTTTACCTCCGATTTCTCGAACTTATAGTAAAACAGTAAGTAGTGTCGTACTCGTACATATTCATCATCTTCCGATTCTCCCAACTTGGGCACGCGCTGTTTGCTGGAAGATTTCGCAAGCTTTGTGAAACTTGGGAATCTTAAGAGGGCGAAAGTTTAGCTCCGTCATGATCAGAACCCTAACACACCTTCTCGTGGGGAAATCGCAACGAATGGGAGACGTGACGAAACATATATACCAAAACACACAGCCGATCATATAAATAAAATCACCCAAAATGTACACTAGAAATTTTCATGAGGCATATACGATGTGAAGATGGTTGCAACTTATCTTTTACACATGCAGAATTAAAAGTCACAGTTTCTCTTCTGTTTCACACAAGTCATCAAAGATACATTTTGTGTTGAGCCTTTAAAGTTCGTAAACTCTTATAGATTTAAATCTTTCATCAAGGCAAGAACGAAACAACTTGTGTCATTTGACTTGATATATCACATTGTTCTTGATGCAGCTAGTATATCCATTCATCTTCATCTGACTCAGTATCAGACTCGAATTCCCCGCCATCTCGAGTGAAAACAAAGGGGGTTCCAGGCACAGGATCCTCTCCAGGACGAGCTCGACGGAAGACAACTGGGGGTTTATCTGCATTGTTACCAACAAACAACCAAAAATATCTACTTCACTCTTTTCAAATTACAATCTTGATTACAGAACCTTAAAAATTTCTCATTGTAACAAATGAAGAGGAAGAAGCACCTATGTCATGATGCAAGGGAAGTGGAGTTTTCACGCGAACAGGAGCCGCCATCATCTCTGTATCACATATATGCTTATTACACACATCAAGAAGCAGAATATGCAACATACCCAAATAGAAACAGCAATATTCTCTCTCTTTATGAACTAATAAGCATTGTGTAATGAAACATAGAAAGGTCCGAAAGAAACTAGGACTGAAATGACCTTCGTCGGTCGGTTTGACCCTGAAAATGGGAAACTGATAAGAACCACAACGCCATAATACTTTTTCTTGATACAGTTTCGACACAGGACAAGGGGAAGACATGTCTCTACCCCAGAACGTGATCCAGTGCGCCATATTAGCAGTAAAACGGTAATTCGCCGAGACGTGCTCAACAAACACGATGTTTGTTCCCTGAACAATATAGTGAATACAAGATCGACGTTGCCAAGTTAGTTGACTCAAAGGACCTTTAGAATCAATCAACAAAATCGGTAATCTCAGATTGTAATTTAGAGCATCCACAAAAAACAGCACTGACATTCTCTTGATTGTGCTTGGCAATGGCAAGTTGCGTCAGCTCCTTGATCCCTTCCTCATTGCTCTGGTTCATAAATATTGGCGGTGCTCCATCGTAAGGGTTACAAGGATTGAACAAGTAATCAAATTTCTCCCACTCAATCCCGAAACCCTGAACCACACGACAATTCCAACATCACAACGGTTAAGTAAATATTTGATTCATGTATTTGTTTTGAAACTTCATATATTTGTTTTGAATCTTTTCATATATATATGACCTTTTACGATTGGTTCGGCAGAAGCCCATTAATTTTGTTACATAAGGCCCAAATAGCCCAAAACTCCTCTTAAGTCTCCGTCGCTGCCTCCTCCTCCATCAACCATCTCTCTCTGTGTGATACGACACATCATCACTCACTCATGGCGCCCAGAATCCTGCTATGCGGCGATCCTCTTGGACGTCTCAGTCAGCTCTTCAAGCGTGTGCAATCGGTCTTTCTTTCTCTCTCTCTATCTAGCTCCTTCTGATTCTGTATCTCCTAGGGTTTTAATCCAAGTCCAATTTTTGCAGGTTAGCAAATCGGCAGGTCCATTTGACGCTCTTCTTTGCGTCGGCCAGTTTTTTCCCGATTCTCCGGAGCTTCTAGACGATTTTTTGGATTACGTCGAAGGCCGAGCTCAGGTCCCGATTCCTACTTACTTCATCGGCGACTATGGCGTCGCCGCCCCCAAAATCCTATCGGAGACATCGAGGAAAGCGGATAATCAAGGGTTTAAGATGGACGGACTCGAGGTTTCCCACAATTTGTTTTGGTTAAGAGGAAGTGGCAAGTTCACTCTTCATGGTAAAGTTTTTTTTTTGATATTTCAATCTTTTCGGTATTCAAAGCAAATCTTTGTTTATCAACATTTGCTAATACGATTTGATTTTCTTTAGGTCTGTCTGTTGCTTACTTATCTGGTAGGCAATCATCTGAAAGCCAGTTTGGGAAATACAGTCAAGATGATGTTGATGCTCTTCGTGCACTCGCTGAAGAATCGGGAGTGGTTGATTTATTCTTAACATATCCTTTTTAAAAAAATAAATAGATGAATTTTGAAACTGTGGAGTTGCATTCTCTATGTTTTAAGTACTTGTCGTCCTTAATTAAGTGTATACTAATGAATGGCCTGCGGGAGTCACGAACAGAGCCGCGGATTCTGATGTTCCTGCAGACGTTTCTGATTCCTCTTGTAGTGATTTCGCTGTTTCTGAATTGGTGAAGGAAGTTAAACCCCGGTAAGTCGTGGTTTTTCGATTCTTATACTCTGTCGTTACTGGGAATTAATCGGTAAGTAGGGAACTGATTTGCTGTTTCTGTTGTGTTTTGTGGCAGCTATCACATTGCAGGTTCTATGGGGGTGTTTTATGCCCGTGAACCTTACCTAAACGCTGATTCTAATCATGTAACTCGCTTTCTTGGTCTCGCTCAAGTTGGGAACAAAAACAAACAGGTGTGTTCTTCAGTAATTCCTGTCACACGAGCTTGGCATCTCATTATTTTGGTCTGTAGATTCTGGTTTTTGCCTCCTGGATTTTTCTGACAATTATCCTTTGCTATCAACTGGTACTCCTAACTGTATGATGGATATATTTTGAATGCAGAATCTTCGCAAGAACGTTGAACATTCTTATATGCTTTTTCTGCAGAGGTTTTTTTCTTGACCAGTGTTGCTCCCTTTTTCCTCTATGCAGAAATTTCTTCATGCGCTCTCTCCTACACCAACGTCTACAATGTCACCATCAGAGCTTAGTGCAAAGCCTCCAAACACTACACTGTGTCCATATAATTTACAAGAGGGAGCTACTGAGTCGAAGAAGAGGTCAATCGAAAGTGACTCTGATTCACAGTATTGGAGGTATGATGTCTCGAAGCGGCAAAAGAATGGATCTGAAGGGGAAAAGCTCTGTTTCAAATTTGTATGCTCAGGGTCCTGTCCTCGTGGGGAAAGTTGCCATTTCCAACACAACGCTGAAGCAAGAGAACAGTGTCGTAGAGGTGTTTGTCTTGATCTTATTATCAAAGGTAAGTGTGAAAAAGGCCCAGACTGCAGCTACAAGCATGAGTTTCAAGATGAAAATATACAAAGGAAGCCCAGATCTGAAAATGCTAACAGGTATTTACTGATTTGGCTTCATGACCATTTTTCTTGCAAAATAGATGCCATTTTGACTACGGGTTGAGAAAGTAATTGTTTTTTTTTCGAAATTGCTTTTCTCAGGTCGAGAGAATGCTGGTTTTGTCTATCAAGCCCGAGTGTGGAGTCACATTTGATCGTCAGTGTTGGGGAAAGTTTTTATTGTGCTCTACCCAAAGGTTCACTAGTCGACGACCACATATTGATAATCCCGATCGAACATTTGCCCAATACTCTGGTTTTATCGCCCGAAGGTGAATCAGAGCTCGGTAGATACAAAAATGGTCTGAGAAATTGCTACAAGAGTCAAGGAAATGATGCGGTTTTCTTTGAATTGGTCTCTAAACGTGTTTCTCATGCTAACCTCCAGGTAAGAAAAGTTCATATTGCAAATCAGGTCGATCATTTGAATTTATAGTTGTTTTACATTACTTTGATCTTTTCTACTTTCTATAGGTTGTTCCTGTTCCATCATCCAGAGCTCGTCTTCTTCCTAATATCTTTAGTCTGGCGGCTGAAAAACTGGGCTTTAAGCTTGTGACAAAAAAGTGTAAGCTGATTCTCTTCTCCGTTGCAGTCTTTATAGTGGCGTTCTTTCCTTTGCATGCAGAGTTATTTTTAGTACTAAATTATGTTGCCTTCATTGCAGTTAGTGATACTTCCGATGGCAGAAATTATCTGCAGAAGGAATACAATGCATCTTTGGGGCTCTTCTATGTGGAACTTCCTGATGGAACTGTGTTATCACACACTCTGGAAGAGAACGAAGTATTCCCTGCACAATTTGGACGTGAGGTAAGCCATTTCATGCACTACCATGCGACTGCGATATTATACGCTTTTAAGAAATTCCAACGATAACATTAAAAAGCATGTAGTTACTTCTGTCCATGTCCATAGATCAGTTCTCCCACTTGCTGTCAACCTTATGTTCGATGTAATACAGAGAGATCAATCAACAAAATAACTTGCATGCTTGCTCTGACCATAATATTTGAAGTTTTAGATTCAATTAGACAGATAACATCCAATCCCATAAATTTTTAAGAATCAGAAAGTAACAGTGTAGACCTGGATCATCCGGTAGATTTTCTTGTCTAGAAAATGACTTTGGACTTTACAGGTTCTAGCAGGGTTGCTAAAGATCCCAGACAGGGCCGACTGGAGAAACTGTAAGATNGATGGCAGAAAATATCTGCAGAAGGAATACAATGCAGCTTTGGGGCTCTTCTATGTGGAACTTCCTGATGGAACTGTGTTATCACACACCCTGGAAGAGAACGAAGTATTCCCTGCACAATTTGGACGTGAGGTAAGCCATTTCATGCACTACCATGCGGCTGCGATATTGTCCTTTTAAGAAATTCCAACAATAACTCAAGAGTCAAAAAGAATTTAGTTTCTTCTGTGCCATTTCCATAGATCAGATCTTCCACTTGCTGCCAACCTCATGCTCGATGTTATACAGAGAGATCATCGACAAGAGAACTTGCATGCTCTGACCATAATATTTGAAGTTTTGGATTCAATATAGATAGATAACATCCAATCCCATAAATTTTTAGAATCAGAAAGTAACAATGTAGACCTGGATCATCCGGTAGATTTTCTTGTCTAGAAAATGACTTTGGACTTTACAGGTTCTAGCAGGGTTGCTAAAGATCCCAGACAGGGCCGACTGGAGAAACTGTAAGATTAGCCAAGAAGAGGAGGCAAAGCTGGCTGAAGAATTCAAGAAACAATTTCAAGAATTTGACCCTTGCCAATAACCTTGCTGAACAAAAGTTATGTTAGATATCATCTTGTGCGCATCATCAATCAAACGTAACTCAGTGTCTAGTGAACTGAGGTATCCAGCCGCAGTTCCAACTTAATACCAAATTTCTAAGGTCATTCCATCATCTTTTTAATAGTTATGATTTCTGCTAACCGCCTTTAGACTTGATATTTTTTCTCTAGGTTGGGAAGCTGAATCATCATGCGATGCATCGTCATAGAAAGCTTCGTTTGTCTCTCCATCTTTAGAAACAGGTTCATCAACAGTGTTTTCTTGTTATCTTCCTTGTTAAGTTTACACTTTGTTCTTGTAAACACTTTCTTTGACATGTTACTGTTTCTTAGAAGCGAGTGATCACCACAAGAAGCATGTGCTTGATCTGTTTTCACCTAAACTAGTCATTGGTCCTTTGTCCTTTTTTATTTCTCCTGTTGGTTGTTAAAAAAAAAAGTACTTGTTTTTTCCTTTACAGTAATCTCTTATCATTTTTAGCCAAGAAACTGTACAAATTAAGCTTCTTAAACCAAAAACCAGTTAGTATCTGGTAAATTTAGTTCCAGCATCAATCTTTAATCACTTGGTGAAACCGTTTTTTTAGTCGAAACAGTGAAAGCGAAGCTGTTTTTTTTTAGCGAATCAGATTCAACCTCTGCATCTGAAGGATGGTACCTTGAGAAAGAGGTTAACACATGTGACATGGTAAAAGAAGAGAGAGAGAGAGAGAGAGGCATGACCTCGTCATCTTTAAAGGTTTTTCTTTTGTTGTTGTCGTTGCAGCTTTAGTAAAAGAGTAAAAGAAACAAAAGAAAAGCTTCATCGACTGGTAAAAAGACTCATAAGTAAACCAACCAAACCCTCCTATAAAAGGCTTATAGATTCTGTCCAAGCACATGGCTCTTAGTGTTGTTACCTTCTCAATTCCTTTAATGTGAAAGTGAAATTTTGATGGTCCCATAATTAGGTCTCTATTATCTCTCTTTAAATGCATCAACTACCATCTAATTTCCGAGTAATTTAGGTTGATTGCTGCTTTTTTTTTGTTTATTACTCGTATTTAGGTCTCTTTAAATGCATCAACTACCATTTCATTTCTTGTAATTTAGGTTGTTTGCATCTTCATTTTTTAAGTGTTTTTTCCTTAATTTGAATATTATTAATAAAATGGCATTGGTACAGTACTACTACAGTTCTACTACCTGGATTTAATCGGATCCAGTTCAGAGTGGAATATTTATTTATTTCGGTGGGTGTATAGTAATTAATTGTCACGAGACTCGACAAGGTTTTTCTCGACCATAATACGAAAATTCGGAAAAAAGTATCATTATGCCTAAATATATATAAGGAGGCTATAATAAAGTAGTAGTAGTTAGAATTATTAGATACATATTTTGACCACTTTATATTTCGTCATTAATCTAATGCTTTTGACCACTCTATCAATCTTAATCAAATTCATTTTTATTAAGCGTGGGGATTTTGATTTTGATTTTTTTTTGTTTGGCTCAAAATGTTCTTCCTCCAAATTAAGTTGGACTCTTTTATATGATTTAAATAATATATATTATTTGAACAGTAAAGAAACAAAGACTTGACGTCGTTTGCGATCGCATCTTACAATTAAACGACAAAATCCAAACTCGAATCTGGTCGTCTCGATCTTATTGTCCCACACAAGACACCAAAATTACGATCTGCAATTCTCTCCACTCCTTCTCGCAATACTACTATTCATCTGTTTTTTTTTATTTTAGTTGTGTGAATGAATATCTGATTTTTTGTCGGTGCATTGAAACGAGATTTTGTTTTTTTTCTTACAAGAAAATGTATTTTTTCTTCTTCTTATTATTATGAATGTATTGGGTCAATCAGAATTAGGTTTTGTTTTATTAGACTTTAATAGTCTTTAATTAGTGATAACTGACAACAACGGAACTGATTCTTTTTTTCTTTTCTTTTTTGCTAAAGGGTTTAACGAAACTGATTCTTTCACAACGTGTTTTTGAAACGTTTGTTCTTCATTTTTTTTGGGTGATCAATCCTTACTAAAGAGCTGGTTTCGTTTGGCTTTGATCTCGTCTCTACTTAAAGGATTGCTTGCGAGTTGCGATTAATATATTCAGCCAGTTTTGTGTATATAAGATAATGATCAATACTTACATATGCTTTAACAAAACAAAACAAAAAAAATGACTTCATATACAACTTTTTCTTATCGTGTTTAAACAGTTATATTCTTTTAACCAACGAACAATTTTTATTAAAAGAATATAACTGTTTAATTCCATTGAACTAGTTGGAAGCTTGGAGCCACTAATTTGACTTTAAGTTAACTTAGGGAGATGTATAGAGATATTTCCTATATTGTCTATAAAAGTCCGTCTCTTTTTGGGTATAGGCAATATTAAATATTAATAATATCTCAAGGTGCTTTGTGGTCTTAAATTATATATTTTCTCAATTAATTCTCCCAAAAGGCATTCAACCATTTGGAAAATACTCCTTCCTTTTTTTTAAGTATCGTTTTAGATTTATTTTTTTTTATAAATAATTGTCGTTTTCAGATTTTAATACAAATTTATGATATTTTGTTCAATTTTATCCTTACCTTTTTATTTTATTAATTATTTTTATCAAACAAAATGATGTTTTAATAAAGAATAATACAGAAGAATTTAATATTTTTTAATCTATGTGAAATATCATAAAACGACATGTAATAAAAAATGGAGAAAATAGTTATTAAAATAGTATATATACTTTTCGTATTGGTCAACATGTAATCAATTTATTTGTTTATTTGTGGACCTAATCTTTGACATATTTGCATTTTAATTCTCGATTGCACAACGGAAATATTAAAAAAGTTATCGATTTCATTTTTATTATATAATTTTTTTTTGGTCGAGACAATTTCATTATATATATACTTGCATTTATATTTGCAAATATATACAAGATGTTACGTCGGTGATATTGTTGTGCCTATCAATTAAAGTGAATTGTTGCTATCGGCTTCACAACAATATGATTGATCTATCTTTCTTTCTTTTTATTTCCTAAAGCAAACAAAGTAAGATATGAAAACAACGGGAATAAAAAAAAACAAAAACAAACAAATAAAGAATATACGTAACTATTACCCTGAAATCAAGAAAAAATTGATTGCGTTACCTTTTTTTTTTTTGACGTTATTCGAATTTGAAGGAAATATATTACTACTACCAAAGGTCCATAAGATGATAAGTTATGGTTAATTGGTTATGGACCTTAATATGATAAACGTTAATCGGTTTCACAAGCTAATCCAAACCAAAGTTTTTTTTTTTTGTGATGGTTGGATTAACGGAATGGGATCGTGTTAATTTGTCTCCTCATTGGATTCCTTTTGATTGACATTCAACAAATTTCACAATACAAAACAAATTTCATTCGATTGCACTACTTATTTTCTTCGAGTGTGGAGATTAATCATTATGAAAACTTAGACTCCACTATGCATATAGTCATATATAATACTAACTAAATAGATATAAACAAACATAATTTCTGAAGGTGATAAGGCGAGGAGAGAATGGAGGAAATAGACATTTAACATATTTTTAATACAATATTTTTAATAACTACAAATGAATTTAGTAGTTTTTCCAATGTTTGGTTATAATTTCAATCAGGGACAACTTCTATTGTTTGGGAGTCCTGTTCTACATATAAAACAAACATCATTTACACGATGAAAACGATAATTATAGGAATCATGATATAACTTTTCCCTTTTATTGTATGTTGTTAATATGTTTCAAAAGTGACAAATAAGTATCCTAAAAGGTGGGTTTAGCTGTATAAATCTAATTGACATGATATAACTTTTCCCTTTTATCTTATTAATAAAAACTCCAAAAAGAAAATGGTGGTTGGTTAAGCAATCTTAAAGATTAAAATGCGTGGACAAAATAACTTATAATTCCTTCGATTATAGGTTTTTTATTTTATTTCTCTGACTATAATAATGTAATGTAGTTACTAAATTTATGACTGGGAAACGTTTTCTACACATATTCTCAAACCAATGAATTTACAGAAAGGAACAAAAAAAAACTTACATATGTGTAGGGAATCTATTGCGTAATGAGTCTATTGTCATTAATAAAGAATTTAAAATTAAATTCACTTCTTCAACCTAAACGGAGAAAAAGGGCAATAAAATAAACAAATGGTTCAAAACCCACTAGGCTCTCTCAGACGCACACTAGTTTCCTCCATTGACACTATCCCACTACCTTCAAAATCCCACCTTTTATGTTAAAACAAATCTCTCTCTTTCTCTCTCTGACCAATTAGGAGCAGAAACCAAACACAAAGAAACGTTTCTGTTCAAACATGGAGATCAAAGATTAATTGCATCTCTTTTGATTTCTACCGTTCTATTCCACCAAACTCGTTTCTGCTTTCTTAATTTCATTTTTTTTTTTATACGTGAGCATTAAAATCTCACAAAAAAGAAGAAAAATATCATTCCTTTGCTTATTTCTCACTGTTACGTTCTTCTTCTTCTTCTTCTTCTTCTTCTTCTCTCCTCTCTCTTTCCTTCTTGCGTTTTAAGCCATTTCTCTCCTTTTGCCATTTCGATTTTCTCTCAGCTTCAAACTTGGAGCTTAAGATTACCACCCATCAAATTAATCTTCCTCGTGATCATCGAGGAAGCTGATCTCTTCTATGGAATGGAGATTTTGATTTTCCTCCTAAGGATCTGCCTAGTTTCTTCGGTTTTAGTTACTGGTTCTTCCTCAGGTAATTTCGATTTTATCTACCCTAAAAAAAAGCCACTGTTGTTTCATTGTTTGAATTAGACCCAGATGGATCAATTTGTTAAATTTGCTATCTTTTTCGGTTTAATTATATATATGTTCAATCAACAAATTCTAATTCTGGGTTCCTCTTGGTTTGTATTATCAACATTGAGCTTGTAATAACTCTACTAGTCGAAAATGTTGTTTTTTTGGAATTAACCCAATTGGGGAAGAAAGAAAGAAAAAACAGTTTTTTTTGTTTGTTTGTTTCTCCGTTGATGAAAATGCGACTAATTTTATTTCTTCTGGAGGAAATTTTATATTGTGAATATTTTTGATTCCGTGTGTAAAGTAATCGAGTCAAAATCCAACTACCAGCTCGTTGACGCAATTTTGTTACTTTCTCTAATGGATTGATTTCAAAGATCTTTGATATTGTTTATGATTTCGTGATTTTGTTAAATTGCTGACTCAGGAGTGGATTTGCTATCTCCGTTATCATCACCACCGTCTCCGTTGCCGGAAACTTCAAAAGGGTATGGTCAAGTACCGATTAGTCCACCTGAATCTCACAAATCCGGCAATGCGCCACCGTCTAAAGCCTCTCAACCGTCTCTTCCTCCTCTAGCTGACGTAGCAGCTCCTCCACCGTCAGTTCCCGCCGGAGGTAAAGCAACTCCTCCACCGTCAGTTCCCGCCGGAGGTAAAGCAACTCCTCCACCGTCAGTTCCCGCCGGAGGTAAAGCACCGGCCGGTGAGCCAATTGTCTCGGTTCCTAATGCTCCAGGTATATAAATCAGTAACTTGGCTCGAAATGTCGATTCTCTCACATACAATTAATCGAACACTTGGTAGGCACTCTTGATAGCTAGAATTTGTAAATATTGAATCCATTTTTTGTTGGGGTTTTTGATCCTTGTTCAGCTCCAGCTACAACACCCGTGAAGGATTTGCCCGTGAATTCGCCTCCCGTGCAACCTATTATTACACCGGTTGCTTCACCACCTCAATTCATTCCAAGTGATTCACCAAAAGAGCCTCCTTTCTCAGGAAGAGTAACTCCAGGTATGTCAATATAATGTTGTTCAGCATAAATCTTGAATCTTTAGGTTGAAATGTTCTCTGATTTGCACGAATCTTGAATCTTTAGGTTGAAATGTTCTCTCTGATTTGCATAAATCCTGAACCTTTAGCTTGCATTGCTCTATAATCCGCAGGCCCGGTTTCATCCCCTGTTTCGTATATTCCTCCATTTCCATCAGTGGCTCTGCCTCCGCCTACACCGTTTCCATCAGTGGCTCTGCCTCCGCCTACACCGAGCATTGTACCTCCTAGAAATGCTTCTAACAATCACAAGCCTCCTATCGAGAAGCCTATCGCTCCTGGTATAGTACCATGTTTTGCTCTCCACTTACGCAATATATATGTTTCAATCGTTTCACTTTTTTTATGCCATAAACTCACTTGTGGTCTCTGAATCAGCTGCATCTCCACCAACAATATCGATTGACATTTCACCGCCAGTCCATCCCGTCATACCAAAGTTAACACCCTCTAGCTCACCTGGTATGCGGTTTGCGGAATCACTTTGTATGTGTTTTTGTTTTCCTCGCAGTGTTACGAAAATGACTCTGTTTAACCTCTGCTCTCTCTCTCTCAAACCGTGCAGTACCCACCTCGACTCCAACAAAAGGATCTCCGAGAACAAATTCCCCAATTACCCACCCGGTTTTCCCCATTGAGTCTCCTGCCGTCTCACCAGGTTTGCTCAGCTTTCGAATGTGTTTATCTGTAACAAAGCCGTTGTCCTAGATATCAACATTTCCTCTTCTTTTCTAGTGAAACATCCACCGCCCAGCGGTAATGGAGATAATAACAAAAGTCCGGTTGCTGCACCGTCAAATGAAACTGCTAAACCCTTGCCTGTCTTCCCACATAAAGGTTAGATTTGCAAGGTCGTCAATCATATTAAGTATGAGTTTACTGTTATCAAGAAGACAAGAAGACTAAATTCATGTTATTATTACATTGCAGCTTCTCCTCCTTCGATAGCTCCTTCAGCCCCAAAATTCAACGGACACTCTCATCATACATCTCCATCTACTACTCCACCGCCAGAATCTACTCCGAGTAATGTACACGGCCATTCTTCATCATCATCTCCTCCTCCTCTACCTTCATTCCATCGACATCATCAAGAACGAAAGAAGATCACAAATAGTCCACCTCCTTCACCACCACCACTACCACCACCACCACCGCCGCATCACATATCTCCAAAGAAGCCAAACCGTAAAGGTTTCCACTTTACATTAGCTTTTTAGATATACTTAGATTGTCCAGTCATCACGCTTCTCGTGATCTTAATTATCTCTGTTTCCTATGTTTTGTTGTTATAGGTTCAGTGACTCCTCCTCCATCATCATCACACCATGCTCCTTCTACTCACATTCCTGCTTCTTTCATTTCTCCTGCTCGCGCTCCAGTCTCTTCCTCAATGCACCGCATCTCCATAGCTCCAGCACCTTCTCCGACCCAAGGTTTGATTCCTCCACTCATAATTTTTCCAACAACAAGTAGACAAAATCTCTTTTTACCCTCTTTGCTTGATGTGAAATCCTAAATTCTGTTTATTTCTCCTAAAGTTTTTCCTCTCAGGTCCTCATCTTCAAGACCTTCAAAATCCCGGAAATTCCCACTCGGTCCACCTCTTCAAGCATTCCCTCCTCCTCCCCCTAATTCAGGTTTCTAGAGATTTTTTGTTTTTCAGTTATTTTGGGAATTGAAATCGTCTTTTCTTCTGGTTCTTGTTCCGGTGTGAAACCACTTTTTGTTGCTGTTTTCTGCAGATTGTTCATCAACAACCGTTTGCGTGGAACCGTACACAAACACACCTCCAGGATCTCCATGTGGCTGTGTCTGGCCTATTCAGGTTGAGCTTCGGCTTAGTATGGCGCTTTACGACTTCTTCCCGATGGTTTCGGAATTCGCTCGGGAAATCAGCGCCGGAGTTTTCATGAAACAGAGCCAAGTCCGTATTATGGGAGCTAACGCGGCTAGTGAACAACCCGAAAAATCTATTGTTCTTATCGATTTAGTCCCGCTCGGAGACAAATTTGATAACTTGACAGCAATGCTTACTTACCAGAGATTCTGGAGTAAGAAAGTCTATATAGATGTACCCATCTTCGGCGTGTACGACGTGATTTACGTGCGTTATCCCGGTTTACCAGCTTCTCCGCCAGTTTCCGGTATGACCGTTATAGATCCAGGACCGTACTCCGGTAATAATAACGGAAGGGCGGTAAAACCGCTCGGAGTTGATGTCCCAAAGAAGCTGCGCAAGAAAGAGCTCAATGCTGGAAGAATTGCTGTGATTGTTTTGTCGGCGGCTGCTTTTATTGGTTTATGTTTCGTCATCGTTTGGTTCTTGGTTTTCCGGCGACGAAGAGATAGGCGACTTTCTAAAAGAGAACCACTTGCTCGGCCTTCGCTGCCTTCCCTCTCGAAACCATCAGGTAAACAACAATTATTTTGGTTTGGTTTCAGTTCAGATGTGGTTCTAAATTACTTCCTACTGGTACTGTTGGAAGAAACAGGAAATAACTTAACTAAGTGGGAATTTGCAGGTTCTGTGAGATCTTTAACCGGAAGCCGGTTTAGCTCAACTTCATTGTCATTTGAATCTAGCATTGCTCCGTTGACTCTCTCTGCAAAGACATTTACCGCAAGCGAAATAGCGAAAGCCACAAATAACTTTGCAGAATCGAGAGTTCTTGGTGAAGGCGGATTCGGACGGGTTTATGAAGGACTTTTCGATGACGGAACCAAAGTAGCAGTTAAAGTGCTGAAGAGAGATGACCAGCAAGGTGGCCGAGAGTTCTTGGCTGAAGTTGAAATGCTTAGCCGTCTTCATCACAGAAACTTGGTGAATTTAATCGGTATCTGTATCGAAGATCGTAACCGTTCCTTGGTTTATGAACTTATACCAAATGGCAGCGTCGAATCTCACCTCCACGGTATGTTTTCAGACCTTAAATGCCCCAATACTGTCTTTGGTATTCAGATTTTTTTGTTTATAGAATACGTTTGGAAACTGGATATCATTCAGTTTTGCTGAGATATTGTTCTGGTTTCGGTATGGATACGTTTTTAAGCAAAACATATTTTACTTCTTTGGTTCTGGTTCGGTTACAGTTTGTTTGGATATGGGAAAAAATGAAAACGGATTTGTTTCTTTCGTCGTAATTCGGTTATGTCAGTATAGTTTTTGTTTGGTTCCAGATTGTTAATCTTTGAAACTAATAACTTGTTTTCTTTTGGTTTCTTGTTTAGGGATCGATAAAGAGTCTTCACCTATAGATTGGGATGCTCGGTTGAAGATAGCTCTTGGTGCAGCCCGTGGATTAGCGTATTTACACGAAGACTCGAGCCCGCGAGTTATACACAGAGACTTCAAGTCCAGCAACATCTTGCTTGAACACGATTTCACGCCTAAAGTCTCTGACTTTGGACTAGCTCGAAACGCCCTCGATGATGAAGATAACAGGCATATATCGACACGCGTAATGGGAACATTTGGGTAAGACAAGTAGACAACAAAACCAGAATCAAAACAGTTGATTTTCAGATGCGACCTTATTAATGTTTTCGTTTCTGATAGGTATGTGGCGCCGGAATACGCGATGACGGGGCATCTTTTAGTAAAGAGCGATGTGTATAGCTACGGAGTTGTGCTTCTCGAGCTACTTACGGGGCGGAAACCGGTGGATATGTCTCAGCCACCCGGACAAGAGAACTTAGTTTCATGGACTAAGTCACTTCTCACGAGCAGAGAAGGGCTTGAAGCTATAATAGATCAGTCTTTAGGACAACCCGAGATTCCATTCGACAGCATAGCTAAAGTCGCAGCCATAGCTTCAATGTGCGTGCAACCGGAAGTATCGCACCGTCCTTTCATGGGAGAAGTAGTGCAAGCTTTGAAACTGGTTTGCAACGAATGCGATGAAGCTAAGGAACTTAACTCTGTAACTTCAGTTACTCAAGACGATCTGAGAGATGACACTCGAGCTGAGAGCTCTTGCGGTGGGGACGTCTCAGGGAGCATGGCTCGGTATCCGTTGCTTCCCAATTACGACTCTGAGCCTGACACGGAGAGAGGTCTTTCTGTGTCGGAAATGTTCACCGGTTCCGGGAGGTTAGAGGGAGAGTCTAACTCGGGTCCATTGGCCTCTGGTCGAGGCAAAGGATTCTGGCAAAAGATGAGGAGGTTGTCTACCGGAAGCTTGAGTGAGCACGGGTCATCATCGCTCATGTTACGATCTGGTTCGCGTTGAACAACGGTCTTTTGCCGATTACAGAACATTGGAGTTTTTGATTGCCCTTTGAAGTTGAAAAAAAGAAGGAAAGGAAAGAAAGGTGCCTTGTGCTACAAGAAACTCTTTACCTCCTGCAAACCGGTTTCGGGAGAGATCATTCCCGGTACAATAGTTAGTGGAAGAGAGATATTTGTATCTTAGAAGAGACTAGAGATTCTGTTTAAAGTCTAATTTGAATGTACATATCACGTTTTTATTAAGGCAAAAGGCACACACCTTCCTTTTCGGTTCCGGTACAGACCGGTTCGACAGTCTCTATTCGATTTTGGACCAACTAAACAAGATAAGTCCAACTAAACAAGATAAGTCTCGAGGTAAATGGAGCTTAAGGTTCTCTCATAAAGACATTCATATCCCGATCACATCGGCCACTGAAATCACATAATTTATGTGCATCAGTAAAAATAAATTGTGATAAAAAAAGGGAATAATTGGGAAGAGAGAGAGAGGAAAATATAACAGAGTCCGAATCTCTCTCTACACACTGCCCAAACAGATGGCACGTCCCTGTATATTCAAATTAATTCAATGCTATTAACGTCTTTTCACATCACTAATTTTGTCTTCATTTTTTCTGTTTCTTCTTTTCTACGAGGACATTAAAGAAAAATCCACCCACTTTGGATTTATCATAGAAAAGTCCAGTTTGTTTTTAAATTACTCACCGACCACCTTCCTAAATTTGGTAACTCCTCATTAACTTTTACAACCTTTTTCTGGATATTATTTTCTTCTTAAAACTATAGAAAAAAATCGATGAACTATGGAATGGTTATTAGCAGTAACAAAACTATTGAAATTATTTCCTCACGAGTTTCTATCAAAAGAACATTCGACACTTGTCTCTTTGTCTTTAGTTTTTCTTGGTGAACTAACTAATAAAAAAGACACTATAATTATATTAGTAAAACGTGCAACATATTTTCAACAAAAAAGAGTTTATACTTTATACAGACAGCTGATAATCAGACCCGGCCCTGACATTTTGAAGGCCACAAGCCCAAATTGAAAAAAGGGCTGGTTGGATTTATTAAAAAAAAATTTGAACATTGCTGGGGTTTGAACTCGTGAGCTGGAAGAAGAAAATGGAGCCTCTTACCACTAGACTATGGACATATTTTAAAAAATAAGAACCGATATTTTATATATATAAAAGAGGGCCGCAAGCATGGGCTTGGCCCGCTTGGGCTCAGAGCCGGCCGCAAGCATGGGCTTGGCCCGTTTGGGCTCAGAGCCGGCCCTGCTGATAATTGATTTGATTTCGACATAATTTCACACTGATTCGGACCCACTTATTACAAACCCAATTCACTGTATTCATGGATATTATCATAAAGATGTTATATTTATTTAATATAATTATATACGTATTCTGCATATATCTATATACTTCTATATATATATTATGTGCAACAAGAAGATCACAACAAAAATTACAAAACCCGTACGGTCTCCTTTTCTCTCTCTCTCTTGACTCTTGTCAAGGAGTTGAATAGAGAGAGAAAATGGAAGAAAACAAGAAGAAAGAAGACGTAATAAACGGAGGAGATACGACGGAGAAGGACGTGACGACGATGCTAGTCGCCGGAGAGGACGATCACGACGAGTATACGCCTGATGAAATCATGAAGCTCGTTGAGTCTTCTTCACCGACGACGAATATCGAGGGAACTAACTTTTCCGGCGAGCCTAGTTTCAGAGTGAGGTTTATCGACGACCCGTACGCGATCCCGGTGGTTGTTCAGTCGTCTTCCGGTTACATCACGATCAACNGGGAGAAGTAGTGCAAGCTTTGAAACTGGTTTGCAACGAATGCGATGAAGCTAAGGAACTTAACTCTGTAACTTCAGTTACTCAAGACGATCTGAGAGACGACACTCGAGCTGAGAGCTCTTGTGGTGGGGACGTCTCAGGGAGCATGGCTCGGTATCCGTTGCTTCCGAATTACGACTCTGAGCCTGACACGGAGAGAGGCCTTTCTGTGTCGGAAATGTTCACCGGTTCCGGGAGGTTAGAGGGAGAGTCTAACTCGGGTCCATTGGCCTCTGGTCGAGGCAAAGGATTCTGGCAAAAGATGAGGAGATTATCTACCGGAAGCTTGAGCGAGCACGGGTCATCATCGCTCATGTTACGATCTGGTTCGCGTTGAACAACGGTCTTTTGCCGATTACAGAAAATTGGAGTTTTTGATTGCCCTTTGAAGTTGAAAAAAAAGAAGGAAAGGAAAGAAAGGTGCCTTGTGCTACAAGAAACTCTTTACCTCCTGCAAACCGGTTTCGGGAGAGATCATCCCCGGTACAATAGTTAGTGGAAGAGAGATATTTGTATCTTAGAAGAGACAAGAGATTCTGTTTAAAGTCTAATTTGAATGTACATATCACGTTATTTATTAGCGCAAAAGGTACACACACCTTCCTTTTCCGGTACAGACCGGTTCGACAGTCTTTATTCGATTTTGGACTAACTAAACAAGATAAGTGTTGAGGTAAATGGAGGAGCTTAAGGTTCTCTCCTAAAGCCATTCATATTCTGACCACATCGGCCACTGAAATCACATAATTTATGTGTATCAGTAAAAATTAAGTGTGAGAAAAAAGGGAATAATTGGGAAGAGAGAGAGGAAAATAAAACAGAGTCCGAATCTCTCTCTACACACTGCCCAAACAGATGGCACGTCCCTGTATATTCAAATTAATTCAATGCTATTAACGTCTTTTCACATCACTAATTTTGTCTTCATTTTTCTGTTTCTTCCTTTCTACGAGGACATTAAAGAAAAATCCACCCACTTTGGATTTATCATATTGTTTTTAAATTACTCACCGACCACCTTCCTAAATTTGGCAACTCCTCATTAACTTTTCCAACCTTTTTCTGGATATTATTTTCTTCTTAAAACTATGGAAAAAAAATCGATGAACTATGGAATGGTTATTAGCAGTGACAAAATATTGAAATTATTTCCTCACGAGTTTCTATCAAAAGAACATTCGACACTTGTCTCTTTGTCTTTAGTTTTTCTGGGTGAACTAACTAATAAAAAAGACACTAGAATTATATTAGTAAAACGTGAAACATATTTTCAACAAAAAAGAGTTTATACTTTATACAGACAGCTGATAATTGATTTGATTTGGACATAATTTCATACTGATTCAGACCCACTTACAACCCAATTCACTGTATTCATGGATATTATCATAAAGATGTTATATTTATTTAATTATATACGTGTTCTGCATATATCTATATACTTCTATATATATTATGTGCAACAAGAAGATCACAACAAAAATTACAAAACCGTACGGTCTCATTTTCTCTCTCTTGTCAAGGAGTTGAATAGAGAGAGAAAATGGAAGAAAACAAGAAGAAAGAAGACCTAAACGGAGCTGATACGACGGAGAAGAACGTGACGACGACGACGATGCTAGTCGCCGGAGAGGACGATCACGACGAGTATACGCCTGATGAAATCATGAAGCTCGTTGAGTCTTCTTCACCGACGACGAAGATCGAGGGAACTAACTTTTCCGGCGAGCCTAGTTTCAGAGTGAGGTTTATCGACGACACGTACGCGATCCCGGTGGTTGTTCAGTCGTCTTCCGGTTACATCACGATCAACGTCAACGAGGAGAGCTGTGGTCCGTCGTTTTCAGACAGCGACGCTTCCGCCATGGCCAGCGTCGACGCGAGTGGTCTGTTCGGCTGCTGTCTCGATATCAACGGAGAGAAAGGCGGCGCGTGGAGTACAAGCGAGGTGGGAGCGAGTGAGTGTGAGTGGGACGATGATCTGCTGGCGAGGTTTCTAGGCGAAGACTGTGTTTGACCAATTTGTCATCTTGCTGAGAAAGCAAATATTTTGGGGGTATTTTGGTCATTCTGATGGGGTGATAATTTGGGAGAAAAAGGTTGATTTACACGTTGTTAATAGGAGAAATAAAAAAATGGGGAAAAAAATCAGTAAATAGGGTAGTAGTAGAGTGAGTAAGTAGTAAGTTCATAGGTACGTCGTAGTTTAATGTGACCATTTTGGTAATTTCGTCACATGGCGGTACTAATGGGTAATGCCTCTAGGTTTAGGGGCCTACTTTGTAAATTCCGAAACTATTAAACCCCCTTGAAAGTAAATGAATGGTTTATTTTATTTTTTTACAATTTACAAATGTAACTTTATATTTTGCATGCTATTATCATCATCTAACGTACGCTTGAAATCGGCGTAGGGGGAATTCAGAAGTTGTAGATTTATATAACTGGGCCTAGTTGAAGCCCAATTACATTCATTTCATTCGGTCTTTTACTGTGGCGGGAAAGTCCAACACATATCCGAATCTTCCCGTCGATGTCATTTTCGCCGACGGGAGAATCTTCCGTCAGTGGAACTCTGAGTCGCAGTGAAGATCCTTTATGATTAGGGTTCTCTGAAAGTGGTGAGATCTCTAATGCGCTTCAAGGTAATTTTAGGTTACTCAGTGTTCATCGGTGAAATTTTTGATTTAATTTAGTTTGATTTTGTGAAATTGAAGTTTTAGTGTTTATCGAGTAAAAATGTATTCTAGGTCGTCGATTCGGAGATTCATAGTGAAAATTACTAGGGTTTATACGGTTGTTTGGCCTTTCACAATTGCGATTCTATGAAATTTTAGTTTAGAATTTCGGAAGATCGAGATGTAGAAGCAATGTAAATTCTAAACCCTCATTGGTTTTATCCTGTGAATTTTATTTGGCTATTGATAACCAGTATTAGTAATAGACATGTTGTATAATTATTTTGTAATAACTGCACAAACTCATGATAATATTTTTTTTTTTGGGTCCAGCTCTGTCTCTATCTTCAAAGCAGAGCCAGAGAGAGAAACAATGAAACAGCTTTCTGTCCTGAAAACTCGGATAATCAGAAGAAGCTTCTCTCATGTTCTTTTCACCAGTGAGATTCCATTAGGATCACCACCCCACTCTTCAAACACAACTATAAGGTTCTGAGCCTTGAGCCATGAACGAGGTACATGGTACCTGCAAAAAAGAGAAAGAGACACACACAGAACTCTATGAATCAAGATTTGGACTAAATAGACGGAAAAGACGAAGAAAGAAGCTTTTGTTTTTGTTTTTTTTTGGGTTCTCTCGTACCATCTTTGAGAAGCTTCGCCGCAATTACTCAGACATTTCTTTGCGTCGAAAGTCCCAGCGTAGTTGCAACGCCCACAGTTACCTTGAGCTTTGTAAGCAGGCCAATGACGTCCAATGTTTCGACCGTTTATCCAAACTTGACCTTTCCCCATTGTGTTCATGTCCAAAGCCAATGGTTCGTTTCCTGCTGGTGAGGCAAACGTAGACTGCAATAAAAAGAGTAAGGCTTTTCTCATTTGTTCATTGTACCAAATCTAATTTTGTTTATTGACATGATATTAAGGATTGTGTTTTTCTCTTACCTTGTACCAGGTCAATGGATGCTTCTTGACCACGAATGATCCTTGATTCCATCTCACAGAGGAACTCTCGGTATGAAGACTCAAAGCTTCACCTTTCACACCAATCTGTTCAAAATCACATTTTAAATCCATTGTTACGATTTGCTTGTTGTTACCAGGAAACTTAAAAACTTAAGAGTTGGTTTTGAATTTCAGGGAGGACCTTGTACGACCATTTCCATTTAGACATGTCCCATGTTCCTGAGTTAACTCCCTTCAGCGTGACCGGTCCAAGAACCCCTTTATTCCACTTCTCAAAGTGTGAACCGACGTTCTGCAAGCAAACCAAGAACCAACAAAGCTCAGAAATCTTATTATCTTCTGTGGACAAAAAACTGCTTTTTAAAAGAGATCCCATCAGGAGGAACTAACCGGTAGACCCACTGCAACACTCAACAGAGCAAGCTTGTTGACACCTGCGTGTAGCTTGATCTTCTGGCTAAAGGTTAGTTTTGGGTGGTTAAGTCCTCCATAAGCACTTCCTGAAACAGAGATATGACAACAATGTTTTAGAGTTTCAAGTTTCGAGACTAGACGAGATAAGAGAAGCTTTCATTGTTTCTCTTATATTACCTGAAAGCTGGCCATTAACAAACACATGAAGAGCATGCCCAGCTGACCAAAATGTAAGAAGAGGGTAATCACCAGTCTTCAAAAAACACTCACCAGCACCGATTGTGATGCTGAGCAAAATACCCACAAGCAAACAAACCGTGAGTTTGTTTCTCCTGGAGGATTTTAGAGATTGAAACAAGTCTAAGAGAGTTTCAAAGTTATACTTACTCTGTTAGATACCAGAAATAGTCAGACTTGTCCCAAGTCATGCTTATCTGTTCCACAAGCCCGTTTCTTGCAAACGTACCAGCTTCATCCGCAGAAGGAGCAGCTTCGTTGTATGATTCCCAAGAGAATCTGGTACCAGTTGGAACCATACTCCTGTGTACGCTTGGTGCGTTAACCTGTTTTATTCAACAACACAGAAGGTCAATATTCAATCTAAAGATCAAGAAGATAACTAACTAACTTTCTTTTGACAAGATAAGTTTTGTTTTCTTTCTTACCTTTGCGGTGTTGTAAAACTCTGTTTTGCAATCAGGTAGAATACTGACGGACCAAGGAGGCAAATCATATGGGAACCCACGGAACATAACTCTCGCTGCAGAATTCTCATCGTTGTTCGATAGAAACGCAGCACAAGATGACTTAGACCAGAACACATGAGCCTGAAAGCAACATTCAAATGATCAGTACGTTTCTCTTTCTCAACTGATATATATATATATTACAAGTTAAAAAAAAAAAAAAAAAGCTTTGATCTTTACTTCTTGTTTAGCTCCAAGAGATGTGACGGTAGCATCAGCAGAGACCAAAGCTGGCTCGCTGAGTTTGATGACTTTATGCAATGCTTTCAAGTGACTATACTTTGGTTCTCTTAGTAAGCCTTTTTGAAGTAAAACAGAAACAGGTTAGTTTAATCATTCAGACATATTTGTAATTCTGTTTCTGAGTTTTTGGTCAGTACCGTATTCATCGAGAGGAGCGTCGTAGTCATAGCTTGAGGCCATGAACTCACCAGCTGTTCTGTCGAAATTCGTCCCTCCGTGATACTATATACATATATAAACACAAATTGAGGCGAAATTTCATCTAAAAAACGAACCAAAAAACGATGTGCATATTCATATGTAACTCTGTTTTGTTTTAATTACCATATAGTAATTGACGAAGGAACCTCCGTTTTGTATGAATCGTGCAACGGAGTATGCAATATCTTGGACTGGTCTGTATGGTACAGCACCTCCAAACTCTGTGTACCTGACATTTATTAATTTACAGATTTCAAACATTGCTTTGCTTGTTTTTAAAGTTAATAAAAAATTGTTCTCTTACAATCTATAATTTGTATATTTAATTGAAAAATAAATAACTTGTTTTCTTGGCATATTGATGTTGTGACTTACCAACCAGTCCAATTCTCTGTCCACATCTTCGGCTTGTTGTTTGAGTTTGGTTTGAAATTCTCACAGTAATAACCATTGCATGTGTCTATCTATAATTTGCATTAAAGACAAAATAATCATCATAAAAAAAAAGTGGGAAACAGAGAGGAATTCAAGAAAATTCAACATAGTATAATCTAACCGATCTAGACATAACTGTTACAAGTTTGGTTTGTATTATAATTTTATTTTTACATTGAAAACCCGAAACTGAAAATCAACCCCAAAAAAATATCAAACCATTTTAAAAGATTTTTAAGTTAATGATACATTTCGATAAAACCAAACCAAAACATGTATTATTAACACTATAAAGAAGAATAATTTTCAGATTTTTTTAAACATAACAACCTTTTTCTATAACAAAAACAAAATCCTCTTTTTTTGTTGCCAATATATATTTATAATAAGAAAGAAGGAAAAGGAAAGAACATACAATAGGGAAAGGAGCATCATCTTGCTTGCACATAATCCATGGAACACCTGTTGAGAGTCCTAATGCCATTTGAGCTACCCATTTTGTATAAGCCTTTGCTGGTGCTCCAATCTCCCATTCCACTGGTCCATACTCATTCTCAATCTGTCCATTTTTTTTTTCCATTTTACATAATTAAAAGAGACTCTTAATTCGAGCCCTTCATGTCTAATCATTGGTTAATGATGATGTTTAATGTAACAAACAACAACAATACATGAAACAAACCTGTGCAAGAATGATGGGTCCTCCTTGTGTTTGAAACAACTTTTCTGCTTTCATCATCCATACGATCTTTTCGGTGAATTTTTTCATTGCAGCCTTTTCAATAATCATTTAGAATTAACATTAATCATTAAATAAGAAGAAAAGGTATTATTTAATATATGAGAGGGAAGAAAAAAAAGTTAGTTATATTTAGAGTTTACACCTTGAAGGGTTCGTTATCCGTCCTAAAAGCCATACCAGGAACAAATTTCAGCCAAACCGGAAATCCCCTAGAAAACATTAAAAACTAACTTTTAGCACACAAAAAAAAAAAACATTAAAAATTGATTAAAGAATGAAGAGAACCAATAATATCTTTTTAGAAATAAAGGGGAATTAATAATTTTATATATTTACCCGAAATTCCATTCAGCACAGACATAAGGGCCGATTCTGAGATTAACATAGAGACCAGCTTGGTGCACCAACTTGATAAACTTAACCAAATCATACCTGTCTCCAAAATAATACTGGAAAAACAATAATAAAAGAAGAATTAGAAGACATGTGTGACTTGTGAGAGAAGAAAATTAAGTAATTAAAATGTTTAATAATTGTTTTTTTTTTTGTGTGCGATTACATTTCCAGGAGAAGGTTCGTGGCCATTCCAAAACACATAAGTCTCTATAACATCCAAGCCTCCTTCTTTGGCTTTCTGTATAAGACCAGGCCACATCTACACAAAAACAGAGCATTCAATGAATCATGCATTTATTGTTTTGAATAAAAAAGGAAAATTAATAGATTGTGTAGATAATAAGCAAAAACCCATGTGAAGGAAAAAGCTTGGAAAAAAAAAACACATTGCACAAACTCAAATTAAGCCAATCAATTTCAGAAAACAGAGAGAAAGAAGGAAACTTTAATCAGAAGTTATAAAAATTCATAGGAAGTTAGATTCTGCAGAAGCAACATTGAATTAAAAATAAGAAATTGATTGGTGTGAATAAAGATTATTTACCTCAGGGGTGCTTCGTGGATAGTGAATGGAACCAGAGAGAAGGATTCTTCTTTGTCCATTGATAATCATAGCTTTACGATCATAAGAGACTGTTGCTTTTACTGAACATATCAGTGATGAACAACAAAGAATCGCCAAAAAAATCCAGGCTTTATCTCTAAAATTCAATCCCATTTCTTTTGATTTTTCAGACAAAGAAGATTTCACTAAAAGAAAAATTCTGTTAAATGAGTTTTTGGGTTTGGATAAATGATTGTTTCGGAGTTATATATATAAGGAGAGAGAGAGATGGTGATACGTACAAGGTGATGTACGTATAGATTTATGGAGTGAATATCTTTTCCCTATATTACCAAAGAGGTTGTGGCCTAGTGGTAGTGCAAGGGGTTGGTTTTCTTGTGCCCCGGATTCAAATCCTCTTTGGGACGGAGATATATTCTTTAAATCGGAATATAGAAAGGGCTAACTCCGGGTACTGTGGGAGATTACGGGCCTAAGGCCGAGAACTTCCACAGTTAATTAAAAAAAAAAAAAAAAAAATCTTCTCTATTTTGGGAAGGGATTAAAGATAAAATTAGTTTGACTCTGTGTAATCTCTTTGCCTTCTGCGGATGACTTTGAAACGTCATAACCTACTATTTGATTATGCTAAAATGGAAGTATAATAATTATGCTGAAATAAGTAAATTTTGATGATGAAAATAGCAAATTTGAATTCTATGAGAAATAATTATGTCAAAAGACAATAAAATTTATGAAAATTTTGCGCTTTTAATTATATGCATATATTCTATATATTAATTGAAAAATATTTTTAGAGAGTAAGCTTATTTTTTGAAATATTTACAGTGGTGTCATTTTGCTGATGTGTCACCACCACACTTATTCTCCCATTGATGTAATACAAATTTTCTTTTTTGATTAAACTAATTATATTATATGCTTTTATCAATTTATTACCTTTGATATAACCAGAAAATTATGTTTTAATTCTTGGATTATTTAAAATCGAATTTTAGGTTATGTGATGGTTTATGATATACATCATATTACAATACATTTCTTAAAGGTGAATAAAACAATAGTTTTAAAAAATATTATTGAATGAAATATAATTTATGCATAATTTATGATATACACAATACTTTTTTTTATTAGGCGAAAAATATTTTTACAATAAAAAAGACTTTGTGATTTTAATAAAAAAATAATAAGAAAATTATAACAAATTAAAACTATAATTTAGGTTACAATAAAAAATACTTCGATATGTGTGATTTTAATAGATAACCATATTTATAATATTTTTTGTGTTTATATGGTTTGTTAATAGAACCATATAAATTAACCAAATAATATAAATATTTAAATTTGAAAACAAGTTAGAAATCTTATGTCAAAAAGTATAAATATTAAATTATATTATTTACATATATATAAAACTGGTTAAATTATTTTTACTTTAAACAATTACAAAATCATCTTTAATAAAATTATTTATAGATTTTTATCTTACGTATGTCGCATGTTATCACTTAGTTAGATTATTATTATTTTTGAAAATTAATATAAGCTAGAAATGATGACGAATTAATTAATTATATATGCATGTTGTTGATAAAAAAAACAATTTGAATCTGATATAACTTATACGTGTAAAGTTCATTTTCATTCAAATAAAATGTTTTAAAGAGTACAAAACGGAGCTTCTATTTCTTTGTAAACAAAAAGGCATTGTGTATGTATATGCTTTCTTATGTAGTGAAGCGTTTATTTTCTTCATAGTGTAAGATTTATTAGTTCACATCTTTGGTTTCGGCTTGAGAAAGAAAGTCAAGCCAAGTTGCCGTAATCATAACGCCATTAAAGTTTTACCTTCCACGGGACTTGGCCTATAAAAATAAGAAAAACATGCGGTTCTTATTACCATATTTCGTTACATAATAATAGTATGCATTATGTAAGTTGAATATAAATAATGAGAGACAGCAACAACACACAAACCACTAGGTTAGTAGCATAGATCATTATATGTTATGGTTATATCGTTACATAACATCTAGGTTACTAAAACTTCTTATAAATTGTTCTATTATTATATTCGTGTTTGTATTTGATTTTGGTTTGAGTTTCACTTTTTTCTTTCTTTTAAAGAATAAAAACGAGAAGCAAAACCCAATTTAATAGAAATTAGCTTTGATACAGTTTAGTTTTTATCTAAAATTATATTTAGATTAACAAAAAAATAGATATATTAGATATATAAATATGTATATATATATATATATATATATATAAATTATTGTAATTTTCATAGATCTTATTATACGCTGAAATGAGAAAAAGAAGAAATGCACATAAGATGCTAAATTTGTAGAAGTTGCTCCTAATTCATACACTTAACATTACTACAAAACCTATTCCTTTTCGTTATTTTCTAATTTTAAACCGGTCTTATATTATTTTCAGTATCTTAAAACAAAATTTGGAGTTATTCTTTCGAATAAAAAACAGTTTTTGTAGTTGTTAACAAAACGGTGGCTTGAAAACTAAGTTATATCCTGCTTTTCAATTAAAGTATAACTAATAATGTAAGTTATGTATCTCAGATTTTCCATGCAGGTAGCTAGATGAAATTAATATATAATCAGAATCGGTTGACTCTTTTGTTGTTTTATGATAATTGAGATGGCGGTCTGGAATTTCGTCACCGGTGGGTTTGTAAAAATAATAATCGATTTTTTTTACGGAATCATGATTTATATTTAACCATTTTATTATTATTATTGTTATTATTATCAATGTTATTATTATAAAAAAAAGTTATTTAATCTTGATTTTTTATTGTCAGACAGAACCCAAACCTACGTGTATTGTTTTATGTGTAATAAAGCTTTTACTACTTTTAACCTTTGAAGAAGCCTTCTGATTCGACGATCTTTCGTTATTATCCATACGGATATTTGTCTTTCATTCAATTAAATCTCCAAGTAGATTAGTTAGCCACGTCACGCAATTGTTTCGTTACCTAAAATAGATAAATATGTATTAATCCCAAGTGTCGAGGTCTATACTACAAATACAATTTCAATGTGAACATATATTTCAATCTCAATTTGTGATATCGAATATTTAATCTTTCGATGTCATAATCAACCACCAAATCCATGTATCCTAACGAATGAATTACGATGTTTATCTACAAAACTCGGAAAAAGTTACAAAATATTAAAAGAAAATGATAGTTACGTAACTAACTCGACCACAAACTTATATTTAAATATTTTGTGACAGGACATTAAACTTGTAAATTTTGGCTCCCATTTTCCAATATTTAGGCTAAACTTTATACGTCAAGAGTCTTACTTATATTTTTCAATAGTAATTTATCGTATTTTACCAAAAGAAACACTCGCAAATGATCATATATGTTAATACATAGTTGTATTATAAGAATTCTTTTATTGTTTTAACGGTATTAGGTTTGAGTTTGAATCTTTTTCGAAGATAGATCATTTAGGTTTTATAAAATTAGCACAACTGTTGTCAAATATTGGTTTTGAATTATAGAAAGGTTACAGGTTGAAATTTTTAATTTCAAGAGTGCGTAGTACAATGATAATTTATAATTGGTAATTAATTATCATTTCACGTAAAGCATATATTGTATGCGTGTGTGTTGAAATGATAAGATTCTATGTTATCTGTTTTGAATAAGAAGAGGATCTCCTATATATTGAAGGTTATATACTATATGAGATCAAACATGTTGATTAATGTAATATACCATATAAAGAATTATATAAATTCTTGTTTCCGGATATATATAAAATTCTGTATAGTGATTAAAATGTCGTTGTCCCCAAAAAAATATAAATAAAAAAGGTCAAATCTTGAGTCGCATGTTGCATGGTGTCTCTTTCAGGCGGCTGTGGGTTGCCATTATCCCCTGTTATATTATTCAATTAATTTTATATCATTGAATTATAAAACTAAGTAACTAACTAGTTAAATTGGTTTTTTTCTTAATGAGTTCAGTGGCTTTTAGTATTTAGCAAGTTAATGAGTTGAGTGATTTCATAATTAATTAGTTATTTAGTGACATAAGTCTTCTAACTTAAACATAATGTTTGACAATCATTGATTGTTGTCAAGTTATTAATATGTAAGTTTCAACTAATGCGTTTCTTCGGTCACTAAACTTCTGTCAATAATTATTCAAATAGATCATTATGAAAGTGATATTCTGTTATCACACACACATCAATGCATGTCTGATGTGTCTTGCTAATGGAAAACGTAAGTATAAACCATTCATAGTATTATTATTTTTTAATTATCTGTCTAGATTTAGAAATGGACCGTCAGAGTGAAAGAATCATGGTCTTTTATTTAGTTATTTTGGCTGAAAGAAAGATTGAACATGGACTTGTAATCGTTAAATGATGATTGTTTTTAAGTTTTTTTGGGATAAATGATTGTTTAAGTTATTAAATACATTTATTGTAGGGAAATTAAAATTCTACAACGGACTTGTAATCTTTAAATGATTGATTAAGTTTTCTTTTTGATAAATGATTGTTTAAGTTTTTGATAAATGATTGTTTAAGTTATTAAATACATTTTCGGAGTACTGTACAATTATTATTAGAAAATTAAAAATCTACATTGGAATTGAAATCTATACGTGTTACAATTTCAAAATTTATGTTATACATAAATGTTTGTAATTTTTATGTGGACATAATTAGATTTAATTAAGCTAACTTAAAGAAATTATTTATTTCGATATTGTCTCCCTTGTCTACATTAGTCCGGCCAGAACTCGAGTCCAATATTTCTATATTTCACCTTATATTTTTTTTTTTTTAATTATGACCTAAGAAAGTCTTGTGAAGTAAGGAAAATATATGGGGCTCAAAAAAGTGTTGTACTTTAGTTGGTTGGGTCGATTAACCAAACACGTATAAACCACAGAGCCAATGGTATGAGCACATCCACAGTCCAACTTTGGTTCAACATGGCTCAATTTAAATTAAAAACCAAAAAAAAACATGGCTCAATTTTTTATTTCACAACACATACCATGATACCACACGCACCTAAGGTTACCTAACCCATTAGGCATTAACCATCTATCTTTTCACATGATTTTAGTTTCATTTCTTTTATTTGTTGTTGCTTGTAGTTCATACAATGTTCATATATGGCTAGTTTGTTTACGTACGCGTTTCATTTCTAAATTGAGATTTTTTGTTTTTTTTGTTTTCTGTTTGGGTTTGCTTGTAATGCGTACAATTTCACATTTGGTTAATAGTTGTTGAGGGGAAAAAAAATCGTAAGTTTAAAATATTAGTTGAATGTCGAGTTAGAGAGCTCCAAGCGAAGTATATTATTAACAAGTCATATTTCAAGTCAGTTAGAAAATAGTATCGTCCAAATTAACTAAGTAGCTCTAAGCTAGTTTATTAATTCATGATTAAATGGTTGCAGTACAAATGATTTTGTCTAGTTATTGGTGGGAATCAGATATTAAATAATTTGTTTAGTTATTTAAACCAATTATTAAATGATGTTTAAAAAAAAATTCTTAATCTTTATGTTTTTATCTTAATCTTCCCTTATATTTTGAAAGGGAGTATCTGTCATCTCATTTTCCAACTTCCAAGGCCACATCTACCATTAAGAAAAGTGTTCATGGCCATATATTAGTAATTTAATACTCATATCATTACTTTTTTTTTTGTCATCTAATAAATTTCATTACTTAAATCAACATGTCCAGTTACTTATTATTGGTGTGAAAATTTCTCTTACCTTAGTGGTAGATTTATGATGTTTATCAAAATGGCTGGGCCCAGGCCCAATTGAATTCAGATAACAATAAAGAGATAAGGTGCCAATCTTGTAAAAGTCTAAAACATATTTAAACCTGAAAAATTAGGTCTAAAATTGCAACAAACATTTATATATATATACAAAACTTAAAAAAAAAATGGAAGCCAAAGTATATTTTCATGATGGTAGTCTACTAGTTGAATGATACATTTTAGAATTAGGGGACTATGTTTTGAATCTTTTAATCAACCCTCCACATGGCTTGATGCTCCAAATGTTAGTTTCGGTTTTAGCTCGAAATACCCGATTACAACTTTTTTTTCTTTTCTGTTTTGTTGGATAATATGCACACAATTGGAAAAGAAACTAAGTTCACACGGGGGAGTCAATACTCATGGAAAATAGATTTGCAGCGATCATATTTTCAACTTAATTATATTAATCTTTTGAAAATATCGCATGAACACGATTGATGACTCAAGAAAACAACGACTTGTCGTTGTTAGTGTAGATATGATGTGATTTGACGTGATTGTGAATGTGAAGATCAGTTGGTCATGTGTTATTAATGAAATCCACGTATATATCTTTATCATCTTATTGCTTTGTTTTAAGGATAAGAAGATGCGACATATCTCTTTAATTAACTTCCTTTCATAATCATAGCTAGTGTGTATATATATATATATGTATATCCACGAAATATTTGGAATAATCTTACGAAATTTGACTCTTTCTGTGTGTTTTTTTTTTGGATAATGATAGTCGATAAACTAATCTTATCCAACGGTTTTGTGGAAAACTTAAAACATATAGTATTTTTTACACCACAAGTTGTTTTTTACAATAGGATATGTTTTTTACACCACAAGTTGAAACTTAAAACACATAGTATTATTTTTTAATAATTAGAAAAAAAAAATCAGTTTGAAAACCCTCCCTATTGTCTTCTACACCTCAAACGCCTTTCATTTACATTAACTAGGTAGGTATAGTAGATTGTGCTTCTAGTTTTTGTTTGTAACGCGAGCTGTTATTTGTTTTACTTTTGTTCATGCCTTCATGGACCATCAAAATTGGGATTAGAACTAATCGGGCTTCAAATTCCATTTCGGCCTTCTGGGCTTAAGTCGATGTTTTATATGAACTCGTTAACTTAGAGAGAACCCAGCCCAGGTTATTTGAACCATCATTTCGTTTATATAACAAAGGGTATAATTTGGGATAAGGTAGACTAATTCTCGGGTGAGCATAGCTATCGAAGTAATTTTTTTTTTTTATAACTTATATATTATTATTATAACTGACGGTTATAGACTATGAGCGTAATCATACAATTTTAAAAGGCAGTTAGTGTTACAAATAATTAAAAAGATTATAATACATATATAATTGAATATTGCGCTTCGATTCACTTTTGTGTTTATGATAACAATACTTCTAGTTATCAAAATATCTCGTTCACCAAATTTTATAATATATATATTTAGAACGTAATACTATTTCCGCTGGTCGAAAAAATTCTAAGTAGGCCATGCCCATGTCTTTTTACCACCATATATACCACTACTGCTTAGTGAAACTATGCACTTTTACTACTATAAAATATGATTATCTCCAAGGCTGAAAGAGTCGAAAGTAATTGTCGCTATTTATTTCATAATATATGTATATATTTGTTTTTTCTCTATGGGAGAGGCAAATGATATGATGGAAATTGAATGAAGTACTAATAATCAATCTGTGATAATAAACGAATCATTCGATCCAGAGAGAGAGAGGGTTTCACATCACACAAATCAATCTGTCACAAGACAGAGGATACGGTAACGAAGATCAGAGAGAGAGAGAGAGGATCAATGGTCCCTTTGGGGTAATTTTATTGGGAAGAAACAAAAAAAAAGACAAGTCATGAAAAGTACCAAAATGTTGGACATAACTCCATTGGTACTGACACTTCAAATTGACATAATTCATATAATACATATATATATATACACACATATATACGTACCTCTGTCTTGTTGCTTCCAAAAGTGTTTACTTCCTTGGAGATTGTGATCCATATGCCGCATACGTAGCCCATCTCTCTATCGTTTATTTACTTTCGGATCTCAATCTTTTGTTATATGTATGTATCTATGTATATATATGTTTTTACTATATTGTGATCCTTTGTATCATAATCTCTACAAATTGACTATTTTGTCTAAGATATGTTTCCATTGGGTGGAATTAGTTAGGGCTTACTTGATGTGCACCAAATGAAACCCTAAACCGGTAAGTGATTCGTTGGTCGGTCTAAAAACCGGTATACTAGCCTAGCTTATCCGGTTAGGATCAATATATAAAACAAATATCACAAATATAATACCATACGATTTTCAGAGAGATACTTTAGAATACCACCAAACTAGTTTAAATTCTAAAATATATATCACAATTTTTTTTTTTTTTTTTTTTTGTCATCTGAGTAATATTAAAAACCCGAAGGTAAAGTACAAGGAACCAGAGAAAACACAAGTTAACAAAGGAGAAACACTCTGAAAGCAGAGACCGAACTAAAAAAAATAAACAGAACAGATAGAAACCTAAAAAAACCACCAACGGCTTGAAACCACAAACCCGCTAAACAGAAGGAAATCCTTCACAACGCCAAAGACAAGCCGATGCCAATAAGAACCTCCAGAAGCAAAGAACGAATGTGAACTCCACAACGAGTAACCACATTAAGCAAAGAAACGAGATCCTCTAACCGAACACCGCGAGCCACCAGACGCACCACACGATTGCCAACAACTCCCCAAATCACTGGAAACGCAATAGACGGCCACACACAAGGCCTGAAAACGCCAATCACCAAAGAAACTGCATCGGACCCAACAAACACAAATGACACTCGATGACTTGCCTGCTTTCAACAGCCCATACCAAGCTCAAGAAATAGCAATCACCCAACCGAAGAACCCCAACTAAGAACCTCTAAGAACTTCTCCCTATAGAGCACAATCCGACGCAGAAGAAAAGGGAAACCATAACCGACAATCGCCTCCGACACCAAGACTACAAACCGAACAAACTAAAGGAAAGCTAAAACTCAGGGATCCAAGATCGAAAATCAAAACTTCCAACGAGAAAACCCAAGCCAACTAACCAACAACTATACCGCTTATAAACTAAACCACAACAGCTACAGAGCAAGCAATAACTAGAGAGCCAGCAAGGGGAATAAACGAACATCACCCCTAAGTCTAGCTCCTAAAACGCCGCAACAAAAACACCAGACGGAAGCTCTAAAAACCAGAACGCAGAGGTAATTGGAAGGAGAAGAACCCGAACCACCAATCACCAATGACCTCGCCACGATGATAGAAGGAACCGCCGATTCAAACCACCACGAAAATCAACCGAAAAACCAAGCTTCACTGGCAACGAATCACCACCATCGGAAAAGGGAAAAACCCGATCTGAGAAAAAATCGAAGGCAAGCCGAGAATCAGGTGGTGACGGCACTGCCGTTCCGAAGCTCAAACGAGCCGGTTCCACCAAAGCTGCAACCTCCATCACCAATCTCAGATCGAACACCGTAGAGGCTACACTGCGAGAACCGAACGGATGCGGGAAAGGAGAACTCAAAAGGAAGGAAACAGGGTTGAGATGCGTTTGTAAAACCCTCTCAAGGTGCCGACGAGACTCGCCGGCCACCGGAAAGGCGGGATCGAGATATCTGGCCGGATGCGGCTAGGGCGAACTCAGGATAAAAATCGCTAAAAAAGTGTTAACTCTCTCGTGGTAAACTCTCTATCTACAAATATATATCACAATTTCTACAATAATTTTTTTCGTAAATACCATAAAACGTTAGGTTTGAACAAGATTTATAAATATTTATTCCTAAACTTATAAAAACCCTTCACAAGCCTGAAGTTTTTGATATTTACGAAACTAGTTCTGATATTTGTGGAAATTTTAGGTTTTGGATGTAATTTTGGAAAATAAAACATAAAATATGGTATTTTTTGAAAATTGTTTT
>JAHZTW010000001.1:296067099-296096791 GCA_020283515.1 Alliaria petiolata
CTCTCTCCTCTTCTTTCTCTCTCTCTCTCTCTCTCTCTCTCTCTCTCTCTCTCTCTCTCTCTCTCTCTCTCTCCCTGCCTCACTTCCCATCTCTCAAATCATGGATCCTCTCTTTCTCTCTCCTCTGGGAGGGATTATTGATGAATCACATGCAGTTGAAAGGATCACGAGCTACATCAAGTATGCTAGGGTTTCAAGAGATCTTGAATTTGTTTTGTCCACTGAGTCAACTTTGATTATTAGTAAATAAAACAAAATAAGCAATGTTGATTTTATTGGATATTTAGCAAGCCATGCTAGGATTGATGGCCGTTACAATAAAATCTACAATATTAGTTACTAACTACACTATACTACTACTACTACTACTACTACTAGGGGTTTAAGTAGATCCACTGACTCTTTTTGAAAAAATATAGTTAACACTAATTCCCTTTGTCATTTCAATTGGAAAATATTAGTTTTTTTTTAATTGTGTTTCTCTTTTTTAAAAACATATACTTATTGAATTTTTTTTCTAGTTATATAAGTGAATTGTTGAATAAATTTAATTATACTTTAACAAAATTGATTATAAACTGTTTTTCTACTGATACGTTTTAATTAATAGAATCATAAAGTAGAAAAAAAAAATCACCATGTTGATATTATATTTAACATGTTTAGTGCTTCTTTGATACAATATGTTTTTAGTTTAAGGGGTATAATTAAAAAGAACATGAGAAATCCAAATTTTGACTTTTTTTTCTATAATAGAACCTTGAGATCTAGGAAACCCTAGATTTGAAAAGACTACGAGTAAAAGGTTCTTATTTGTTTCAATTATTATCATGATTTGTGTGGCTCTCACCCTCCAAATATTTAAATAAATTAGGGTTTTATTTTAAATTTTCTCTGTCTCTCTACTCTCTAGTGGGGTAAGGAAATTACAGATAGAGTTTGTTCTGAATGGGGTCGCCCAGTACCATTCCACATACACACAGTTTGTCTCATGTGTTTGGTTTGTATGGGCGCCATGGACTCACGTGAACCTCCAAATTAATTAATTATATTTATAACTACATTATCTATTTTCTCTACATTTCAATAACGACCCTATTTTTATTAATCAGTTCAATATTAATTTTTCCCATTGTCTTAAACCATCCCAATAAATAATCCAAAGTATCTTTAAATCATCATATCATCGTATTGAATCGCATGTCCGGTCCATATCATAGATAAAGGAAGCCATGACACAGGCTATTATATGATCAAAAATAAGGAAATTTATTTTCGATTTATTTTCTTCTATATTAACAAGAAAAACATATGCAAGGGACACATTTTTTTCATCTTAGATAGAACATCCGGAAAAAGTTGGACCGATCTTGTCGAATCATTATGTAGTCGTTAACATATATAACTAAATCGATAGATGATAAAAACAAATCCATGTTTTATGAATATATAAATACCTTTTATTTATCCTTTAAATTGTTTTTTTCTTGGTTTTAAAATTTAAAACATTTTTGCTTTTTAATAATATATTTGATTTTTTTTAAAACTTCAATATAAACTATAATTCGAACTAAAATCTGTTGTCGGATTTAACAATAGTATTTATATCCATGTCTTCTAAAATTCACTGTACAAGTTGATGTATACATAGACAAAACTAAAGTACCTCTAGACTCATATAAACCATATAATAAATATATATAATAAATACCATGTGTGTTTGGCTCGTGTCTCATCTCATGGCCTTTAAAGAGGGTCAAACATAGTATAGCTTGGACTCTTTTTGCCGTCTATGATCTCTCTCGATCTCTCATCTTAGCGCGCTCTCTCTCTCTCTTTCTCTCTTTGTGTTTTCATCTCTCTTTCTCATCAATGGGTTCGAATTTTCATTACTCTATAGATCTTAACGAAGATCAAAACCATCACGAACAACCCTTTTTCTATCCTCTTGGATCCTCTTCGTCTCTTGTTCATCATCATCATCATCAAGTTCCTTCGAATTCTTCATCTTCTTCCTCGTCCATTTCGTCTCTCTCCTCTTATCTCCCTTTCTTGATCAACTCTCAAGAAGATCAACATGTTGCCTACAACACTTATCATGCTGATCAACTCCATTTTTCTCAGCCCCTCAAGGTATATAGATGTTTCTAATAATATATTAACCTTATTTGTGTGTATAAAAATGTTATTCTTGAATGATCTATCTTTTTTGTTCATTTAGTTGTTGAGATTATGCCTGATCATGTAAAATTCATACAACGAATATTAGTGTTGAATTTGTATTGAGAAAATTATACATAAAAGACATTTAGATGATCAATTAAAAAGGGGGAATCTTAAGAAACCATATTTTTTTTTTTTTTGGTCCAATCTTAAGAAACCATATACATCATTATTTTGTTTTGTTAATTAAAAACCTTGATCGTTAATATATATCAGACCAAGATGTTTAACGGTGGATCATCATCATCATACGATCACATGGTGCCAAAGAAGGAGACAAGACTGAAACTAACGATAAGGAAAAAAGATCATCACGAAGACCAAACCGATTTTCTTCATCAAAACCCGACAAAACACAATTCAGACTCCGACAAGTGGATGATGTCCCCAAAGATGCGGTTGATCAAGAAGACAATCACCAACAATCCCATTGATAACACTGATAATAATAATAATCATAAAGAAGATCACTACCCTTTAAAACAAAAGACTAATTTCGAAGAAGATCACGATGAAGATCTCAAGAAAGTCTCGACCAGGACGACCACGGAAAATCGCTACAATACAATCAACGAGAATGGTTATAGTAATAACAATGGCATAATTAGAGTATGCTCCGACTGTAACACCACCAAGACTCCTCTTTGGCGAAGTGGGCCTCGAGGTCCCAAGGTAAATTAGTCGATATTTCTTGATATTATAACTCATATTATATATGTACCTAATTAGTTCAATTTGTAAAACACATAGAGAGTTATGTGTCAAGTACACATACGAGTCCAATATTATGTTAAATTATTAATTTTCATTTGTTTATTTTTTTATCAACTACAACTCACATACACATTTATTTTCACTATTTTGATTTATTACAGTCTCTTTGCAACGCATGTGGCATAAGACAAAGAAAGGCAAGGCGGGCTGCAATGGCTGCAGCCGCAGCTGCGGGCGACCAAGAGGTGATGGCAGCGCGGCCGCAACAATTACCGGTGAAAAAGAAGTTGCAAAACAAGAAAAAACGATCTAATGGAGGAGACAAATACAAACTCTCTCCTCCGGTGGTGGCCAAGACAAAAAAGTGCAAAATCACAGAAGAAGAAGAAGAGGAGGACGCGGCTAGGGTTGCCGGAGATTCGGAGATCAGCAAATCAGTAACTTCTTCTGATTCTTCAGTTTCGTCGAACAAATTTTGCTTCGATGACTTGACGATAATGTTGAGCAAAAGCTCAGCTTATCAACAAGTGTTCCCACAAGATGAGAAGGAAGCTGCTATTTTGCTCATGGCTCTGTCGTATGGAATGGTTCATGGTTGATCAGATAATTATCATATCTTCTGATTACAAAAAGAGGTTTATTTCTATAATCATATATACCATAGTAATCATAATAATGATTGAGTAATGTTAAATCTTGGAGTGATTAATGTAGTTTTTGCAATTGGTCTAATACGAGTAGTCAAAACAATTTATAATAAGAGTAAGTGAGAGCATAGTATAATAACTAATAGCTCTATATATATGTTTTGGGAAATGTTAGTTTAGGGGTTATGTTGTGTTTTTCCCCGATGAAGCATCATTAATCACTCGATAATGTGGGTGTTTTTGTTTATTTACATCATTATATTGTGTAACGCGATTTGAGAAATAATATAAATCAATTAAGAGTAATTTTTCTCTATCTTTTTGTCTTTATACATGTCATCACAATTTGGATCAATCATGGATTGATGACCGACTTTAAATGTGACATAACCAATCCATTTAATTTTCTTAAATAAGCTCTTTATTTTTTTACGGCCCTCAAACAAGCTAGAAATTGAATATTAATTGGATTTAATCATTTGTGGAAATGTTTTGAACACAAGATTTATGAATGGATGAGGGAAAATATGGTTGATAGAGAACACATGAATGTGTGTATAAGACAAGAGCTCGTGTGTACGAAGAAGATAATGCGTTTGTGTTGCATTTTAGGCGACGACATAATCAAGTTAAAAGAGATCTTCAAAAATTTGCAAGCCCACATATTTTTTTTCATCAAAACCATCTTACTAATTTATTTTCCTTGTTTTTTAAAATTAAAAACATAGATGGGGTTTGACCTAATTCAGCAGAAGTTTTGTTTTTCCTTGTCTTTAACTTATTTTCCGCTACATTAAATATTTATAGGGTCACTGGTATGGTACTTTGCCATACCAATCATGGATGAGTATACAAAACTGTAAACTGTCAAATCCAATTCTTTTTATATTTTATCATTTAGCCATTAATATCAAAAGTTTTATAACTTTTTACGTTAAATTATATGTAAATAAAGTAAAATTGTCTAGATTAGAGATATTAAGTTATTAACCACCGGTTTAAGGAACTCATAAGTTTCTAAATATCATTTGGTGACAATTACAAATACTATTTTTTTGTATATATAGTATTCCTTAACAATTCTATTTTTTTTTTTTACATTAATTCATCTATTTACATGATCTTTATTTTCATCTATTTACATGATCTATGTGTTAATAAATCAACATTTTAACAAATAGAATATTTAAATTTATATCAGTGCAATAGATGACAAAAATTATCTAACAAAACATGCACTTTTTTTATTAAAAAAACTGAAAGATACAGTAGTTAAGAAAAACCTAAACAATTAACTATTGTATCATCGAATGTTTGAATGAGGCAAAAAGCATAAAATTGGCATTTATAAAAAAAAAAATCTGTCTAAAATATTATATTTATTATACATTATGAGAACAATCATAAATACAATTTTTCAAGAACAATCAGAAAATGTTTTGTTTATACTTTTATAGTTTAAAAACTCGTCAAGAAAAACAAAAAGACGAAGTAATGGGTCCCTCTCAATTCCCTCAACATTCAAAATCAAATTCCAACCACAAACATATATTTTCATCTAATCCTCCATTTTTGATTTTCAGTCACTCTTTCTTTTCTTCCACAACAATCAAATTCCATTTTTTTCTGTTTAATCCTTAAATCCCAAATTTAACGAATCGAATATTCAATCCTGCGTACATTCGATAAATACCAGGAGCTATACAAGTTTCAGGTAACATCAGCTTTCGATTTCGGGCAAAACCCCTTTTTAGACTTATCTAGCACTAATTGGAATATGTCTTGTTCAAATTCTCAGTTCTGGGTCTTAATGATGTACGTACATCTTCTTCTCCAGGTTCTTCAAACACTTCCATTAAAGGTATTAACTTGATTCTTTTCCCTAAATCGATTTCTAAGTTCCTTTATCAACGAGAACACTAAAAAATTCTTTTTTTTTTTTTTTTAAACTTGTCTTCTTGTATCAGTTGCTATGGGGAAGCTAGAGTATCGAACTTCGGATTCAGGAGACTACATTTTGTAATTTCACTACTTGATCCTTTTGAGTTTCAGCAGGTTTCCTAAATTGTGAACTTTTGACACTTTCTTGTCTCTTTGACTCAATGTGGCACAGTCCAGTTACGAGGCTCCGAGAAAATTTGATTGTTACTCTGTTAGATGTCAATGGAAACGGAATATTACACAGAGGTAACCTTTCTTAAAAACCCCTAGAGATCAAGCTTGTGGGTTTTGTTAGATAAATTTGATTTCTGAATTTAGAGATTTTTTTTGGAGGTTAGAGATAGAGACCAGAATGATAATAGAGAGTGGCTTATTGGAAGAGAAACTTTCATTCAATGGCTATGGAGATGTCCAATTGAAAATGCAGCTTGTTCTTAGTGAAGAAGATCGTACTCGCATACGTTTCCTGGTAACCAAAAATTCAATTCTCTTGTTGATATGTTCTGTTTCGTAGAGCTCTGCAATTTTCCAATCTTGATGAATCAATTGGTTTTGAATGCTTTGAAAGAGACAATCTGCATTGAGAAAGAAGCACGAGGAGCTCGTCAATGGCAGTTTTTTTACCAAATCTAAAAGCATTGCTTCAGGTGAATCTATGAAAAGAAATAAGAGTTTTTCTCTCTTTTTTTGTTTGTTTTACATTGTTAAGTTGTGTTTCTAAATGTTTGTTTTTGTCTATTTTCTTGCTCTTGAATGCTATGAGAGATCTGTCTTCTTTAAGTCCAATGCAAACCCGAGACACCGTGGCTTCTGCTAGTCCAAAGACAAATCTTGGTCTGTCTCAAGAAACCGAGCTTAAAGTAATGATTAATAAGACATTTCGCTCATAAAAATTTCAAAAGATTTCTTCTCTGGCAAGTGATCCTTTCACCTGATCTTAGATTAGTGCAGATAGGGAACCGGTTTCGTCAAATCTTATAACGTGGAAGCCTGAAGTGAAGGATGTAGTTGATAAGACGAAAAATCAACCATCTTCTTCAGATGTTTCTTTAATCAACAAGCTTTCGAAGGTTAAGAAACCCGAGAATGTATCGCTAGCGAAGGAAGAAGATAAAGGCTTTTTGAGCAAACCGGAAAGAAATCCTAAACGGAATTCAATGAGGCGGAGTATGTCGGAGACAAACTTGAACAATGTGAGGAAAATGATTAGCAACTTTGAGATTAAAGTGACTCAGGTATTTCTTTTGGGGTTTTGAGTATGAATCTTTGTGCTCAAGATCTTCAAAATCTTTGATTTGATTAAGATTCTCTAGATGTTTTTTACAGGATACAAAACTTCAGACAGCGAAGATTCAAACTGAATCTTGTAAAGAAGTGGATGAGAAGACTAAGGCGCAGTCACAACAACGGGAAAGCTCTGTGAATATAGAGAAACCGGAAGAAAGGAAGATAAGCTCTAAGGATGTGGAGAAGACAGTGTGTGGAGATAACACAGAGAGATGTGATGATTTAGTAATAGTTCCAAGAGATGAAAGGACTGTAGTTATAGAGGAGAAGAGTCTCGAACAGAACACTAGAAGAAGTGACTCGTTAAGTAAGCAGAGGCCAAAAAGAAGCTCGGTGGTGGAAGTAAGGAATGATGAGAAGAAACCGAACAAATCTGTGCGTTTGAAGGATTCTCAACTTGAGAATGCACGAGGATCCCGTCTCTGGATATTTCCAGATGAGGGAAAGGATTTGTCTCGCGAAGCAGATCTTGGAACGAGGCATTTGGATTTGGTAGAAGCAAATGAGTCACAGAAGAAGCAAGAAGAATCCAGCATGGAAAACATCGGTGAGGTATAAAAGCAGTTGCCTTGGTGTTTTTTGTTTTCTTTCAATCTTTGTATGATAATATCTCAGATCTGCGTTTATCCGAAACATTTTTCAGAGGGGATTACGGTGCAGAAGCATCGCTAAGATGAATAGCAACAACAAGTGGAAGAACATTGACAGATCAAAGAAACAGAAATCTGCAGATACAGAAAGTTCAAGAGGACCTTTTGGGCAGGTTGGTTTATAATAAATAGACATGTTTCACTGCTTATATATTGAGAAACCGAAAAATGTCAAATCTTTTTCATCATATTTTTCGTAATTTTCAGGTGATGCGTGCATTGATTGTAGTGGGTTTTGCAGGCTTAGTGTTTTTGACACGGCAATGAACTTTATACAGGTTTTCTTCTGCAGAGAAAATGAAGACTTTTTGAATTTTGTTTTATTTCTTGTTATGGAAGGAACTTAAAGTAGGTTCCTTGTGCTATAAGCTTTCCCTGATATTTCTTTCCTTCTTTGATACTTTTTGCAGATGAGCCAAAGCTGCATTTGAGATGGCCATAATAGTGGATCAATTTTTTTTTAAACCAGATTGTAAAATATGTATTATTTGCACATAATAATAGTTTTCAATACGGTGACAACAAAGAAATAATAGTTTTCAATAATATGCTTATAGGTGATAAAAAGAAAAAAAAGGCATTAAGCTTGATGATTGATTACACATACTAGTTGAAACAAAAATATGGTTAGGGTCAAAACCAGACTGTAGTATTGGATCAATTCTATTTAAACCAGATTGTAATAATAGCTTACAATATCTGATCAATACAAAACTAGACCGCAGTAGATGTATTATTGCACATAACAGTTTTCGACAATATGCTTATACTAGGTGAATTTTATAGCTTCAAGAGTTCATCATGGTTAGGGCTAAAAGGCTAATGATGTTTTTCTTTTTTTCTTTTTCTAATTCTTCTGGATGCCAATGATGAAACAGAAAGATTTAGTTAAATGTGAGAAAGCGTATATATTAAGGGATTGTTTCGAAATTAATACCATGAATGGTCGTAGATAAGAATAAATTTGACCATTCTGTACCTGAAAGGCTTTGAACCGAAAAGGGATGAGTTATTGAGCATATATATCCGTACATAAGCTCAGTCCTGATGGGTCTCAGATTTAGAACTCTTACCTCAAAGAACAGTTTGTAAACGACACAAGTGTTTGGCAATTTGAATTGCCTATTTTTGGCTTTTTCATTTACTTAAATAGAACAAGGAAACAACTCACGGAGTAACAACTCCTATAAACTAGGAAAGTTGAAAAGTGGAGAAGGTGGTTCCTCAACATGAGGGAGACCGATTCCTTCGTTATTGACTGAAACAAAAGAAGACTAAGTCCTCTATTATTAACTGAATTAAATTGCAGAAAATAAAAGCAAACAAACCAGACATCAGTTGGAATACTTCCGGTTCGGTACTCTCGTGCGGTTAGATGTCCTCCGAACCGGTGGTCCATCAAGTCCATACTAATAGAGGCCCATTAAAAAGTATAGCCCACATAAATTTTCTTACCATATGCAAAACATTTATAAATTTATTATGTAATTTATGTTCTCGAAGACATTTGGTTTAATATTGCATCTAGCTCGATGCAAAATATGTAAAAACTGAGTATTTTATAGATGTTTTGCATAATAGCAAATAATAATAGGGGCATCAGCAAAATTTTCAGTTTTTACATGCAATCTGGAAATAGTAATGAGGGCAGATGCCCCACTCTGGTGGATAAATATTCTTTTTGTTTTTTTTTTAATTGTTCTGCATAATTTTACATAGATTAAGAAAAAAAAAAATTCTGTTTTGCCCCTAATTAATATGTTGTTTTATTTGATATGAACAATTTAATTAATAATCTAAAAAAGTAGGAATAAAACTGAAAAATTTATCATAAATTTGCATTAAAAACTTAAAATGATAGATATTTTGAAACAAAAAAATAAAGGTAAAACGACATTTAAAAAATAACGGAGGGAGTACTATGCTACTTTTCAGTTTACCTAATAAAATGTCGAAAAAACAAAATTTGAGAGAAAAATATAGAAAACAAATTGTATTATCTAATACTTTTTTTTTTAATACATATGAAGATAACATTTATATGATACATAGACAGAGTCACAGAGAGTATTTCTTAGTTACATTTGGAGTTTGTTAGACCCAAAAGTCAATAGTATAATCTTTATTAAAGAAAATGCGAAATGTAATTAAATACAGTCTCCTACGAGACAGGAACTATAATTGTCTTTCTCTCTTTCTCGATCTACGTCACATGTTAGAGTCTCATTCCATGATTTAAATAAAAGTCCCATTCGGCATTCCTGTCATTTGTTTTGTCGTTTTGATGACTTACAAATGGTTCATAATCTCCAAATCTATAAAATAATCTAGNTTCTTTAAGTCCAATGCAAACCCGAGACACCGTGGCTTCTGCTAGTCCAAAGACAAATCTTGGTCTGTCTCAAGAAACCGAGCTTAAAGTAATGATTAATATGACATTTCGCTTATAAAAATTTCAAAAGATTTCTTCTCTGGCAAGTGATCCTTTCACCTGATCTAGATTAGTGCAGATAGGGAACCGGTTTCGTCAAATCTTACAACGTGGAAGCCTGAAGTGAAGGATGTAGTTGAGAAGACGAAAAATCAACCATCTTCTTCAGATGTTTCTTCAATCAAGAAGCTTTCGAAGGTTAAGAAACCCGAGAAAGTATCGCTAGTGCAGGAAGAAGATAAAGGCTTTTTGAGCAAACCGGAAAGAAATCCTAAACGGAATTCAATGAGGCGGAGTATGTCAGAGACAAACTTGAACAATGTGAGGAAAATGATTAGCAACTTTGAGATTAAAGTGACTCAGGTATTTCTTTTGGGGTTTTGAGTATGAATCTTTGTGCTCAAGATCTTCGAAATCTTTGATTTGATTAAGATTCTCTACATGTTTTTTTACAGGATACAAAACTTCAGACAGCGAAGATTCAAGCTGAATCTTGTAAAGATGTGGAGGAGAAGACTAAGGCGCAGTCACAACAACCGGAAAGCTCTGTGAGTATAGAGAAACCGGAAGAAAGGAAGATAAGCTCGGAGGATTTAGTAATAGTTCCAAGAGATGAAAGAACTGTAGTTATAGAGGAGAAGAGTCTCGAACAGAGCACTAGAAGAAGTGACTCGTTAAGTAAGCAGAGGCGTGAAAGAAGCTCGGTGGTGGAAGTAAGGAACGATGAGAAGAAACCGAACAAATCTGTGCGTTTGAAGGATTCTCAACTTGAGAATGCACGAGGATCCCGCCTCTGGATATTTCCAGATGAGGGAAAGGATTTGTCTAGCGAAACAGATCTTGGAACGAGGCATTTGGATTTGGTAGAAGCAAATGTGTTACAGAAGAAGCAAGAAGAATCCAGCATGGAAAACATCGGTGAGGTATAAAAGCAGTTGCCTTGGTGTTTTTTTTGTTTTTTCCAATCTTCGTATGATATATATTCTCAGATCTGCGTTTATCCGAAACATTTTTCAGAGGGGATTACGGTGCAGAAGCATCGCGAAGATGAATAGCAACAACAAGTGGAAGAACACTGACAGATCAAAGAAACAGAAATCTGCAGATACAGAAAGTTCAAGAGGACCTTTTGGGCAGGTTGGTTTATAAACAGACATGTTTCACTGCTTATATATATTGAGAAACCGAAAAATGTCAAATCTTTTTCATCGTATTTTTCGTAATTTTCAGGTGATGCGTGCATTGATTGTAGTGGGTTTTGCAGGCTTAGTGTTTTTGACACGGCAATGAACTTTATACAGGTTTGTCTTCTGCAGAGAAAATGAAGCCTTTCTGAATTTTGTTTTATTTCTTGTTATGGAAGGAACTTAAAGTAGGTTCCTTGTGCTATAAGCTTTCCCTGATATTTCTCTCATTCTTTGATACTTTTTGCAGATGAGCCAAAGCTGCATTTGAGATGGGTAATAGTGGATCAATTTTTTTTTTAAAACCAGATTGTAAAATATGTATTATTTGCACATAATAATAGTTTTCAATACGGTGACAACAAACAGATAATACTTTTCAATAATATGCTTATAGGTGATAAAAAGAAAAAAAGACTTTAAGCTTGATGATTGATTACACAAACTAGTTGAAACAAAAATATGGTTAGGGTCAAAACCAGACTGTAGTATTGAATCAATTCTATTTAAACCAGATTGTAATAATAGCTTACAATATCTGATCAATACAAAACTAGACTGCAGTAGATGTATTTGTGACTTGCACATAACAGTTTTCGACAATATGCTTATACTAGGTGAATTTTATAGCTTCAAGAGTTCATCATGGTTAGGGCTAAAAGCCTAAAAGGCTAATGATGTTTTTCTTTTTCTAATTCTTCTGGATGGCAATGATGAAACAGAAAGATTTAGTTAAATGTGAGAAAGAGTATATATTAAGGGATTGTTTCGAAATTAATACCATGAATGGTCGTAGATAAGAATAAATTTGACCCTTTGAACCGAAAAGGGATGAGTTATTGAGCATATATATCCGTACATAAGCTCAGTCCATACTAATAGAGAGGCCCATTAAAAAGTATAGCCCACATATGTTTTCTTACCATATGCAAAACATTTATAAATTTATTATGTAATTTATCCCATGTTCTCAAAGACATTTGGTTTAAATATTGCATCTAGCTCGATGCAAAACATGTAAAAACTGAGTATTTTAATGATGTTTTGCATAATAGCAAATAATAATAGGGGCATCAGCAAAATTTTCAGTTTTTACATGCAATCTGGAAATATTAATGAGGGCAGATGCCCCACTCTGGTGGACTCGTCCCTGATAAATACTTTTTCTGTTATTTTTAAATTGTTGTTTTACATAATTTCACATAGATTAAGAAAAAAATATTTTTTTTCTTTTGCTCCTAATTAATATGTTGTTTTATTTGATATGAGCAATTAATAACCTTAAAAGGTAGGAATAAAACTGAAAAATTTATCATAAATTTGCATTGAAAATCTAAAACGACAAATATTTTGAAACAAAAAAATAAAACTAAAACGACACTTAAAAAATAACGGAGGAAGTACTATGCTACTTTTCAATTTACATAATAAAATGTCGAAAAAACAAATTTTGAGAGAAATATAGAAAAAGAAATTGTATTATCTAATACTATTTTTTAATACATAAGAAGATAACATTTATATGATACATAGACAGAGTCACAGAGAGTATTTCTTAGTTACATTTGGAGTTTGTTAGACCCAAAAGTCAATAGTATAATCTTTATTAAAGAAAATGCGAAATGTAATTAAATACAGTCTCCTACGAGACAGGAACTATAATTGTCTTTCTCTCTTTCTCGATCTACGTCACATGTTAGAGTCTCATTCCATGATTTAAATAAAAGTCCCATTCGGCATTCCTGTCATTTGTTTTGTCGTTTTGATGACTTACAAATGGTTCATAATCTCCAAATCTATAAAATAATCTAGCACTGTAAGTTGAAATTTTCGTTTAAAAAGAAGATATATTATATATAAACAAAAGGAGATATATTAGATAACTTGTTTAATAGAAACCAAGCATATGTAAAACAAAATGTAGATGAGGATATATATATATATATATATATATATATATATATAATTTTATTGGCATTAATATTATCGACCGATTTGGACCATTGAAAAGATATATAGACTTTTGAATTTATTTTTGAATAAAAATGAAATATTTTTTGAAACCTCATATGTATAGTCGTCATTGATAAGCAAAGGACCCCCAAAAGAGGTTGGGTGAAATGTCTTTGTAACTTAAAAGTGATTATTGGTGTCTTGACATAATAACAAGGGACCCCTCACAGGCTCACACCAATAGTAATTATTTTCTATAACTTCTTTACTATCAACCAATGGTTCCCCGTGGTGAAACAAATACACCTATTATAAATTAATACGAAAGCATGGATATTCAGATATCCGTTTGTGTTCATGTTAATTTTTTTTTTATTTTGGGTATGTTGATATTAGGAGTATATGTCTTATTCATATATTTTTTATTTTCGAATCCGGTAGATTTGGTTTCGTATGGGTTTGAATCGATTCAAATAATTTGTTTGAGATTCAGTTTTTTTCCGAACATCCATCAGATACAGTTTGGATCAGTTATTTTTATTCGAAAATAACCACAAATACGGTTCGTTTCGAGTATTTTAACTTGAACCTACATAAAATATCCGAATCGATCCAAACTAGTCGAAAAGCAAAAAATTAAACATGTTATTAGATATATAAAAACATTAAGCCCAATTCGGGCATACAATGTAAAAAAATCTTCAGTAATGTTTAAACACTCGTTTGATTTTCATGTATTTCTCGAACCGAACTAATATCTTAAATACTTAATCATTAAATCTTATTAGGGTACTTCTAAATACTTAGTCATTTAACCTAACTAATTTGATTCGAATTCATATTGGACCGTCAAATTTGGTGGTTTTTAGGTGAAGATTTAAATTTTCATTTGTGTGTGGAAAAACTTATAAAAACTAGATAAACTGTCACACCTAAAACAATCAAACGGAGCTAAGTTTTGTATATTATGATAAAAAATCATTGTAATTACAATTTATTTATTTTTTAGCAAAAAAAATATAAAGTTGAAAGATTAATTAATAAAAGAGGATCAAATCAAAAATTTCTACGCATAATTACACATGGACAATGCCGGTTTCAATAAATTATTTTTATAGTAAAATCTTGTTAATACTTTAGGAATGTATTTTAAAATATTTTTATAACATTTTTATGAATCACCGTTCCTTTTTGATGCACGGCGATGATATACTCTTTATTTGAAAACAATCAAACAAGAACATGCATGATGGTGATTTTAATCATTTAGTTGTATATGAAACTATGAATCTATGATTTAGCATCTTTTGATGAATGGCGATAATATACTCTCCAATTGAAAATAACCCAACACAACATTTTATGTTTTTACTAAATATTAATAAATAAATTAAATTATGTCTAGCACCCATTTAATTTAAGGATATACCCACCACGCTCATATTACTCAGACAATAAATTACTAGAGTATATTAAAGTGCTTTTATTCAAAACATAGTGATAACTGAAGATCAGAATCCTGTGGACATACTTTAATCTCTATTAAAATAGAAAATAGTTATATAAAATCGGTAGAATTTTAATTATAAAAAAAAAACTATATTATGAAATAAATAAATCCAGGCATCAAATGGTTGATGCCCTCTATTTACGAAGATAAATATTTGAAACCCACTCAACTCCAAGACAAAACACCACAAAATCTCTAAATTAATGGTTTCATTAACACCTAGTCATAATATTATCTTGTTTCAAATGGGTATCTCAATCAAGAAGGAAAAGTAGTGTTTATACATCCAAAAGGAGAACATTTTGTCCTCCCGTTAGCAAAAAAAGAAAAAAAAACATTTAGTCCTCCAATCACTTATGTTTCCTTTCCAATAGTATTGTCACTATTAACACAACTTGCACTAAATATAGAAATGTTTAAAATGTGACCCTTTTTTTTGGGTTTCCCTAACAACAAAATTATATCGATTCTGAAAAGGACTCTGTTTTGTATGAAACTGGATTCAGTGTAAAAGAAGATTATTTAGCTCTAGTGGAATCACTATTGATTCTTGAAGTTATCTGTACACTGTTTGAAAATCGTTTTAAACAAAAAATAATCAACAATATAAATTTTAACCATTTAGTTGTATATGAAACTATGAATCTATGATTTATAGTGATTTTAACCATTTAGTTATATATGAAACTATGAATATATAAAATTAATCAACAGTATAAATTTTATTCCGAAAAAGTTTTAGCTACCGTATTCAATCCGCAAATTTAAAAGTAATGTCTGCAGGTTTTCTAGTCCTGTTTTTGTTAAATTTGACAAAAGAAAAAAAATATAATAAGTTTGCTGAAATCAGTTCAATCACTAAATCTCAGTTTTAAATAGATTTTTTCCGTTTTACAAAAAGTGCCGTTTTAATGTTTTATTTTCACAAAAAATATCGTTTTATATTTTCAATACAAAATTTTGAAATAAAAAATCTATCTTTAATTTTATTATTTTAATATATCAATTAGAGAAAAAAAATAAATTTAGTATATTAATAAGATGTAAAATAGAGTATTTAATAGATTTCTTATTATGTGTGAAAAAAAATTTAAATATGACATTTTTTGTGAAACATATAGAGTAATAAATTAGCATTGTCTATAGAAATAAGTGTGGATCCGAGAGACAAAATGTCACAATGCTAGAAAAAACATTCACCAAATTATCAAAGTAACTAAGATGGGTCAAAATAAAATTAGATAGGATCGATGATTATACATGTAAATTTTTTAATTATACTAATTAGACCCATTATATTAGCGTGTTATATATATATTTTCACGTAACGCCGATAGGTCTAATAATATTCGATTCAGAAGATTGAAGGGACGCAAGCTTCAGCTCAAGATCGATTCCACCGGAGTTGCCGGACCCGGATATTTCCGGATCTGGATATCCTAGACGAGGATTATGGACGACTAATCCTTGTTTCCAAACAACCTCTGTGGTCGACCCAATATGATCATTACATGGAATAGTACTGCTTTCTTCAAAGTTGCTGGCCGAAACCTGTTGAATAATATAAATTGACAATTCAAGATTTTTGTTTATTCTGATTCATCAAGAAATTTTGTTGTGTTCATGTACTTATTATTTATAGAAAGCTTAGATTAAAGTAAAAAAACCTCGAATTCTGACATTATAAAGTGGTAAAAAATTTTGGGAAAAAAACTTACTCAAACTTGTTTAAAAAAAAAAAATTCGAAAACAACAAAAAAATTATGTTTGAACATTTGAAGATGTGACCTTTTTTTATATGGAGTTTCCTTAAAAGCATTGATTTATTTTTCTTTCAAAATTTCATACAAAGAATTTAAATTATTTTTGTTATGTAATGAAAACAGATTGGAACTTACCATATCGAAGAGGCTGGTGCGGCGTCTCTTGTGATGGAGAGTGGTGGCTTGCCGGAGGAAATATTTCTGAGCATGACTTGCCACTTGTGTGGGCGATTTCGTGACGACGAAGTTTCTAGATATTCCTCTCCAATCTCCTTTTCCAAGCTTGTTTAATCCAATTAGAAACGTTCGGTGCTCTTCCTCTGTCCATGGAACCCCTAATCAGAACCAAAAGAAATCATAATCTGAATCGAAGAAAACTTGAACAAAAGCCAAGGCCAACTTAAATATCGATTTATAAACGCATCATTTGTGAAATTTAGCAGTTGTATGTTTTAGGAAAAAGATGGATTCTAAGCCTAACTTTTTGGTTTTCATATATAATAATCGTTCTCTTTCAAATTGTATTATCTTTCCGTTTCGAATTGTCATATGTTTTGAAAATTTTTTTGTTTTCTATTTTCTAAGGATATAGTTATTAATTCATTTTTTAATTGACCTCAATAAAGCTTTAATAAAAATTAATAGAAATATGGTTTAAGTTTATAATTGCAAAAACTTTATGAATATGTGTGAAAATTCTAAACCATCTAATAATTTGAAACATAATTAAGGAGTTTATTATATAACTTTAATATATGTCAAAATCAATCATAATCAAATCGGGTGTTTTGAAACCTTTTTTGCGGTCGGGTGTTTTGTGGGCGAGGCCGTCGGAGAGATAACCGGAGAAGGAAGAGGAGGAGGAGGAACATGCCGGCAAGCAATCCATGCTAAAGCTTTTCTTCATTGCGGCGGCCAAAATTGACGGCGGAGGAGGAGGAGGTGGTGGTGGAGAAGAGCTTGAGGTATCTACATGAACACCAAAGAGCCTAATGACTCTTGTTCTGTAAGAAGAACATGTTCTTGAGTTATGTCCTACGTTTCCACAGTGTGAGCATCTTCTGCCCATTGCAATGAATGAGAAAGAGAAGGAGGGAGAGAGAGAGAGAGAGTGAGATGATGATGAAGAGAGATTTTGGGGTTTATGTAAAATGGTGGAGAGCATAGAGAGAGAAGATGATTGGATAGACCAAGTTTATTAATTGGAGGGTTTTATAATTTTAATTATGTAGTCCAAGTTGGTGTTTTCCTATTTTCAGCCAATAAGAAGACGAGTTTACGCTAAAAAAACAAAAGGGGAAAAATATGTCTTATTCAGTGGGGTTTTATCATTAATATGGACTAAAATGTAGATTCTGATCTAATTGATTTGTGCTCACAAAAATGAAATCTTCATTTATCTTTCACGTAGTCTTTTATTTAGATATATTTTTTCTTCGTATTTATATTTTATAGAATCTGTGATTTGAAGAGAGAACGAGTTAGCCATAACAAGAATGGAATATATATGTAATTATAAAATTATAAAGGCGTATATACTTTTGCAAAAGAAATGTAGCTTTGTGGTTGAGAGAGTGGAGACTTGGATCCTCCAATAGTTTTGGGGAGGTGGGTAGTTAGATGACCTAATAGAGTGTGGAAAATTAAAATAAAACAAAAAACAAAAACTAAATTCCTATTATGTAAAATAGAGAAAACCCGACAAAATGGTCTAATTTATTTGAAAAAGACAACTATATTTATTGGTTTGTTTGTTAGAATATAATTTGGATCATATGTTTTTCTAATATATTAGTTGGACGGAAGAGTAGTCATACACATATACTTTTTATTTTTTTATTCAAAAGATTGCCTGATTTGCTCAAATATTGTAATCGATAATGTTATTAATCAATAGTAGACAAAGCACTACCCAACATGCATTTAACTATATATTGTTTATATGTTTAGAATTAGTCGCAATATGGAGATTCTATTCATGTTGACAAATATAATAATCTATTAATGTTGATTCTATCTTCTATTGGATTCATATCTATCATACAACAAATAATATTGCAATGTTGATTCCTTTCTTTTTGTCAAATAGTAATGTTGATTCATCATCCTACCAAAATGTAATATTCTAGTCCAATGAAATTTGTTTTTAGTGAGGTGGGTCAATTTTTTTAAAATGCTGCCTTCTAAGAACTCAAGAAAACAAAATCACAATATTAAATTGTATGGCAAAAAAGAAACTACCCATACTCTGCGACAACACACATCACACTTCTTTTGATCTCTGAATTAAAAACATTTACATACTTCTTAAACTGAAGTTATGCAAATGTCCTATGATTCTTGTTGATCTCTTGCTCGTTCTTCCGCGAAAAAACATCGATAAAACACCTCTCTATCGTCTTCCTTTATTGTTCTTTGAATAGCATTCCCAGGTTTTGTGACGGTTCTTCCTGCAAAACTCACACCATTTTTCGCCCCCGGAAGCTTCTTCATTAATCTTAAGTCTTTGTTGAATCCATTCATCAGCTCACAACCTTTCAACAAACTCAGTGATTGTAATGTCTTTTAACGAGCGAATGTATGTTACAGACTCATGGAAACTTGAGGGCAACTTCTTAAGAATCTTTAAGATGACATCATAATCAGGAATATTTATTCCATAGAACCTTAAAAGGTTTTTTTTTCAGATTCCGAATCCTCTCGGTTTCTCCAAACTCCGCCTTCAAAAGTTTCCATGCTTGCTTGGAAGATGTAGTAGCTCTTGCTATCCGAAGAAAGATCGAGTCTGTTAGCGACATTTGAAGCATATAAAGAGCCGACATATCCTTGATTTTTAGATCTTTCTGTCTCTTGACCAATTCTTCTTCCACAGGCTGATCCGAGTTTTAACTCTCTAAAACATCCCATAGGTCACACGGGACATCAATAAAGTCCTCATTTTGATACTCCAAAGCTCATAGTCTTCTCCATTAAACACCGTAATTAAAAAGCTGTTGCATCTGCCTTTGAGACTCCGTAGCTATGATTCTTTCTTGTTCTTGTTGTTTCTGAGTTAGTTCTTGATGAAGAGATACAAATGAAGATGTAGAAAAGAAAAACGTCATAAAATTACACACGCCACTCTCATTTTCTATTCAAATCTACAAAAAGAAATCCTAAAGACCTTAAAACCCTAAAAGCCAAAATCCTTGATTTCATGAGATTCTATAGACTGAGCTCAAAAACTCAATTTTATTTTTCTTTTTACCCAGCAAACCTGAAGATTTCTAGTGGACAAAGACTGGAGAATGTCAAGAACTTAAAAGAACCTGTTTTTGTAAGGTAAAATTACCTGGCAGTGCCACTGGAAAATTCGTAGCTTTAGGAATAAGCAGAGATACGATCTTGAGTTTGTGTCGTTGCGAAATAGATACTTGTTATTACTCTGTTTTAAGAGGAAGAAAAGAGAAAAGCTCTGTTTTTTTTTTTTACTTCTTTTGCCGATTCTCTGTTTCTCATTCTCTATGACTCGTGCCACAATTAAATTAAAAGAATGGAAGTCCACCTAACGCACAACTCTCAGAATTCATGGCTTGATTTCAACATTTTAACACAAGAAGAACAACATCTCAATATTTAAAATTAAGATTTAAGAAGAGAAACAAAATAACTACCCAAAATAGAACGTTTTGTTCATCGTCTACAGAACAATACATCTCACTCTTTCTACTAAACTCCAAATCAACAACTTTTACTTCCTGAATTATTTTAAGAACTTAGAAGAAGCTCTCTATCGTCTTCCTCTCTTGTTGTGGATGTGCGAAGCTTCATTAGGCTTCTTAAACTGCAAGTTTTATTCTTATCCCCTGAACGAACTCTGTCTCTGTGTTCTACAGCTGTAGGATGACCCTTGCACATTGATGGGCTCAACCGTTTTCATTTCTTTTGGTTTCCAAATCATAGGTGGGCTTTGACTCTGACTGGCCCATTTGTTTTACATCATTATTAAATTTAAACCCAGACGCAGGCACGACAACGTTTTGTTCTGTAGTACATTGGATTCTTCTCCGTCAAAAAACGTTGATCTTTGATGTTGTCTTGAACTGATCCGAAGTGTTAATGTTGATAGAAAGATGAAAAAGTGATTCTCAGTCAATCTTAAGCCTTTGCATCCATTTATCAGCTCGCAACCTTTCAACAAACTCAGTGATTGTAAATTTGTAATGTCTTTTAACGAGCCACAATGTATGTTACAGACTCATGAAAAAAACTTGAGGGCAACTTCTTTTTTTTTTTGGTCAAGTTTTATTTTTATTCCATAGAACCTTAACCGGTTCGCAATATCCATCACTTTTTCAGTAAATTTATTGTCCTCATCATCTTTATACTTCAAAAATCTCACAAATGAAAGTATGGAAGTCCACCTAACGCACAAATCTCAGAATCATGGCATGATTTCAACATTTTAACTCAAGAAGACAGCATCAAAGAAGACAATATTTAAAATTAAGATTCAAGAAGAGAAAGAAAAAAAAAAAGGACTACCAGAAACAGAACGTTTTGTGAGTGTTTTTGTTCATATCATCTTTCAAATAAACTCCAAAGCAACAATGTTTAGTTTTTTTTTTTTTTAAATTACTACTTCCTGAATTATTTTTTCAGCGAAAAAACATAGGTAGAAGAAGCTCTCTATCGTCTTCCTCTCTTGTTGTTGGAGTTGCATTCCGAGGTTTTGTGGTTGTGCGAAGCTTCTTCACGCTTCTTAAACCCACTGCCGCATTCGGCTTCTCGCAAGATGTACAAAACTTCAGTGAGTGTAAGTTCCTTTGTAACTCCGTGTACACGACGAACCTTGTATAAAGTCTCACGAAACCTTGGAGGCAACTTGGCAAGAATATCTCCTATGCGCACAAAATCAGGAACTAAGTTTCCACTTCCATAGAACTTTGACCGGTTCACAACCTCCATAAACCTGTCAGTGAACTCATGAACGCTTTCTTCCTTCTTCATCTCCATGAGATGATACTCCTCATCAAGTTCCAGGATTTTCCTACCCTGAATCACCTTGGTCTCTCCAAAGTCTGCCTTGAGAAGCTCCCTTGCTTGGACGATGTAGCTCTTGCTATGCAGAGAAAGACAGAGTCTGTCACCGACATCTGCAGCATATGAAGAGCCGTCATGTCCTTGATTCTCAGATCTTTCTGCCTAGACTCAGCAGATTCTCCCGTATACTGGTACGCTTTTTCTTCCGAGACTCCACTCTCTACAACATCCCACAGGTCACGAGCCATCAAAAGAGTCCTCATCTTTATGCTCCAAATCTCATGTTCGTCTCCATTAAACACCGGAATTTGCATCTGCATTTGAGCCTCCATGGCGCAGCGATGCGAAACCTAGCTCAACCTTGTAATTCACGCAAAGAATCAACGGGAACGGAATCAAAACTCAAAGAATTTTTAATCAAGGCAAGAGCAAAAGCTTCTCTGTTTATTTCTTTCAAAAACTGCCTTTCAATTACAACTATCGATCCCTATATACAGAGTCTCGATCCAAAGACAAACCAAATTCCTTTAGGAAAAGCAAAACTAATTTAGGAAAAGTTCCTAATTCCTACGAAAAAGAAACAACAATAAAAAGGAAATAACCTAAGTTCCAAAAAACTAAGAACGATAGAATTAATAAACGATAGAATAACGATGATGTATTGATGCTGCATCACTACATAGCTACAAGATGAAGGCAAGAACCTCCTCAGCAATAATACCACACTACAAATCAGCAAAATTGCCAACCCTAACAAAAAAGATCAAATCCTTTGACCCTAAACTTTTAGAAACCCAAAACCCAAATTACCAACCCTATATCTTCATCGACCAAGAAAAAAAAAAAAAAAAAGCAAACCCAAAAGCCAGTAAACCCTAAATAGATTTTTTTTAAATGCAACTTCAAATTTCATGAAAATTTTCAAAAAAATAGGTCAGCTTTTAACGAGATCAGAAGAGATCGAGACCCAAAACTCAAAATTGATCGTTTTTGTTTTGTGCTCAGCAAGTAACTTAGAGATTTCCAGTAACCGAGGGAGATTTTACCAGGATTGAAGAGTATCAAGAAAGCAGGAATTTTTTGAACGGACCTCGTAACGTAAGCCTTGGCAAAATTGGAGATGCTAAGTACTTGAGTTTCAGAGTTTACTCTGTTATATATATATTCACGGTATTGAAAGAGAGTATCAATCAAACGAATCAAATATCTCAATCCTCCTGTTATCTCTCTTTGAATCCCTATGTATATTGATTTCGGTTACCCCCTTCCTAGTATCGCATCCCAAACTTATATAAACAACTTTTTAAGTTTCAAAAAATCAATATCCAACTTAAAAATAAGTAAAATCCAGGGATAATCTTTCACAAGAAAAAAAGAACAACAAAACCAATAACCAAATCAAGTCCTTACAACTACTTCTTCTTAAAGTTATGTCAGAGTGTATGTTGCATTAAGGCCACCATTTGTTTCTGCATCTGCATAAGCATCTTTTGATTCTGCTGCACTAATGACAACACTTCTCCTTGTCTCTCCATGGATGCCACTTGGCTTTGAGTGATCTCATTCAAAGAGTACAATATTTCAGCTCCTTCTTGAAAACTTTCTTCCACATTAACACTTTCTGTGACTGACTCTTCCAAAGACTCTTGAATCGGTAGCATATGATTGTATTCATGAACTAACAAGCAATCGATGAGGACACTAATCGGAAGTGTTTCCGCAACATCCACCAAGACTTTATCAAATCTTGGAGGCAAAGAGGAAAGAATCTTCTTCACCACTTCTTTATCTTCAACCTTCCACCCACAAGACTTCATACGAAACACAAGATCCATCAGCTTCCCAGTGAATTCATGAATCGTTTCTGAATCCTTCATCGTCATATCCTTATACTCTTTCTTCTTGAGATCAAATAGTTTTATGTTTTGAAACATAGGACCACCTAGCGATCTCACCAACAAAATTTCCCATGCTTCCTTTGATGATGCGGCAGAAGCTATCCATGGAAGAATCTCATGCATGGCTTAACGCAGTTTGAATTAAATAAAGCGCCTGCAAGTCTTTAGTTTCCATCCATTGTTTCCACCGGGCTGAATAGTGCTCAGCAGCTGATGTTGCATAACTTTCTCCGTCGAAATCATGAGATGTGGATGAAGTCTCATGCGTTGGTTCTTGCTGAATTTCTGTCTCCACGACATCCCATAGATTGATAGTCTTCAAAAACGTTTTCATTTTTAAACTCCAACTCTCATAGTGATTCCCATCAAACACAGGAACAAAAGTGGTCATCATAAGCCTTTAAGCTTTGAATTAACTCTTTCAATGTGAACCCTAAAAAAAAAATCGAATTTTTTCCATTAGTCAAAAATACTATGGCCTATGGCCAAAGAAAAATATCTACACAAGAAAAACTGTAACTATATTAGCAAGAATATATATTGATCCATATCTCAACAATAACTTCAAGATTTCAGCAAAATATTTCTCTATTTGTTTCCAAAACGATCAGGTTGGATAAAAAACAGATTTAAAGACCGATTTTGTCCCAAACCTATGAGAAGCTTAAAAAATGAAAAAACCTTATACTTCTTAACCTAGTTTTTTCCTTGAATCCGATTATTATTCGAGCAACGAAAAATGAATTGAATATATAAGAGTAAGAAATCCTAAAACACAAGAGACTTAGATGGCAAGGCATGTCACTCAATATAACTTCAAACACATTATTGTAGAGATTTCAAAACAGAGGTAGTTCTCTGTTTTTTACAAGAAACTTGAATTGCAAAACACGTCAACAATTATAATGACAGATAAAATATCAAATCACAATTGTTTGGGGTTATAACAATTCAAACAACGTTTACATAAGATGGTAACAAAGGAAATTTTTTTTTTACAGATAAAACTTTATAAATTAATCAAAAGGGAAAAATTGAGTTTAGAAGGAAATCGATGTACCTGATTATATTAAATTTCTGAGCAGAGTCAAAAACCAACACGTATGACAATTGTCAAAGAGAAGAGATATTTATAACCCTAATTTTTATACATGATCCGTGAAGAAAAAGAAAAAAGTTTCAAATTTTGATAAGGAAACAAAAAAAAGGAAGAGAAAAAAATATTTTTAATAGTAGATAATTATTAAAAACTAGAGATATTGTTTATTTTTCTTTAAAAAATAAAAGGAGAATTTCAAAACTACCATGATGTCACTTTTCAGAAATACATTTTTTAATTATACCATTTAATGAAATACAAAATGACCAAAATGACCTTGAATTAAAAAAAACTGATACACTACAAACCTCTCACCATTCACCACGTGAGAGGTTTCTCCGTTCTATTTCTCCGTTCATGATTCCTTTTCGGTTTTAATCGATTCTCCATTTCTAGGGTTTCTGGATATCATATCATGCCGGTGAGCTTGACTCCGAACACCATCACGGCGATTCACGCAGGCGACGTCAATTTGAAGCCGCTGTTACAGGCGGGTTCGCCCGTCACGGGCTTGCGGGTCAGCGGGTAAACCGTCGATTTCATGTCCCTCGAGACGACGAACATGGCGAAAAGCAGTTCCGCTTCTGTTGATTTGGAAGACATACATACCGTCGATCTCATGTCCGACCTCCTCCGCGGCTCCGCCGTATGAAATGTGCTTCTAAACCTGACAAACGTCTCGTTTTCATCGGTAATAATCTCCTTATTTTTTTCTCTTCTTCGATCTCTCTAAATTTTTAAAATTTTGGTACTCAACAGCAGTTGGGTTACATCTCTGAAGATTCTTTTTATGAATTGTTTAGGGACGATTCTGATTTTGTATAGTATGTGAAATTTGCGTTGCCACTATCATTGATTAGTGCTTATCTAAATGATCATATGAAGAGATTGTTGATTTGCATGCACATTCTTGTTTAGGAATGTGAGCTACTTGTTTTATGTCTGTATCTTCACTGTTTTTCCAATAGAAAGGAACAAAATTGAGCTCTGGACTCAACTTTGTTGGTTAAGGTTTTTGTCTAATTTTGAGAGAGAGATGATTCGATTTTGCAGGTCCACCCGGTTCAGGAAAAGGTACGCAGTCTCTTGTTATAAAGGATGAGTTCTGCTTGTGCCATTTGTCTACCGGAGACATGCTTAGAGTGGATGTTGCTGCTAAGTCACCTCTTGGTGTAAAGGCAAAGGAGGCAATGGACAAGATAAGGAGAAAAAGTACACTTTGAGTTGTTTTCTATTAAGCTTTTGAGTTTTAGGTGTTAGTTTTGATTGAATCATATCTGTTTTATTTCCTCAGGGAGAGCTTGTCTCCGATGACTTGGTTGTTGGTAACATGGATGAAGCAATGAACATAACCAAATGTCAGAAAGGTTTCATTCTTGATGGGTTCCCTACGACCGTGACACAAGCAGAGAAGGTATGAAGGAAAAGTAATTTAAAAGCTACAGCTCAGGCTTTCCAAGCTGAAGGAAAAGTGTCATCGGATCCAGTCGGTAAGACATCACAATCTTGTTGAGGTTTTAACAAGGATTCTAATAAAAATCCTTTGTTGTGCACTTTTTTCTTCCCTAATGATCTCCACATTCCTCTTGCATTGTTTTTGTGCTATTGACGCACCTGGTGGATTTCTGTTTGAGTGGTGGTCTGTCGTCTGGGATATATTTATTGCTAGGACCAATGAGAAGATTCCGAGGTTGCTGCACCTTACGTCGAGGTCTCTTTCTTTAATTACCCACACCAGTAGTGATTATTTATCTATGAAAAGCTGCAATATTCTCTTTAGTTAGTTATATGGAGTTTGTTAGCAGCTTGGTTTCTTACCGTTGAACTGTGTTCTCTCTTGTCCTTTGAATTTGAAGAGAAGATTTTAGAAGTTGTATATGTAAAATCGGAAATGCTTTCTCTAATTAGTAGAGGCTTTGGATGATTTGACTAGGATGGCAGGTTTTCTCTTTTTGGTTTTGATTAAGTATCTATATATGATTTAAAGTTGTGTGTTCGTGTTTTTTTTACAGACACAGATGATTAAAGCGCCAGAACAACAATTGCAGTAATCTCAACACCCACATGTTTCACAGCATGTGTCAAGAACTTGAAAAGTTCACTGAGTGAGATCTTCTTGGTCAAAGTGTGAGCGAAATGTGAGAGATTGGTCTAGTTGTGTCCTATACGTGTAAAGTGTGCTATTATGTATGGGTTTGTGGGTTTAAGAGTATCTAATTTGTGGCTTTGTTTATAACTTGATTGTTGGAACTTCGGAAAAAAAATACATCAATTCTGTTTTCTGGTATTGTGTTTATGCATATAACCAAAATATAAATGTGAATCAAGACAAATCTCTTTATAAGATTTTATAAATTTTTTTATAAGGGTTTATAAAATTTCTCAATGTCATGTTGTTAACATCACCTATGTCAGAAACTAGAGAAAGTCATCTTGAAAAAATAGTTTGTTAATCATCACGAAGCAAGCTATTGGCTATTTGGATAAAAGCTTATAAATCTTTTATAAACTCTTATAAGACCCTTATAAATCTGTTATAAACCTTTATAAAGCTCATATAAACCCTTATAAAACCCTTATAAATCCTTATAAATCCCTTATAAATCTTTTATGTACCTTTATAAAATATATGCACCACATTTCTGTTTACAAAGACAATTATAAAACTCCAAAAAACCAATAACAACAATCTTTTTGATTCCCATGTTTTGAAAAACAAAATCAATCTTTTTGATTCCCATGACCAAAGCTTGGTCGATATCCGCTCTAAAAGGGGCATTTATATCTCTAGAATGATCGAACCAGAGATATCTCTAAAATGATTGTGTGTGATAACTATGAGAATGATGAAATTAGTAACTCGCAAGATTCATAAAAGTTCAAAGGAGTTGATGTTCAAAGAGTCAGACTACATTACACAACCATTGATTTGGTGTTAACTAACGCAACAACTGGGTGCTGCTATAGCGAGCTTCAAGCCCTTCCCTCGTGATCTGAATATCTTAAATTTATTGGATAATAAGAGTGTCACTTTTAGATACTAGATTGAAGAAGCTTCAGGACCGATGTTCGATCGGGCATGCTAGGTATTGAACCCTTTACTTGGACACACAGAGAGGCAGCTGCAGATGTAAGACCCGAAAAACAGAACAGAATATGAGACACAACTGATCTGGATTATGGGTTATGAAGCAAGATTCTTGGAGTCAGTAACTAATTTACCAGCAAATCGCAAGCATTCCTCATGAGACTTGCCCTCTACATCATTATTCATTTAAAACGAATTAGTCATTTAAAACATTTTGATTCATTTAAAAACACTTTTAAATCCTTATAAAAACTTTAAAAATGATTTTAAAACACTTTTAAATCCTTATAAAGACTTTAAAAATGAATTAGTCATTTAAAAATGATTTTAAAACACTAATTAGTCATTTAAAATGATTTTAAAGCACTTTTAAACACTTTTAAAATACGAATTAGTCATTTAAAAATGGTTTTAAAACACTTTTAAATCCTTATAAAAAATTTAAAAATGATTTTTTAAAAGGGGTTTTTATATCCAGACTTTTCAAGAAAAGTGTTTAACCATACATGATGTGTTGTCATAGTTGTTGTACGTTTGAATTTAATTGTTTATAGAGAATACGAATTAGTCATTTAAAAATGGGTTTAAAACACTTTTAAATCCTTATAAAAACTTTTAAAATGATTTTTAAAAGGAGGCTTTTATATCCCAAAGATGCTCAAACTAAGGAACCCAAGACTATTCAAGAGGGGTGTTTAACCGTCCAGACTGTGTTGTCATAGTTGTTGTACATATGAATTTAATTGTTTATAGATAATACGAATTAGTCATTTAAAAATAGTTTTAAAACACTTTTAAATCCTTATAAAAACTTTTAAAATGATTTTTAAAAGGAGCATTTATATCCTCATGATGCTCGAACCAGGGATATCTCTAATAAGATTGTGTGTGATAACTATGAGAATGATGAAATTAGTAACTCGCAAAATTCATAAAAGTTCAAAGGAGTTGATGTTCAAAGAGGCAGACTACATTACACAACCGTTGATTTGGTGTTAGCTAATGCAACCACTGGGTGCTGCTATAGCGAGCTTCAACCTCTTCCCTCGTGATCCTTCAAGATTTAGATGTTGTGGTGGGTCGTCGTTGCTTCTTACGGAAGAGGTAGTTTATGAGCATCCCAACTAAAGGGAACCTGTTACCACGCCTATGTAACCAAGCAACCATATCGACCGCTTTCTCTTTGTTACATCATCCTTAGGCTTTGTTGGTCCGGTCTGGTTCGATACTTGTCTTGCTTCTTCTGACTTTGTGGTGGTTTCCTCGTAGTTTACTGCTGCTACTAACCCGTCTTCCGTAATGTTTAGGTACGGTCCTTGGTTTATCGAAGGCTCCTCTTCCTTTCCTGATCCTGAGCTTTTTCTCTCTTGAATATGCAACTTCCGTAATGTTTAGGTACGGTCCTTGGTTTATCGAAGGCTCCTCTTCCTTTCCTGATCCTGAGCTTCTTCTCTCTTGAATCTGCAAGGTTTAAATTGATGAACAGAGACTTGCTTTCTAACGAACAAGCTAAGATGAAATTCTAACAAACAGAAACTTACTTTCTGTACATGCATATGACTACTGCAGCTAAGGGTGCAAAGAAACTCGTTGGTGGCTCGAACCCACCTGTACACAAACATATTAGTACTAATCTGTTTTTTTCTTTCACTTTGTATGAATTTAGAGAGATACTAACCACAAGCTAGATGCAGTTAATCCTTCGAAGAACGCTAGATGTCTCCGTGATTTGTTGTCGCCAAGACGATGTTTTTGTTTGCCCTTTCCAAAGAAACTTTCATGTGAATAATCTCTGTAGCAGGATTCAAGATTTTAAGAGAGATCGCTTATTGCCAGTGTATACGCGTTCGGAACAGGACTTTGTCGAACATAGAGATCAGGAGCCTCTATGTTCAAAATCTCAGCAGCCTCGACCAACAAACCGTGAAGGTCAGAAAGCTGAGACAGCAAATACAACAAAGATTATGTCTCCTTGTTCGTAGACAAATATAAAATGTCCACAAGACATTGATCCCTCAGCTAACCTGATCCTTGGAGACAAGAACGGAAGTCCCAATGTTCTCAAGAAGCATGATCTGTTCCGTCATTGACTCTGCAACAGTGGAAGAATCACATATCTCATCAAAGCCTTGGTGATAAGGAACAAGAAAGAGCTACTTCTGAAACATTTACCTAAAAGAGCTTTCCCGAATTCGTTCAACCCCGGAATGGCCCTTAGTAACAACGTGTTCTGCAGCAACAAACATTGAACTCAAGCGGCGAATCAAATTTTGGAATTCCAT
>JAHZTW010000001.1:296104633-296255925 GCA_020283515.1 Alliaria petiolata
AAAAAAAAAAAAAAAAAAAAAAAGTTATAAAACAAAAAGAGACGATACTTTGGACTGATACTTCTTCTCAGGTTAAACATATGGAATTGTCAGAATCAGTAAGAACTAGAAGATTACTAAGTCAAAGAATTAAAACCCCCCCAAATTGGTATATAACCCACCATGGAAAACACAGAGAATTACAGAAACTTCAAATCTGAAAGCAAATCGTTGTTTCGGAAGATGATAGCAAAGAAAATATGTTGTCATAACTGTGAAAATCTTTCTACATTATTTAAAAAGCCGACTTTTTTGTAGTAGTTAGAAGGAAATCGATAGTGTACCTGATTCGATCAAATTTCTGAGCACACCCCGCATGTACTAGACAATGGTCTCGAGGAGAGATTGCATATTTATAACCCTAGTTTTTGCACAAGAACATGAAGGAAAAAAAAAAAAAATCCCAAGTGTCTAAGGAAACGGAAAAAACTTTAAATATATATATTAGAGTTAATTAAAGTGTAATGAATAGCAAGACGATACTTAAAAAAAAAAATCTGTTATGTTAGTTAGGTAAAAATTTGTTTTGATTTGAATCGGATTCTATTTAGGTTTTACGGTTTGTAAAAATCTTTTGCTTTTGATTTAGTTAAGAATAATATTAATCAACCCTTGTTTCAAAAAAAAAAAGAATAATATTAATTAGTATCAAACAATATATTAGTATTAAGAACCAAAAACCTAGAGAAGCTCAAAATCATAAGATGAACGATCATAAGAAAACCAAATTTATTCCTAAACCCAACGATACTACCAACGGGAACGAAACCTGAATTGAAATTGTCTGTGTTTCCTGCATGATTTTCTCAGGAAACTTGCGAATGGTTTGATAAACTGATAAGTAAAAAAAAACCATACTAACATTGCTGTTCAGGTTCCAAAGCAGAGTGGTTCTCTGTTCCTCTATAGGAAACTTGACTTGCAAGTAACGAAAGTAGATATATTCTAGGGCAGATTCTTCCCAGATTAAACATATGTAAATGGTCAGAATCAGTAATAACTCAGATGATGAATACATACTGTAGAAGCAAGATTGTTTATGCCTAACTTGATTTTGAGGAATTCTCAAACCAAGAGAGAAAAAAAAAATCCTCGAGTAAAATCTAATCAAAGAGAATGAATAATATTGTTTCTTCTTGTTTCCACCATTTGCTCATTTGAAAACAAGATTACCAGTGAACAAAGATCGAGAAAGATTCTCCAACTCTTTGCACATANAATGAATAATATTGTTTCTTCTTGTTTCCACCATTTGCTCATTTGAAAACAAGATTACCAGTGAACAAAGATCGAGAAAGATTCTCCAACTCTTTGCACATAAAATTTTTGAATATCCAATGCACACTGTAATCAGGGTGTGAGATCAGTGGATAGATGGTTGCAATATTCAATCTCCCAGCATTTCTTAGGATGTAACTCGCTAATTTTTTCTCTTCTTCTGTTCCTTCGTAACCTCTCCACTCGAATGTTTCAAGATGAGAAGCAAAACATTCAGGAACAGAACTCGGTTCTTTCCATCTAACCCTGGGATCTGTAATCCCAAGAGGATGTTTCTGATGAAGCTTGAGAACGCGTAGTTTAGGTGAATCTAACAAGACTCCCTCAAGAACATTCCACCATTCTTTTTGGCATGTACATATCTCCAAACGAACTAGTTGATCAAAGAAGACACCAACCCGCGGAATCTGCATAAATGACAAGACAGAGAATCTGGATCACATGAATGAATTAAAGGAAAAAGAAAAAACCTGTTTACTGCAACCTTAATCCGATTAGAGAATGATCATTCACTTTTGAAGTGACTAAACACAACGAAAGGCGTTTAACGGAGATAACAGTTCTCAGAAGCTTCTCGGTATCGATATAAGTAGCATTAACATCTGCTTCTACGAGCTCTTCCATCTTCTCATCAGAAAAAGAAACGTTTCTCCAATAATCTTCAACGTTCAAGTATTTCAAAGAAGGTGCATCAACATTCAACATCATAAGATCCCTTCGACAAGAATCAGGGCATCTAAGAACTGTCAGTCTTTGCAAACAAGGCACCGCGATAGATAGAGTTGTTGTGGGCTTATCACTAAAACATCGATCCAAAGTCAAATCATGGAGACTCGGTAAGTTAGATAAGAGATTGGATAGAGACTCGTCGCTAGAGTACTTCACACGGCGAAGCTGCAAGACTTTAAGGGATTGTAATAGAATCAGGTTACCATAATCATCTTCAAGAATAAAACTTTCGAGTCTCAAGATCACAAGCGTTTGAAGTTGGTAGAGACACTTGGTTATTTGTACCCGACCAAGATTACAACATATTAAATCCAGCTCGCGGAGGGATCGCTTGGCTACTAGATCTTGCCTGAGCACAGCCTTAAAACTAGTTTCTGTTGGAGACATTCTGAGATACAAACTCTCTAAAACAGGGGACTCGAGCAATTCCATTGTTCTGTGAATGAATAAATAAAACTTGGGTTCAGATTCGTGAGAGGTGTAATCATAGTAGAGTCTTGGCAATTTTATCCAGAGATTTCGCCATCTCTTAGACACAAGTTGAGCGTCGAAGACAGTTTTTGTCTGAACAAAAGACAGAATCCGCAAGAGTAAATCATCAGGCAACTCACTGATTATGTCCATAACTTTCTTTCTCTGAATTTAACAAGCTTCTGCTGATAACCAAGAAATTTTTCTGAAAATCTTTCGAAATTCTAGTAGTCGCTTGTGACTCTCACAAAATCTCTGTATCCGAAGAAGAGAAATTAGAAAGGAAACCAATTTATACACGTCCGGGAAAATCTTAACTTTAGGAGGTACTAGGTAGATTGATTTTGTGAAAGATTCCCAAAGGTATTAGGTATGATTTTGTGAAAGTTTCCTAAGTTTGTGAATTTTTATGTTCTTTGCAAACTCATGTGTTATTATTATCTCATGAATTTTAATTCCAATTAAACCATGTTATTTAATAATACCTGCAATTTTTTAATTTTAATTTTCTTTTTCTCTTTGTTTGCATACAATATTTTTTTCTTTTTCTCTTTGTTTGCATACAATATTTATATGTAAATTCTAGAAGACCGGAGGAAATAAAGTCTTTCTCTTTCCCTCTGGTTTATGGCTGTGTTTAGGGATTAAAAACATGAACAAGACAGAACTTTAAAAAGACAAAAGCAATCTAAGAGGCCTTCTCCCCTTTCATCTTAAAGGTTTCAAATTCAAAATGTATTTCTTGAAAAAAAGGTTCTAAAATTCGATTACAAGCTGACATGAGGCTGAAGCTTTAAACATAGATTTCAAATCCATTACCATCATCAGATTATTCTCTGTGCCCGTTGAATGTAGAGAGATCGTAGCAGTCTTTAAACGATGAGCATTTTTTAGAATGTAAACCGCAGCTTCTCTGTCTTCCACTGTTCCTCCATAGCCTATCCATTGAAGAGTTTCGAGATGGAAGCTCAAGCATTCAGGAACAGAGCTCGGTTGATCCTTGATATCTTCTCCGGTATGTAACCAACGTTTCTGAGAAACATAAAAAGCATTGAACGTAAAGCTCTGAATGGTTGCAGCCGCAAAGCGGAAGAGAAACCGTGATTTTTTACCTGGTTGATCTTGAGAGCTCGTAACTTAGGGGAATCTTGAAGCAAACGCATAAGCAGATTCAACCTAATTTGGTTGTGAATAAGTAGTTCCAGATGAAGAAGCCCTTTGGAGATTGATGTACCGGTGGTAAGATGTGAAGCCTGCACGCGAGAAACAAAGTCATATGATATGTTCAAAGAAACAAAACCGAGACTGCAGGGGAAGAAAGATTCAAGCGTTTTTTACCATTGAAGGGTATAAATGTATGGAAAGATGCTCAAGTAAAGTAAGAAACTTCATGAGCTTCCCTGTTTTTGACTCATGAACTGAAACATCTGCCTCCACCAATTTAGGCATATCCTCAACGAAACTAAAACAGCCTCTGCGATCGAAGATCTCTAAGTACTTGAGAGAAGGAGCATTTATCTCGAATCTCGTGTCATCGTCATAATGATAGGCAGGTTCTTTAGTGATGAATAATCTCTGTAGAGAAGGGACTGATATAGTGAACAAGAAACGGCCAACACTGCAAAGTCTTTGGAGGAAGAGTTCTTCAAGAACAGGACAAGCAGATAAAAGTGTGCAAAGAGATTCTTCGCACGCGAACTTCACACACGTGAGGTGCATGCTTTTCAGGGAAGGGAAACGAACAGGAGAATCAACAACATCCAGAAGAATCCTGTCTTGGAGTTTCAAGACGACGAGTGTTTTGAAGACGTTGAGATTGTTTGGGAAGCTGATAGAACTGTAACAGCAAGGATAAGAATTCAAAGTGATTGTGAGCTTGAGGAGAGTGGAGGCTGTGGAGCGAATGTTTGGGAATAACAGAGTATCTAAGGAATCAGAGTGCTTCCTGAGTTTGAGATTTAGGGTTTTGAAAAGAGGAGCTTCATGTAATCGCAATGACGAGCCACAAAACTGGTCAAATCCAAGGGAACCAATGTAAGGACAAGTTTCGTCATACACAAGCGTTGGCACCATCTTCCACAGAGATTTCCATCGTTTAGACAATAAGCTTGTGGACATTGCATTTCTTACCGGAACTGACGCCAGGATTTGTAAGAGCAGATCGTCAGGTAAGTGACTGATCCTATCTAGATACGCAACCTCTTCAATTCTCAATCTAGCAGATTTCATCGCCCAATCGTTAGATCAGAAGGAGGAATAAAAATACCCTAATTTTGGCTGACGAGTAGAGAGAAACAAGATCGTAAGATTGGGGGAGAAATAAAACCCTAATTTTTTTTTTTTTTTTTTTTTACTTTTAGTTACACTCTGCCAATTAAAGTAGCTTTAAGTCTTTAACCTTTAAGTAGAGTTTTCTTTATTTTCTCTGATTTTTTGTTATCTAAAATATTTCGTAGATCTTTTTGAATTAAGCAAAATCTGGTAGAATCATGAACCAAACAAACCACAAGAACGACAACATCTTTCTCCCTCTCTGTTGAAGGCTTTGAAACGTGAACAACACAAAAGCTCAAAAATAAAATATTATTGTATTCAACTTCTTGGGAACAAGATATGCATAGGATCGAAGACTTCTTTTTGTCATTGGAAAAAAAAAAAAAAGAGACAAAATCCTCTGTTTCAGAGTTGTGTAAAATCTAAAATGCTAATAGTACTTTTCACTAACAGAAACAAGTCAAATAAGTATAATGCAAATTCTGATTGGCATAATAAGCTCATCTTAATCTTAAAGGCAACTTCTTTGTTTATGAGAAAACAGAGATTCTAGAATATATAAAAATACTCTGTTTGAGGGTATTATAACATCTAAGAAGGTAATAATACTTGTTACTAACAGGGAAAACCATGTAAATTCATCAAGTTCGTACAATAAGAACATTGCATCGTCAATACAAAAAAAAAATATATATATATATATTTCAAAATTTAGTTTGGAGTGAGAGCTAGAACAATTTTTCTATAAAAACTTGGAAAGTTGAATTCTAACTCCTTGATCATAGTCATATCATTCTTCATGACCGTTGACCGTAGAGAGATCAAAGCACTCTTTAAACGACGAGCGTTTTTGAAAATGTAAACGGCTGCTTCTTTCTCTTCCTCTGTTTCACTTCCACCATAGCCTATCCATTGAAGAGTTTCGAGATGGAAGCTCAAGCATTCAGGAACAGAGCTCGGTTCGGAGACAAAACACGGGTGCTCGTCAACAAATCCAAACCAAATCCAATGTCTCTGGAAAAACATAAAGGGCATTTAATTGAATTAGACCAATTTAGAGCTCTTGAAACAGATTACTACTAATAAGGGAAACTAGTGATCTATTAGTACCTGGTCAAGCTTAAGAACTTGCAGTTTAGTGGAATCTTGGAGCAAACGCAAGAGCAGATTCGACCGGAAGTTTTGGTGAATGTGTAGTTCCAGATGAAGAAGTTGGTTTGAGTAGAATCTATCGGTAAGATGCGTAACCTGCACGCCAAAAAACGTTATAGGTTTTTATGAAATGAAGTGAGATTGCAGAAGGAGAAAGATCCGTTTTTTTAGGGTTTCATTACCATTGAAAGGAATAAATTTATAGAAAGACGTTCAACTGAAGCAATAGATTTCAGAAGCTTCCCACTTTTAGACTGAAAAACTGAAACATTTGCCTCCACCAATTGAGGCATATCCTCGGTGAAATCGAAACTACCTTGGCGATCATCGATCATTAAGTAAACCAAAGAAGGAACATTTATCTCGAATCTCGGTTCATCGTCATAAGAAGATCCATCTTGTTTAATGATGAACAATCTTTGTAAGGAAAGGACCGATATGGTTAAAAACTTATCAGCACGGCAGCGTCTTTCGAGGTAGAGATCTTCAAGAACAGGACAAGCTGATAAAAGTCTAGAGAGAGATTGATCGCAAGAGTTCCTCACGCGTGTGAGGTGCAAGGCTTTCAGAGACCGGAAACAAACCGGAGAGTCAAGAGAAACATCCACAAGAATCTTGTCTTGGAGTTTCATCACGACGAGTGTTTGAAAGACATTAAGGTTAGAAGAGAATCTGATAGGAGAGCAATAAGAAGAGGTGATTGATATCTCGAGGAGAGTGGAACGAATACTTGGAAATAACAGAGAATCTATGGAATCAGAGTGTTTACGAAGTTTGAGATTCAAGGTTTTAAGAAGAGGAGCTTCGTGTAATTGCAATGACCTGCCACAAAACTCGACAAATCCAATGGAACCAATGTGGAGACGAGAGTTTTCATCATACTCAAGCTTCTGCATCATCTTCCACAGAGACTTCCATCGTTTGGACAATAAACTTGTGGACATTGCATCGCTTACCGGAATCAACGAGAGGATTCTCAAGAGCAAATCGTCAGACAAGTGACTAATCCTATCTGAATATGTAAACATCTTCAAATCCCTTTTGCAGGTTTCATCGCCCAAAAATTAAAAATGAAACCAGAGGTTGGAAAGAGCAATGGTTGAAGAAATCAAATGAACAAGATCTTCAGATTAGACTCTGTGAGATTAGAGATAAAAACCAAATTGGTCAAATCTTTTTTATCGGTCAATAAGATTAAGTTGACATTTTACAGCATAAGATAATTTAACTCTGAATATGCCACGTCACATAAGAGCATTCCAATATGCCAAGAGCATTCCAATATATTAGCACAGCCAAAACATTTCTTTCAAAAGCCAATCAAATAAGGAGTCAACAAATTGAGTAACTATTTGGCGGGTTGAGCCAGGCCCGTGCAGTAGTGCAACGCATGGGCGACTCGCGAAAGCCCAGATAGCAAGCTATCTCGATGGGCTTTCTCCCTTGAAAAATAGAGTTAATATCGTGTGGACCGATGGCCCACATATCAGATATTAAACTGATAAGAACAGATACTACACTTGATCTTAGCCAAAAGGCCGAGAAAGGTATGAATTGTTAGGACCATCGAGCTTTGCTTTTATACTCCCAACCCCGAGAGTGAACGATTCATAGTTTACCGATGTGGGATAAATAACATAACCAAACCTTTTTTTTTTTTATAGCTTCGGACAAACTAGAGATATTAAATAAATTATAATCCGAATTATAAAAGCCGTTATTATATATATGAACCTTTCTTCATCTCACAAGTGGTGAAGAAAAAGCTCCTGAAGATCCACAGATTGGTGTGTTTGGAGCTGAGAAGTACTTCAATGGAGACATGGATTCAGACCAGAGTTCTAGTGTTCTGTCTCCGAAAAACCCAGAAGTTGTGAGATTCGTTGTTAACTGGAAGCAGAAAGCGAGGAAACCTACTGTAACTTCGAGTTTCCGCTCTGAAACAAGCTGGAATAGTAAGAGGATGTTGCTTCAGAGCAAATTGGTGATTAGCTGCAATAGTGCCTTGGAGGAGAAGAAGAACAACACTGGTCAGATTCAAAAGCGAGTAATAGCAAGAAGAGTTGTCTTTCGAATTTGGGGTGTAAATGTGTGTGCTCAGATGGGGGAATTCAGTAGATTTCTATCTCGAGTTAAGAGAAGCTCTGATCCGAATCTCTCTGTTTTCACAGCGAGGAAAAATTCGAAAATCAGATGAATTCTTGTGTGAAACTGAACAGATAACTGATCAAGATTCAGAAGCACGAAGGGTTACTGTCTCATAAAGTGTTTGGGATATCCTGTAAATATTGAGAAGAACGAGGATTGTTGTTCAGAAGAACCTCACAGTGCTTCGATGGAAATCAAGAACAGAGGAGGAAGACACAAAGAGTGAAAGGGCGTGATATAAGCTCGGATCTTTTTGAGATAGAGAGTCTTACAGGAAAATGAATACCTTGTTTTACAAGGCAAAGGAGTGATCTTGCTTCCGCTGCATGTTGTGAAGTAAGCATAGAGTGGAGCATAGTGACAGCAAGTGTCGCAGATTTCTCTGTTATGTCAGAATGTGCAACAAGTCCAATTTACAAGAAACGCTTAAAACATAATGAGCTTTCTCCCTTACCATGAAAGCCCAAGATATCTTAATGAGCTTTCTCCCTTACCAAAAAAAATAAGTTAATAACGAAAGAGATGTCGTCGATTGAATCGGTTAGGGTTTCTGGTGATTTCAGACAGAAAAACTAGCCTGAACAAGACAGCACCTAGTTATGTTCCGATATTCTCTCCTACTAAACCTAAAAGAGCTTCGAAACACAAAAGAAGATCAGCACCAGGTCGATTGAGTGAGAAAGATTTGTAAACTTATCTAATGTGTTGTTGAGCTCTTGACTAAGATGTCCTTTTCCACGCGAAAATCAAATCGGTCTTTAAGGGTTTCTTAGAGACCTCTTGCATACTCAAAGAGTGACATTTGATTAGAAAGTCATATATATAACATTTGATCTGAAATGCAGCAAAATAATTAGACAACCATCAAAATTTGGCTCCACCACGTTTTGTTGTTGTTGTTTTTTTTTTTTTGGACTGAGTCTCAATAATATAAGAGATAAAAGAATAGAACATATAAGAGTTCGTCACAAAGAAGTATTAATGAGGAAACTTAAATCAATGAAGTGATGCGAGAGGAAAAAAAAACCCAAAGTGCTTACTAAGACAATAAATGCAAAGAAGATGAATGTCTTTGTAGCCAACTCATAATTGGAAAGGACTGGTTTTACCCAGAGTGATCTTCGTTGAACCTTTACTTGAGTTAATTCAAAAAGAGGGATAATTAGATTTCAAGAAAATACATGACTGGAACCAAGATGATGTTCCCAGACATCAAAGCTAATACAGTATGGCTTTGATTAAAGCCAAGAAGGATCTATACAGATCTTGAAGATAAGTATTGTATCCTTCTCAAAAGACATGGTTGAAAATAATGGAGCCATCACTTAAATTCCTATAAAAATATTGAATTAATCTTTACAATCAAATAATCATGATCAGCAAAAGGAAGAAGAAATTTGTATTGAGAAGGCAAAACAAAAATTACTAATCTCTTGATTTCAAAGAAATCTGATGATCTGATGAATAAGGCAAGTAGACATGACAAAGAATGACTGAGAGAAGTTCTAACTTCTAACTTAATTACATGGATGAAACCAAGATAATGAGGTTCGCAGACATCAAAGCTAATACGGTATGGCTTTGATTATAAAGCCAAGAAGAATCTATACAGATCTTGAAGAAGATAAGTATTGTATCCTTCTCAAAAGACATAATCATCACTTATTTTCCTATAAAATATTGAATTAATTTTTAGAATCAAATCATGATCAGCAAAAGGAAGAAAACATTTGTGCTGAGGAAGGCAAAACAAAAATTACTCCTCTTGATTTCAAAGAAATCTGATGAATGAGCATACGCTTTGCTGATTTTAATGAGGTTAGAGCAGTTACTAAGATTTAATTAAACTGATGAACTAAATAAAAAAGTTGGATTTTATAATTTGGCCCGTGCAGTAGTGGAGAGCTATGGTGTTGTAGAATCAATTGTTGTGGTCTATTTGAGTTCCTACTGGTGCTTATGTTATATGTTCAGCTAATTTTTCATGCCATAAAGAAACTATATAATGTTGAACAATCAAGCAAATTTTAAAACTCAGCCAACAAATAATAATATTGAAAATCGGACAAGTAAAAGAAAGAGAGAATAACGTACCTGAGAGACCAGAGCTTGTCGAAATTATGTAGAAGCTTGAATTAGTCTACCATTAAAAAAAAAAAAAAAAAAAGGGTTAGAACACAATGAGACAAGCGGAGAGATTGCAAGATATATAGAATTAAGCAGAAAGTTGAATTTTTCCCCAATTTTGGGACATAGTTAGACACAAGTCTTGTTAAAGGACAAATCTATGCAGAGTATTGAAGTTTAGAACATGCTGTCCCAGCTCAGCAAAGGATACAGAATATATCTCTCTGTTTCAAGCAGAAGAATGAATTTCCAATCTCCCAACACCAATAAACAAGCCTTGTTAAAAGGGCACTATGCAGATTACTGTAAACAAGCCCTTATTAAATGGACTTTTTGCAAGCAGAGAAATGAATTTTTTCAACAAGCGGACTTTTGATTCCCATCGATATGCAGAAATATTGAATATATCATATCGTATCATGCTGTCCCAGCTCAGTGAGATATATAAAGTAAAGCAGAGAGTTGAATATCATATCATATCATGCTGTCCCAGCTCAGTGAGATATATAAAGTCTTGTTAAAGGACAAATCTATGCAGACTATTGAAGTTTATAACATGCTGTCCCAGCTCAGCAAAGGATACAGAATATATCTCTCTGTTTCAAGCAGAAGAATGAATACTGTAAACAAGCTAGCAGACAAATGAATTTTCCAACAAGCCCTTATTAAATGGACTTTTTGATTCACGATCAATATGCAGAACATTGAAGTATCATGTTGTCCCAGCTCAACAGAGATAGAATTAAGCAGAAAGTTGAATTTTTACCAATTTTGGGAAGAATCTAAGCAGAATTTTGAAATTTATCATATCAATGCTGTCCCAGCTCAGCAAGATACATAGAATTAATCTCAGAGATTGAATTATCCATGACAAGCTTTGATTTAAGACACGCTCAGCTCAGCAACTTCTTTTCCTTTTGATAAGCTGATTATATAACCGAGCCGAGGCATTTTGTACTAGTATTTCGGGGCTACAAGCCACTATTTCCCCGTTTCTTAGCTTATAAACCAAGCTTGATGCTTTTGTTTAACCATCTGGGACCTTAGTATCATGCACCACCAGCCTCTCATTTAAAAAGGGACATTCCTCCATCAAACAGATTATTGATATTTGATCTCTTTAAGCAGAAAAATTGAATTTCACCAATCTCCCAACACCAATAAGCAGATTATTGAAAACAAGCCTAACAAGCAGGACGTATTTAAGCAAGCAGACAAATGAATTTTTCAACAAGCGGACTTTTGATTCCCATCAATATGCAGAAATATTGAATATAAGCCTCCTTGTTAAAAATGCAGATTATTGAATCTATGCAGCAGATTATTATTGAAGTTTATAATACCAATGCTGTCCCAGCTCAGCAAGATATATAGAATTCATTTCAGAGACCCAATTCTCGAACATAATTTGACAAGTCTTTAGGGGCAACATCGGACAATTTTCCCAAAGTTAGAAACCGGACTGAACAATCATATGATGTGCCGTCCCCTTCTTTTTGGGTTTGAATTAGAACAAGAAAAAAAACAATAACTTGAAACGAAAACAGAAGTTTAAAGAATCAAAAAGAGAACAAACAAAACTTAATCAGGAAAAAACAAACAAGAACACAACAAATCAGAAACGCCAGGACCCAAAAGAAGAGCGCTTTTGATTTGCAAAACAGATACCATGATCTGAAAAAAACAAGAAGAGGATTTCTTCGAAGAGAAACGCAACTTTGAAATTAAAACCCCAACATGTAAGATAAAATTGGAAACAAATCGAAACTCTGATTCTAAAAAGGAGGTTTCAGATCTAAGAAACGAAATTAAAAAACCCTCGAACCGAAGAAAACACAGATCCAAAAGATGGCTTTTTACAAAATCAAATTAAACAGAAACCCTAATCTATAAACAACAAAGGAAAAACAACCTCTTCGAAACTAAAAAACCCTAAGACGCAAGAACACAACGACATAAGAGCGAGAGAGAAAGNACCTCTTCGAAACTAAAAAACCCTAAGACGCAAGAACACAACGACATAAGAGCGAGAGAGAAAGATCAACATTTGCGAGAATCAATTGCAATAGCGGCGGACATCGTTACTAAATGATATACATTTACATGTTAGAGAGGGTATTTTAGTGACCGTCATAAAAAAGTAGACAGTTGGCAAAAAGATATTTAGTGACCGTTGAAATAAAACAACAATTTCCTTCTTTTTTTAATGGAAAAATCATCCCAGACATTTCCTTATTTTGTTACAAAAACAATATTTTTTTAAAACGTCGTTAAAAAAAATACAATTAGCAAGTTGTCAAAAATCTTAAAATTATACAAACTAAAAATTCTCGTTAGTATACACTATTTTTCATCCCATGACAAAAATATATACAGTAGAACCTCTATAAATTAATACTCGATTCATTAATACCTCGCTAAATTAATATTTTTTGTCAGTCCCAAAATTAGTTTTTCAATCAAATAATATATCTATAAATTAATAATCACTATAAATTAATATTTTTTTATAAAACCTCACGGTCCCAACGTTATTAATTTATAGAGGTTTTACTGTATACAGTCGCCAATAATTGGTGGAAGATTAAGCAAAAAAACTGGTTTAATCATGTATAAAAAGTATTTAGAAATTTTTTTATTTTCTAATTTACCCATTATAATTTATAATTGATTGATTGATTTTTTAAAATGATATGAGTAAATTAGAAAATAAATAATTCGACAATCTTAGTATATAATTCGACAAGCCTTTTCAGAATCTTATGCAAGAAGATTGAATAATAAATCATCTCTTGTCCTAGCTCAACTAGTTACATAATTTGTGCAGAAACTTGATCTGGGAACATAATTCGACAAGGAGTATTTAAGCAGATAATGATGATATTAAGCAAATGAATCAACCCAATCGAATGTCTTATCTAACAAACATTTTTCATCCATCAATATGCAGAATATTTTGATATTGTTCCACCCCAACAAGATATAAAGTTTTAAGCATACAATTGAATTCATGCCTTATTACATGACCAATAAATATGGAGAATGTTGATGTAAGGACCCACATGTTAATTATGCTAATCATCACCTAATTTCTAACTTACCAACCAAAAACACGTTTCCCTCTCCCATCTCCTCCTCTCCCATTTGCCTATAAAAGGAGAAGCTCTCCTTCTTTGTTTCTCACACCAAAAATCATTAACCTCTTCTTCTCTCAAACACCAATCTTCTTCTTCTTATTTTAAACCTTTGTGCGCTTCTTGGTTCGCAAGTCCGAGATCATCATTAGCTTCTAGACATCGAGACGAATCCGCGGCCGCCGAAATCAGCCGGAGTTACCGCCTCACGCACCCGCTCGCGCCCCCTGAAGTTGGCGCGTGCACTTCACGCGCCTCACGCGCCGCCGCCGACCACCGTCCTCCGCCGTCACTATCGCGGTAAGCCGCCGTCTTCCCTCGCCGCCGACCGTCGCCGCCGCCGACCTTTGCCGGAGAACCGCCGTGATCTCCGGTGACCGGTTCGGTCTGGTTCGGTTCGGTTTAGGCCGGTTTGCTTCTGTCGGATCCGGTTCGGGTAATCGGGTCGGGTCGGTTATCGGGTCGGGTCCGGTTTGGTTCGGGTCTAGGTTAACCAGGTCTAACCAGTTTAACCGTTGACTTTGACTTTAACCGTTGACTTTGACCGGTTCAACTCGTACACCGTTTTCCGCCGTTCGAAAGCCGTTCTCACTCGATTTTTCGTGCTGATTTCAGATTTGACGTCCGTTTAAGCATTCGGAGTTCAGAACCACAGATATCAGCATTTTGCTAAGGTGAGAGAGGTTCCGATCAATTCCTCTTACACTGCGTATCATGATAGAAGTGTCTAGGTAGTCATTCATACCTATGTGTATCTATAAGCATACATGTAGTTGTCATGATCTATATACGTACGTAAAACTATATCTATATATATACTATACTGATGGTTAATATGTGATACACCTAGATATATGCTTAGGTTGCTGAGAACGAATATGGTTATGTGATGATTGATGATTGTTTGCGGGTGTGTGCATTTCATGGGGATTATGCCATGTGCGGGTTGGGAAGTATGAGTTTTAGGATGAGGCTTAAGGCCTGTGTGTGAGGTCGGTGTAAGGCCTGTTGGGATGGCGATTTCCTAGCAGGGTTACATCGTCTTTCTTGTTGGGTCACGCGGGTACCGATTGAGGTGGCGTGATCCATCGCTGGAGGGGGCAAGCAGCGAGCCCAAAGATAGTGGTGCGGACACTGATATCCGTATAGGGGTGTGAGCGCGTTGAGACACCATGAGGGTGGCGCGGGTCACGTGTAGACCTTGTGGGGTATAGGGGCGTGAACGCGCGGTGACCGATTGAGGTGGCGCGGATCACGTGGTAGCCACAGTCTTTGTTGATTGCTTATGTTTTACTGGATGTTCCAGCTAGACACTTTTGTTATGATATGTGTTGTTTGATGGTGGTTAATCGTAGTTTCTCTCACTGAGCATCAGTCGCGATGCTCACCCCTCATTCTTTTTCCTTTTCAGGTGAGCCTGAGGAAGTGCAGGAGTAAAGGTCTCGGTTTGGTGCTACGTTTTGGGTTTCGGGGTGACTTTTGGATTGTTTAAAAGAATTTCTGTTTTAAATAATGATTGTATGTTTTTATTCGATATTTTGTTTGATAAACATGATTTGGAATGTGTGCGGATTTTATTGGATTAAATAATAAATGAAGTGTTTTATAATAATTTAAGTAACTTGAGTTATAAGTTAGGGTTCGTGGCACGCCGTTCTCGAGAGAGGATGAGACGGGTGTTACATTTTGGTATCAGAGCGGGTTTCCTCTCGGCTCTGACCCGAGAGGCGGTTCGTAGATAAAACAGTTAGAATTTTTCAAACGGTTTTCAAAGTTTCCGGATTTTTGATATATATATTTTTGCAATTTCAAATTATTTTCAGATTTCAAAAAAAAAAAAAAAAAAAAAAAAAAAAAAAAAAAAAAAAAAAAAAAAAAAAAAAAAAAAAAAAAAAAAAAAAAAAAAAAAAAAAAAAAAAAAAAAAAAAAAAAAAAAAAAAAAAAAAAAAAAAAAAAAAAAAAAAAAAAAAAAAAAAAAAAAAAAAAAAAAAAAAAAAAAAAAAAAAAAAAAAAAAAAAAAAAAAAAAAAAAAAAAAAAAAAAAAAAAAAAAAAAAAAAAAAAAAAAAAAAAAAAAAAAAAAAAAAAAAAAAAAAAAAAAAAAAAAAAAAAAAAAAAAAAAAAAAAAAAAAAAAAAAAAAAAAAAAAAAAAAAAAAAAAAAAAAAAAAAAAAAAAAAAAAAAAAAAAAAAAAGTGTTGGGGGCTTTCAAAATAGTAGAACTCTAAGGCACCAACGAGACTACTCCTTCACTTCTAAAGCTCTTTCGTTTCGAGTTTCTTTTCAGGAAAGTTTTAATAGAAATTTTGTTTCAGATGCCGCCAAGGAGAGGAAGAGTTCCCAGGGGAAGAGGAAGAGGTGCAGCTGCACGTGTGATTCGAGAGGCTAGTCCGACAGATTCAGTGGGAAGTGTGAGTATAAACACTGAGTCAATGGGTACAAACCTAACCCAGAGGGGTCAGCAGGATGACCAAGCCGCAGCATATGCAGCTATTTTAGCAGAGTTACAAGGATACCGTGAACGTTTTGGAGACCAGATGGGTCAAAATCGGGCAGCCGGAGCAGAGAACCAGAGAGGTGCACACCCGGAAGGACAGAATGCGGGAGAGCAGTACTACCAGCCGCCTCCACCTCCGCCTCCACCAGTTATGCCAATACATGTGCAGGGTCCGAGCTATTGGGAGGTGATGAGGTACATGAGGGATATGCAGATGGACCATTTCGGTGGGAAGGCCAGTGCCACAGCGGCCGATAATTGGAAGAGGAAGCTGGAGCAAAACTTTAATGCAGCCAGGTGCCCACCATAGTATCGCAAGGACTTGGCCGTCCACTACCTGAAGGATGAAGCAATGATATGGTGGGAAGGTGTAGTGGAGTTAACAAAAAGACGCTACGAGCCAACTTGGGAAGACTTTAAAGCTGAGTTCACCCGAGAGTATGTTCCTCCTGAGGCTACAGAAAGGATGGAGGGCGAATTCAACGATCTGCATCAAAGGAACTTGTCGGTAAAAGAATATAAGGAGGAGTTTAACCGCCTGAGGAGATTCTGTCGGAGGCGCATGGAGGAATGGGAATTGATCAGTAAATTTTTAAAAGGACTAAGGGTGGACCTCAGGAACCGGTGCTCCATCAGGAAATTCGACAGTCTAGCTGAGCTAGTTGAGACTGCGGCTAATCAAGAGCTGGGCTTGGATGAGGAGTACAAGATGCCAAGAAATGTCCAACCAAGGGCGGTTAAAAGAACTTGGGAAGTCGCCAATACGGCTCTGACAGCAAACAGAGCGAGAGGTGTCTTTTGTTATGGGTGCAACCAACCAGGACACATTAGGAAGGATTGTCCGAACATTCGAAGACAGGAGGTTCGATGTTATCGTTGTGGAAAAGTAGGACATCTATCGAGGGACTGTCATGTGGTATTGGGAGCACCGCATCAGGGGGCGCAACAGCAGGGAGCTAGGCGCCATGAGCAGTTACCGCCACCACCAAAGAGACAGGCAGTAGGAGGACGAGTCTTTATGATTGGAGACCATGATGGAGGAGAGCCGATCGCGGGTATGTGAATTCTGCTCCTATTCGTCTAATTATTTACTTATAAGGCTTGTATAGTTAAAGTATAGTAGACTTAGTCGTAATATGGACCGTGTAGGATCTGTTTTGGTTGGGGGAATAAGAGCCCACACTCTGTTTGATACCGGGGCTACGCATAGTTTTGTGTGCCCGGCATTAGCAAAGTGTTGGACCTTTGTTGGCTTACTGATTTCCATGACCAAAGGGATTGAGACAGCAGGAACAGAACTATTGAAGTCTACTGGAGTGTACCAGGAGGCTCCCGTCACCATCGAAGGTGTGGAGTTAAAAGGAAATCTAGTGCAAATGGAACTAAACCACTACGAAGTGATCCTAGAAATGGATTGGTTGTCTTGTCACGAAGCAGTGGTGGATTGTCCGAGGGCACGAGTCTACTTTCCACGGGTAGAAGGGAGGCTGACTTATCAAGGGATAGCGAATCATTCGGGAATTCATATCATCTCAATGTTGCAAGCTGAACAGATATTGGAAAAAGGGGGTGAAGCTTATCTTGCCACAATTTCTATCGCGAGGAAAGAGGAGGAGCCTAACATAGACACTATTCTGGTTGTAGCTGAGTACACGGATATTTTTGAGCCCTTGACCGGGCCACCGCCAACAAGAGGAGATGCCTTTACCATAGAGTTGGAACCTGGAACCGCACCAGTATCAAAGGCACCCTATCGTTTGGCACCAGCAGAGATGGCTGAGTTGAAGAAACAATTGGAGGACCTGTTAGATAAAGGATTCATTAGACCAAGCAGTTCACCTTGGGGAGCACCAGTCCTATTTGTTAAGAAGAAGGACGGAAGTTTCAGACTCTGTATCGACTACCGGGGGTTGAACAAGGTGACGATAAAGAACAAATATCCTTTACCGAGAATCGATGAGTTATTAGACCAATTGCAAGGAGCTTCTTGGTTCTCGAAGATTGATTTGGCATCCGGGTATCATCAGATACCGATAGGCGAAGCTGATGTGCAAAAGACAGCTTTTCGGACACGTTACGGCCACTATGAGTTCGTTGTGATGCCATTCGAGCTGACAAAAGCACCAGCAGCATTTATGAAGCTTATGAATAATGTGTTTCGTGAACATTTAGATAAGTGCGTGATTGTCTTAATCGACGACATCTTGATTTACTCTCGGAGCAGAGATAAGCATACAAAGCATATGAGAATTGTGCTTGATAAACTCAGGGAGCAGAAATTATTTGCTAAACTAAGTAAGTGTAGCTTTTGGCAAAGGAAGATTGGTTTTCTCGGGCATGTGGTTTCAGAAGCAGGAGTTGACGTAAACACGGAAAAGATCACAACCATTACTGAATGGCCAACGCCTAAGAGAGCTACTAAGGTTCGCAGTTTCCTTGGTTTAGCAGGTTACTACAGGAAGTTTGTCAAAGGATTTGCCAGTATATCCAAGCCATTGACACGATTGACAGGCAAAGATGTAAAGTATGATTGGACAGATGCGTGTTCTCAGAGTTTCACGGAGCTTAAGAAGCAATTAACGAAGACGCCAATATTGGTACTTCAACAGACAAGAACACCATATGCAGTGTAAACTGATGCATCTAGATCTGGTTTGGGGTGTATTTTGATGCAAAAAGAGCGAGTCATTGCATATGCATCACGCCAGTTGAGGACTCACGAGGTCAACTATCCCACCCATGATTTAGAATTGGCAGATGTTGTCTTCGCTCTAAAAATTTGGAGAGCTTACTTATATGGAGAGAAGGTCCAGATTTTTACCGATCACCAGAGCCTGAAGTACATATTTACTCAGACAGACCTTAACCTGAGACAACGCAGGTGGATTGAGTTGTTGGCAGATTATAATTTGGAGATCACTTACCATCCTGGTAAGGCCAACCAAGTAGCTGATGCTTTAAGCAGACGCCGAAGCGATGTATCAGGAACTAAAGAAGTGCAAGAACTTACTGGGATGCTTGCTAGCCTCAGATTATGTGCAGTTACCGCGGAGAGAGATACGATTGGTCTTGAGGCGCTAGATCATGCAGATTTATTGTGGAGGGTACGACAAGCTCAAGGAAAAGATAAGGTTTTATGTGAACAATTAGAAAAGGAAGTTTCTGGATATCACACTGCTGCAAATGGGATGTTCTTATACAGAAACCGAGTATGTATTCCCGATGACAAACAGTTGAGAAAAGAAATTTTACAGCAAGCACATCACTCGCGTTTCTCCATTCACCCAGGAAATACCAAGATGTATCGGGATCTTAAACAGTATTACCATTGGACTGGTATGAAGAAGGATGTGGCTACCTTTGTATCTCATTGTCAGACGTGCCAGATGGTGAAAGCAGAACATCAGTTACCGAGTGGATTGTTGCAAGACTTGCCACTACCAGAGTGGAAATGGGATATGGTAACTATGGATTTCGTTACGGGTTTACCTATCTCAAGTGGCGGAAAGAATGCTATATGGGTCATTGTAGATCGACTCACGAAGTCAGCTCACTTTTTAGCAATAAGGAAAACAGACGGGGCGGATCAGTTGGCACAAAAGTATCTTGATGAAATCGTGAGGTTACATGGGATACATGTCAGTATAGTATCAGATCGTGATACAAAGTTCACATCCGCATTTTGGCGAGCCTTTCAGAAGGCTTTGGGAACCAAGGTTCATATGAGTACGGCTTATCACCCGCAGACAGATGGTCAGTCAGAGAGGACTATTCAAACTTTGGAGGATATGCTCCGAGCTTGTGTTTTAGATTGGGAAGGGAGTTTGGTCAAGTATTTACCGCTGGCAGAGTTCGCCTACAACAACAGTTATCATTCAAGCATCGAAATGGCACCTTACGCGGCTCTTTACGGGAGACCATGTCGTACCCCACTATGTTGGACAGAAGTGGGGGAGCACCGAGATTTAGAACCCGCAATGGTTCAACAGACCGTAGAGCAAGTGGAATTACTCAAGAGGCGACTTAAGGAAGCTCATGACCGTCAGAAAAGTTATGCAGATAAGCGGAGAAGAAATTTGGAGTTTGAAGTGGGTGACTTAGTTTATCTGAAAATGAGGACATTTCAAGGAGGTTCGAAGATACGAAAGCTGAAGAAACTTAAACCGAGGTATATGGGGCCATATCCCATCATTGAGCGGATTGGGGCATTGGCCTATCGTTTGAGATTATCGTCAGAGTTGTCAGGCTTCCACGACGTGTTCCATGTGTCAGTTTTGAGGAAGGTTGTTAGAGAACCAGAGCTTATTTTGCAGCAGCCGCCAAGTGACCTCCGTAAGAATCTGACCGCGCTTAGTCAACCAGTGGCGATCCTAGAATGTCAAGAAAAAGAAGTTCAAGGGAAAGCGACTTCGATGCTCAAAGTTCGTTGGGAAAGAGATGGTATCCACGAAGAAACCTGGGAATCCGAAACTCAGATGAAAGAAGACTATCCGAGACTTTTCGAGAAGCAAATCGGTACGTTACTCTAACTCTGAATTCGGGGACGAATTCCTCATTAGTGGGGAAGAATTGTAACGACCCACATGTTAATTATGCTAATCATCACCTAATTTCCAACTTACCAACTTACCAACCAAAAACACGTTTCCCTCTCCCATCTCCTCCTCTCCCATTTGCCTATAAAAGGAGAAGCTCTCCTTCTTTGTTTCTCACACCAAAAATCATTAACCTCTTCTTCTCTCAAACACCAATCTTCTTCTTCTTATTTTAAAGCTTTGTGCGCTTCTTGGTTCGCAAGTCCGAGATCATCATTAGCTTCTAGACATCGAGACGAATCCGCGCCCCGCCGAAATCAGCCGGAGTTACCGCCTCACGTGCACTTCATGCGCCTCACGCGCCGCCGCCGACCACCATCCTCCGCCGTCACTGTCGCCGGTATGCCTCCGTGTTCCCTCGCCGCCGACCGTCGCCGCCGGCGACCGTTGCCGGAGAACCGCCGTGATCTCCGGTGACCGGTTCGGTCTGGTTCGGTTCGGTTTAGGCTGGTTTGCTTCGGTCGGATCCGGTTCGGGTAATCGGGTCGGGTCGGTTACCAGGTCGGTTATCGGGTCGAGTCCGGTTTGGTTCGGGTCTGGGTTAACCAGGTCTAACCAGTTTAAACCGTTGACTTTGACTTTAACCGTTGATTTTGACCGGTTCAACTCGTAAACCGTTTTCCGCCGTTCGAAAGCCGTTCTCACTCGATTTTTCGTGCTGATTTCAGATTTGACGTCCGTTTAGGCATTCGGAGTTCAGAACCACAGATATCAGCATTTTGCTAAGGTGAGGGAGGTTCCGATCAATTCCTCTTACACTGCGTATCATGATAGAAGTGTCTAGGTAGTCATTCATACCTATGTGTATCTATAAGCATACATGTAGATGTCGTGATCTATATACGTACGTAAAACTATATCTATATATATACTATACTGATGGTTAATGTGTGATACACCTAGATATATGCTTAGGTTGCTGAGAACGAATATGGTTATGTGATGATTGAGGATTGTTTGCGGGTGTGTGCATTTCATGGGGATTATGCCATGTGCGGGTTGGGAAGTATGAGTTTTAGGATGAGGCTTAAGGCCTGTGTGTGAGGTCGGTGTAAGGCCTGTTGGGATGGCGATTTCCTAGCAGGGTTACATCGTCTTTCTTGTTGGGTCACGCGGGTACCGATTGAGGTGGCGTGATCCATCGCTGGAGGGGGCAAGCAGCGAGCCCAAAGATAGTGGTGCGGACACTGATATCCGTATAGGGGTGTGAGCGCGTTGAGACACCATGAGGGTGGCGCGGATCACGTGTAGACCTTGTGGGGTATAGGGGCGTGAACGCGCGGTGACCGATTGAGGTGGCGCGGGTCACGTGGTAGCCACAGTCTTTGTTGATTGCTTATGCTTTACTGGATGTTCTAGCTAGGCACTTTTGTTATGATATGTGTTGTTTGATGGTGGTTAATCGTAGTTTCTCTCACTGAGCATCAGTCGCGATGCTCACCCCTCATTCTTTTTCCTTTTCAGGTGAGCCTGAGGAAGTGCAGGAGTAAAGGTCTCGGTTTGGTGCTACGTTTTGGGTTTCGGGGTGACTTTTGGATTGTTTAAAAGAATTTCTGTTTTAAATAATGATTGTATGTTTTTATTCGATATTTTGTTTGATAAACATGATTTGGAATGTGTGCGGATTTTATTGGATTAAATAATAAATGAAGTGTTTTATAATAATTTAAGTAACTTGAGTTATAAGTTAGGGTTCGTGGCACGCCGTTCTCGAAAGAGGATGAGACGGGTGTTACAGTTGAATCTTTTCATATACTGCCTCAAAACCAACATAAAAGAGTTTGAGCAAACAGTTGTGTTTCCCAGCCACAGAAACATCATTGCCGAGCCAAGGCATTTGTCTACCGTTCACTGTATAATGTTTTGTATAATGTTTTGGGACAAGACTATAAATGCACCACTCAACCCACTCGTTTCCCATTTATCTAACCAATTATTCAAGATTAGAGTATCATGCACCAGAAGCCTCTCTTTAGCTATTTGTAAGCTTAAAATTAAGCTGAGCCTAGGCATTTGTTTAGCAATTCAAGATCTCGTATCATGCACCACAAGCATTTGTTTAGCAATTCAAGATCTTGTCCTAGCTCAACTAGTTACATAATTTGTGCAGAAACTTGATTTTGAGACATAAATCGACAAGGAGGATTTAAGCAGATGATGATGATATTAAGCAAATGAATCAACCCAATCGAATGTCTTATCTAACGGACATTTTTCTTCCATCAATATGCATAATATTTTGATCTTGTCCCACCCCAACAAGATATAAAGTTTTAAGCAGACAATTGAATTCACGCCTTATTACATGACCAATAAATATGCAGAATGTTGAATCTTTTCATCTACTGCCTCAAACCCAACAGAAAAGAGTTTGAGCAAACAATTGTGTTTCCTAGCCACATAAACATCATTGCCGAGCCGAGGCATTTGGCTACCGTTCACTGTATAATGTTTTGGGACAAGACTATAAATGCACCACCCAGCCAACTCGTTTCCCATTTATCTAACTAATTATTCAGGACTAGAGTATCATGCACCACAAGTCTCTCTTTTTCTATTTGTAAGCTTAAAATTAAGCTTAGCCGAGGCATTTGTTTAGCAATTCAAGATCTCGTATCATGCACCACAAGCCTCTCTTCTCTTTTGATATGAGTAAATTAGAAAATAAATAATTTTAATGATAAATGGTCTAAACTTGTAATTTGATAATATATATGCGGCAATCTTATAAAAAAAAAATGCATAATATTACAAACTTAACTAATCACCTACACAAAATTCTTAACAAACAAACTTGACTTGAATGATGAATATTTGTCCCATTAACAAACTTTTACATATACAAAAACAAAACTCATTAACAAGAAAGCTGTAACAACTCTAAATAGTCTCCAACAGAAGAAGACCCTATCCCTGTGAAGCTTCTAAATTGGATTCATGACAACGTCTCCTTCCAACATCCGCAACACCTTCATTGAGGAGACACAGATTCCAGACATGAAACAAAATTAACATTCGAAAAACTCGCTTTAAAAGTTTTAAACTTTTTCAAAGTGTTTTGGGGATGAGTTATGGCAGCAAACCTGAGACATTCGTGGCCTCGAGTTAGGGTCACGGCAAATGCAGAGGTAAGCACATAGCGCCATACAGTAAACTTCTTGCTCAGAGTAGCAATTCATTAGACGCGGATCAAGAAGCTCCTTAATGGCTTGTTTCTGCAACAGCGGTCTTGCCTGCAAAACAAAACAAAAAAAAACAAAATGTTCCTTCTCTGTCACCATCAGAGCTTTAAAGACTGAAACTTTGATATGATTTGTTTTTTGGTTTTTTACCCATTCGGTGAGACATTGTTGGCCTTTAGGACGTTTAATGTCCATAGCTTTTCTTCCTGTGATAAGCTCAACTAACACAACCCCAAAAGAGTAAACATCTGCTTTCTCTGTAATCTCTCCGCTTTGCGCGTACTCAGGAGCTAAATACCTGAAGCAATACAGAACATTTTACTTCCTGGTCATTGTGTTCAACTAGTAAATCAAAAAGAAGAAGAATCTCTCAGTGATTGTGGCATAAACAGCACCCGAAAGTTCCAATCACTCTGGTTTCCACTCCTTTATCTCCTTCTGGTTGCCATCTCGCTAGCCCGAAATCTCCAACCTAGAAGAAAGTATAACGAGAAATGTTATAAAGTTTAAATCTTTGCACACACCCAAAAGAACAGATGGAGCTTGAGCAAAAGTAAAGATGATTATTTTACCAAAGGCTCAAAATCATGAGTGAGGAGAATATTGTTAGGACGCATATCCCTATGAACGATGCAACCGACTCTGCATTCTTCGTGAAGGTATCTCAGCCCACGAGCTGCTCCAACCGCAATCTTTTGCCGCGCTGACCATCCTAACGGCTCTTTCCCCAAACCTAATGAAACTTTCCTTTAGTAGGCCATTTTTCAGGGTGGAAATAAAACAAGAATGTTCTTTTGTATTCCGAAAGTAGAAAGTCTTACCATAAAGATGAGTATGCAAAGATCCATTGCAGATATACTCATAAACGAGCAATCTTTTTCCATCTTCCACGCATAGTCCAATGAGCATCACAACATTCCGATGCTGTGCACAGCTCAAGACCTCAACTTCGGAGCAGAACTCTCTGTCACCTTGTGTACTAGCAATCTTATATTGTTTGACGGCAATAATCTGACCATCTGGTAAAGTTCCTCTGTGAACCGAACCGAACCCACCTTCAGCCAAGAAACTACTTTTAGAGAAACCCTTTGTCGCGGTCTCCAGTTCGCCATAAGTGAACCATCTTGGAGGGTTTCCGAATTTAGGTGCCTTGTGTTGACATATGGAACATAGTGGAGGAGGTCCAGGAGCTGGCTTTCTGGATAAAGAAACCACTTCCCTCACGCTTTTGTTTAAGCATGTATCAGATCTACGGATCTCCTTTCCCGCGTCAGGTTCTTTCTTCGATGAACCGAGCCTAAGAACCGAGAATCTTGATTTTCTCGGAGTTTCGGTTTGAGCTTTCGATGAATCCCCACTAGGACTCAGGATATCAGATGCCGTCACAGGGTGAGAAGATGAGGAGGCCATTGATAAAGGACTCCACTTTTCGATATCCGAGTCAGAATCAGATTCAAAGAAACTCTTGTTTCCGTCACTGACCCACGAGTTGTTATCTTTCTTGAGGCCTTCAAAGACTCGAGAAGCTAGAAACGGTGAGGCTCCTGCATCGGAGCTAGATATAGAAGAAGTCCCCATATCAGTTGTTGTCTGTGAAGAACCTTCTTGGTCTGGACTGCTAGCCGGAGTTACAAACGGTTCCCTCAGCTTTTTTCCGGGCCTTGAGCTTCTCCGGGACACGACGGACTTTAAGGTTAGCCTCGAAATAGCTTCTGGATGCTCTGTATCTGCATTTTTCACCAGATTGAGACGAATAACCTTTGGCTGTGACTTCTTGATTACCACAAGATTGCACTCCAATTGCTCAATACAGCATTTCTTCTCATACTTCAGTCCCCTGATTAAGAATTTTCAGAGGCACAAAGTGAATCACAATTCAAAAAACTATGCATTTGCAACACACATATATATGTAAAGTGTTATACCTGTCTAAAATCACCCAATTTGAGTTGGATTTCTTGGCTTCAGCAGCAATAACTCCATCAGGTGAAGCAAAAACAATTTTAATTCTGACATTTATCTGCATAATTAAAGCAAATGAAACTCTTTATGGATCCGATTAACCAAGAGAAAGCTGTTATTTTTTAATTTACATGAATAAAAAAGTGAGTCTTTTACCTTCTCTGCATCATAAACATTGTGTAACTGGAACATCATCTGAGAACAAGACTCATGAATATCATCTTTCCGATCCGAATTCGTTCCAGCAAGAAATCTTCCATTTCCTGACGCACAGTCGCTGGTAAATCTCGAAAACCCCCAAATCTTTTTACCTGAAAAATCAAGACAAAAAGATGAAATCTTTACCTTAAACACATCAATGTAACCAGACAAAACTAGCGCAGAGCTCATTGGTTTTTTTACAAATTTCAAACAAAAATTCTGCCTTTCTAACTAATTCCTTCAGCACCAAAGAGGCAAGGGAAATTATCACCATTCAATACCAAGAAGTAGGCAAAACAACAGATTGTGAATTAGAGACAAAGAAGGGAAGAGGAAAAATTAATTTACTTGTATAATTTGAAGGAACAACAACAAGAAGCCTAATTCGATCTCCAGGTTGAACAACGTGAGTCAAAGTCCATAGAAGAGCTGCTTTTGGGATTTCCTTTGAAGCCCTAACTGCAACCATTACTTTCTTCCCTACTACAACACCTCTCTCTCTACAACCCTTCTGCTTCATTCTCTAGATAGATAGATAGAGAAATCACAAACCTAGAAATCGAAAGAAACCCTAAAACCCAGAAACTACTTCTTCTTCGACCTTTGCTTACATACACTTTCAACACTCCACTTAATCTAAACCCTTTTTTTTTTCCTTCTGAAATGAGAAAGTGGAAGTATCAAGCAATCCAAGATGCTTTCAGAAATCAGAAGTGACCCCCAGAAGCTCAAAAAAAAAAAAAAAAGTTGATAAATTTACGCGTGTGTGAGTGTGTGTAAGTGTGTGAGATTCAATGTCTCTGAAACTTTTTTTTTTTTTATCTGAGAAACCCAAGAACAGATGCACAAAACACAACAGCACAAGAACCCAAAGTACTTTCTCTCTCTCTCTCTCTCTCTTAATAGCCAATCCCTAGACTCGAAATATTAGATCTCTTTCACTCTCTCTCTCTCTCTCTGAGAAATTTCAACGCTTTGTTTGGGTTTATAAGACTTTAAGCTCCACGAAAATGGTGTGAGCATTGCTTTGCTGTAGAAAACAAGAAAAATTTGCTCATCCTTTGTTGGTGGGCCAAAGCTGGATGATGTAAGTCAGATTTTGGATTTTCAACACCAATTTCTTCGACAAAATCAGAGGAATTTGGTAGGAGATAAAAAGGAAAGCTCCAAAAGGAAGATTTAAAAATAAAATCTGAGGAAAGGACAAAGAAGAAGAAGAAGAAGTATTTGGATTTGAAGCTCTGTTTGAAAGAAGAGACAATGGCTATTATTATTATATGATTGGAGTTTCTTTCTTCTTCCTCTTTCTCTATTTTGTCTCTGCATTTTTTTTTTTATTCCAGGAAACTAATAAAAGGACAAAAAAAAGAATAAATCAAATATTCACAAAGTACTCTGCTTTATTCTAAAGAGAGCAAAAAGAATCCAATAGAGCTGTGTCGAAGGATAATCCTTAATTCCTTATTATCACACTTTTATTTTCAATTTTCTTGATTTTAAAAATAAGACCGTTTCTTTCTTCATTGTCAAGTTATGGCCGAGTTTTTATCCTTTATGGACAAAGAACATTATAGAATCGGTTCTCATAATTCATTCGGAACATTATAATAAAAAAAGTAAAAAAAAAAAACGAGATAATTAAGGAGTTGAACGTTGCACTTGCATGCTTTTCATGTTGCTTTATTTATTTCAGTGGAGAAAGTGAAAAAAGAAAGTTGGGTAAAGATGATTTGTACTTTATTAAAGCATGAAAGGTACTCCAATAAATCAACTCTAGTGATGTAATCGAATATATCATGTGTCATATTAGAAATGAATCAAACTAAAATCTTATGATTAGTTCAATATATACTATTACCAAAGTGAAAATGGATAGAAAAACAAATTTTGGATTTAATGGCAGCATGAATGAGAGAATACACTAATCAATTATTAATTAGGATATTAGTTGTTCACTTTTGGCATTTTTGTTTCTGATTGAGAAAGACTTGGTGAACGGTGAATTGAAAATGTTCATTATATTATAGTTTTAAAACTGCTAAAATAAACGAAAACTGTATTTATAGAAAAATGTTGTAATACTTTAACCCAACAAAATGTAATAAACAATCCAATCTATGGTGAGTTTGACTATTTGATGAATTAGTTTGATGTTATAGTTTGTGTCCATACCTATGGTGCTTAGTGCTTACCTATAAAAATGAAAATTGGTGTTTCCTATAAAAACTAGTTCTTGAACACAAACAAATTGTGCAATTGTCTAATTTGCTTGATCCAATATGAGTTTAAAGAGCAGTAGTCACAGTATGAAGATTATCTTCATTTGAGACCTCATCTCAACCATCTTTTGGTTTCCAGACTACACATCGTAATCGTCCAAGATGCTTAGGACAAACACTGAGTTCTGAAGCAAGACAAGCTAACAAACTTATTATCGTTGGACTAACCATCATATCATAGTTTTATACACGATAAGATGTACAATATTAAACTTCAAACTCATAATCTATGAGAATGAGATAGTCTCCATCAATCGAATAACAAGGATCAACACTCTGAACCATTATTACTACTTCAGTTAAGACAATTTATAAGTTGTGATTCTTATATATACCATTCATTGGATTCACTCGGGTATCCATATCATCATATTTCTCTTGTCTGAGTCCATGAGCAGATCTTTTGCAGCCTGAATCTTGCTTCTGCCAGCATGAATCTTGTTTCTGTCGTCTCTCTTTCCTCAAGTGTCCCTTATCCATCATAAACTAGAGGACAAAACACATTTGATCTAATAAGCAGAAACCAAACACAGAGTTGCAATTTTTGTGCTAAACCAAAGTGACTCCATGTACTAATAACAGAAGCGTCGCCTACATATACTTTGGCCAGCTCTTATGTGTTAGTTACTATGAATGAAATGCAGTTCAGAAAGGAGTTTTGTTAACAATCACAAATCTGACTACAAATACTTTGACCAGTTCTTATGTTTTTTTTTTTCCATCACAAACGAATAAACATTTAAATTAATATATAGATCGATATTACTTTAGAAATCACAGTCGAATTAATAAGCAATTCTATATTTTTTATTTTAATCTCACGTCGGTTGATAGACCGTGGTTAGAAAAGGGACGCATGCTGATTAATCTCATGCAGTGGCCACTCTCTTCTCAACTCCACCCATTTTTAAACTTAAATTTAGCAAAAAAAACAGTTAAAACATGGATATAAATTAAGCTCGAATGAGTTTTATTAACCGATTTAATTAATTACAGTTAATATTTTCTTAAAAGCTTTTTTTTTTTTTTTGCCTGCAACTGTCTTCATGTTCTAACTCCTCATCAATTACCCTCTACGAATCTCACTTCATTTACGTTTCTCTATTATCACCATTATTCTTCATTCATTTGTATTGTTAGACGATACTTTGTTCTCTTCACATTCTTCATCGACGTTTGTGTATTAAGAGATTTGATAATGTCGTTTCTTCGTTCATTGAAGATGGCGAAATCGAATATGCCGGTGATAAGTCAACTGTTGAAGAATAGGTATCTTTTCATCTCATCTTAATTTTACAATGTTGTTACATTTTGTTTCTCTGTTTCTTTTCTTACTATATTTAGAGACTTAGATAAATAAATAAAACCAGCATTTTCCCGCTTAACACGAGTTTAACCAATAGAAAATAGTTTATACGTATTCATTAAATGAGATAACATCCATAGTTCCAACTTCGAACGATAACTAATCCATAAACTGTTATAGAGTAAGCTTCTCACCGTTGATCGGAAAATGAAAAAGTAAAAAAGGCTAACTGTCTCATATATAATATTTCACCAGGTTGATCGGAAAGGACTTCGGTTCTTTTGCCGTAGTCCCCACTATGTTCAAGATAGAAGACTACAAGCAGACTAAACACGGTTCTGCTTTCTCCATCTGGAAGGTCCTGTCTTATTCTCTCCCTCGATTTCGATTTGTCTATATATTGAGATCAACATTTCTGAGTTCAGCTAGGGTCTCTGCTCAATCTTTTGATTCCTCTGATTATCATTTGAAATGAGAGAATTGATCTTTGTCTAGTTAAAATAAGCTGAGCTCTGGTGATTTTCATCGTCTCTGTCAACTCATTGTAAAAATTTGTCACTTTTAGACCCTAATTAGCTCATTCTGTCTCATTGCTTGCATTGCAAGTTGAAGTGGTTTGATCTTAGTCTTATCTCTATTATGCACTATTATGAAAGATGAACTCTGACTGTGTGATTTTTGATGCTAAACTTATACTGCATACACAGGTTCTGATAGGACCCAACGACTGGGAAGATTTCAAAAATGGAAAAGAAGGTGTAAGTAGATACAGAATCCAGAACTTACCCAATGAAACTTGTCAGGGCCTGTATGAGCTCGGTGTATCAGTCATAAGTCAAGACCAAGGTCGAAAGATTGATCCAGACAATGTTCTTACTGCATATCTAGGACAATCTGAACGCGTTAGATCAAGACTCCAGGATTATGGAAGATCCGGTGCTCATTTGCCCACTAGTTATTTTGAGGACATATTCACGAAAGGAGGCTCGATTTTGTATAGATGTGTTCAGGTAAATATCTTCTCTTTTTGATTCTGCTAAGTATACAAAACTGTTGTTATGATCTATCTACTCATGTGATTTGCTTGTCACTATGCGTTACTTTGATTATCAGATGAGAACTATGAGGGAAGCTGAGGCAACAGAAGCGAAGCATTTGTGCATATATGACTATGCTTGGAACAAAGTCAGTAACGGGGAGAGACGCCATCTTGATTTACTCAAGAAGCTCGGTGATGGCGAGTTTATTTGCCATAGAAAGCTGAGCTGTACGTGATGTTGATTACTTCACTTGGATACTCAAAAATCTCCCGGTCTAGACCTCAATCGGTTTTAGACAGGGATGATGAGATCAAACGGTTCTGGTTCTGTAACTGTTTGTGGAGTCGAACTTCAAAACGGTGGTTGTTGCGAGAGAGAGATCCAGTCAAAGGAATAAAGAGATGCGCAGAGCACAAAAGACAGATCTTAGATTTTAGATTTAACTTTCGTATATTCTGAATTTATTTAAATTGCTACAAATCTTCTTGTACACGTTATTAGGATTTGGTTTTGGTTTATGGATTTAGTAGTCTTGTAAATGCATATATATGTATGAGTGCCATTGGCAAGAAATGATGATCAGAAAAATCTTCCGAAATGTATGAGAGTGCTCGCAACTCGCAAGACTATTCGAGCTGGAAACGGAAACCTCTATATTTGGTCTGAGCCCTAATTAACTGCCTACAAAACCACCAATAAGAAAAGCGCTCCACGAAAATGGTGTGAGCATTGCTTTGCTGTAGTCTGTAGAAAACAAGAAAATTTTGCTCATCTTTTGTTGGATTTTCAGCACTAATCTCTTCGACAAAATCAGAGGAATTTGGTAGAAGGGAAGAGGAAAGCTCCAAAAGGAAGATTTAAAATAAAATCTTAGAGGAAGATTAGGGTTTTCCCTTTTCCTTGTTGCAGAGGCAACGTTTACTCTTTTATATTTTGGGCCCGTTTTACCGTTGAGTATTGATTGGGCTTTTAAGGAGTTGTAAGATACGAAGCCCATAATAAATGTGTGTGTTTCTTGATATTTCTTTTCTTGCAACATGTTTATATTACTTGAATAAAAACAAAATTGTTTATATCAGTATGATAATTTTTAGGAATAATATCTATGGACTTTTAGGTTAAAGATTTACATTTTCAGTGATGAAATAAATTAACATATGAAGACAAGCAGTCTATATATATTTTTATAGACGTATAAAACTTTTTCTATTGACAATTTTAAATGATTCTAAAACCAAATGTAATCCATAAAATTCACTTATTTTTAATAAATACTTTTAAAAACTGAAATTTGTTATCATTAATTAATTAGTAAAAAATAGTTTTGGAGCAGAAGTGCCTTCACACTGCTCAAATTCTTTTGGCAGACTGCTTGATCAATACTGCCTTTGACTAATTTTGGGTTTTGGTCAATAAAGTATTTTAAGACTCTTGGTCCTTATTTCTTTGGAATTTAAGAAAGGTAGGTGGTAGGTAGAAATCCCGAACAGGGAAGTTTAATTATTCCATTGGAACCCAAAATGTTACGGTTATGCTAACTACGTTCTCAGCATTGACCGAGAGAGATAAAAACGGTCACTAATCTAATAAACCGTAGAGAGAAAGCTTCACCGTTGCAACGGTAACATGAACAACTTTTCCTTCTGACACAGAGAGAAAAAACAAAAACAAAAATCATCTCATCATTATTACATATAAAAAACAAAAAAATTGGGAGGGAGACTTTCTTATCTTGTGAGTTTTCGAACAATGTTAAAAAGCCTTTAACTTAATTAATAGTAGTGTATCATCGGAATGGATTTCGGCGATGGCGTTTCCTTCGCCGTCGTCCCCACTGTGTACAAGAGAGAAGACTATAAGCATACCAAACACGACGCCGTTTTCTCCAAGTGGAAGGTCCTCTCTNCACTTATTTTTAATAAATACTTTTAAAAACTGAAATTTGTTATCATTAATTAATTAGTAAAAAATAGTTTTGGAGCAGAAGTGCCTTCACACTGCTCAAATTCTTTGGCAGACTGCTTGATTAATACTGCCTTTGACTAATTTTGGGTTTTGGTCAATAAAGTATTAAGATTCTTGGTCCTAGATCTGTTATTTATTTGGAATTTAAGAGAAGGTAGGTGATAGAAATCACCAAACAGGGAAGTTTAATTATTCATTGGAAAAATGTTACAGTTATGCTAACTACGTTCTCAGCATTGACTGAGAGAGAATCTATAAACCGTACAGAGAAAGCTTCACCGTTGCAACGGTAACATGAACAACTTTTCCGTCTGACACAGAGAGAAAAAAACAAAAATCATCTCATCATTATTACATAATATAAAACAAAAAAAATTGGGAGGGAGACTTTCTTATCACTTGTGAGTTTTCGAACTATGTTAAAAAAGCCTTTAACTTTATAGTAGTGTATCATCGGAATGGATTTCGGCGATGGCGTTTCCTTCGCCGTCGTCCCCACTGTGTACAAGAGAGAAGACTATAAGCATACCAAACACGACGCCGTTTTCTCCAAGTGGAAGGTCCTCTCCCTCTCTCTCCCTCAATTTCGATTTTTTGTCTATTGAAATCAAAGTTTCTGAGTTTGGGGTTTTTTGCTCGATCTTGTGTTGTATCCTCTTGATTTTCAGTGGAATTGAGATAACTGATCTTCGATTTCCTGGAATTCGGTGCCAATATCCCGATTTTTAGTGACTGCTTTGTCCCGTGATTTCCCCAGATGCTTGAAATCTATGAAATAATCTAAAGCTCTAGTAATTTGCATCGTCTCTGCCGTTCATGGGTTATTACGGTTATGCAAAATTCATGTTCTACTTGTTTCTACTTCTCTGGATTTCTGTTAAAGTTTCTCACTTTTAGACCTAATTAGAGCTCATTCTGTCACAGATCTTAATTTGCAACTCGAAGTGGTTTGATGATATTAGTCTTACCTATTATGCAAGATTACGAAAGAATCTGAGGCTCTGATTGTGTGTGACGTTTGATACCAAACTTAAAACTGTATATCCACAGGTTCTGATAGGATCCAACGATTGGGAGGATTTCAAAAATGGAAAAGACGGTGTGTGTAGATACAGAGTCCAGAACTTGCCCCGTAAATCTTGTCCGGGTCTGTATGAGCTCGGTGTAGCAGTCATCGGTCGAGACCAAGCCCGGAAGCTCGACTCCAACGATGTCCTCGCTGCGTATCTTGGACAAGCCGAAAGCGTTAGATCTAGGCTCCAGCGTTATGGAAGATCCGGTGCTCATTTGCGCAACGTTAGCAACCTTAACGACTGTGAAAACATCGAATCTCCGGACAAGAAGGCCGTGACCTCCGGTTTGTTCGAGGACATATTCACGAAAGATGGCTCGGTTGTGTATAGATGGGCTCCGGTATTATCTCGTCTCTTGACTTCTGCCTAAGTCTATTGACTTTTTGATCATTAACTCATGTGATTGTTTGTTTTCTCTGCTTTAATGTGATTTTATCAGATGGGATCTAAGAGGGAAGCTGAGGCAACAGAAGGGATGCTTTTGAGCACATTTGACTATGCGTGGAACAAAGGGAGCAACGGGGAGCGACGCCAGCTTGATCTGCGCAAGAAGCTCGGTGATCGCGAGTTTATGAGCAAGAGAAAGCCCGGGATATCACGAGTGCTGTTTCCTTTTCTAAGGAACCAAGTTGGTATCAGAATCAAAGGAGAGAAACATGTGCTTAAAGAAGAGAGAATGCTAAGCTGTGATGTTGATGAAGAGAAGAAGAGTGATAATAATTTCCTCACTTCAATACTCAAACTCACCCGGTCTAGACCTCAGCCGGTTTCAGACAGATTTGATGAGACTGATGGTTCTTGTTCTGATTCTGTCTGTGGAGTCATACTTGAAAATGGTGTTTGTTGCAGCAGAAGTCCAGTGAAAGGAAGAAAAAGATGCGTAGAGCACAAAGGGCAGAGAATTTGCCGTGTTTCCCCGGAGAAACACAAACCGAAACAACCAGAAATTTTCACAGGAAAAGATCACAATCAGACAGACTCTGATGTTATGTGTGGAGTGATCTTACCTAACATGGAACCTTGCACTAAGAGACCTATTTCAGGAAGAAAACGATGCGAGGATCATAAAGGCATGAGGATCAACGCTTTCCTCTTTCTTCTTAACCGGACAGATCGTGAGAAAACCGTCAAAGACGAGAAAACTGATCCCGAATCGCATACTGACTTAAACGATGAAGAAGCTTTGACTCGCTTCTGTGAAGCCACAACAAAGAATGGCTTACCTTGCACAAGAAGTTCTCCTAAAGGAAGCAAAAAGTGTTGGCAACACAAGGAGAAAATTTCCTGCGATAGCTCGCCGGTAAATGTTCATCCGGTGGCCGGAAAACAAGTAACGTGCGGTGTTAAAGTGTGTAATGGATTGATCTGTCAGAGATCTCCGGTCAAAGGACGTAAAAGATGTGAAGAGCATAAGGGAATGAGAATCAGCCCTTCATGATGACTTGGTTAAGTGCTCTGTCACCTAACCGGAATTGTTTGTACCAAACCGGTATTGTTTGTATGTTTGTATTTGTACGGATTTTCTGTACCGAATAAGTAATTAATTATTAAATTTTGTTAAATCGGTGAGGTGTTGTTCTCTTCTCCAGTGAAAAAAGTTTGGTAAGAAGTAAGAACTAAGAACTGTCGGTGGAATCACCACCGTCGAGTTTCAGAAAGATGAATCTTATCTAACGGTTAATATTCTGGTAAAAAAACCAGTATGTAGAAAATCGACGGCTCTGATTTGTGTGACGCCACGTGGAGTATCATTATCTTTAACTTATGGATATTACAATTTCCGCACGATGTAAATTTCGCGAAGAGGCAGGAGAAGAAGAATCGTTATTTTATCTCCGTCGTTAAGATGCCGCCGGCCGGAGAGCTCCGACATCAATCTCCGTCAAATGATAAACAGTCTGCCGGTAATCAATCTGCTGAAGCAGCAGCTGCGGCAGCGATTTCTGTGGCCGCAGCGGATGCGGAGGCTGCGGGATTATGGACACAGATCAAGGCGGAGGCTCGCCGTGACGCTGAGGCGGAGCCGGCGTTAGCTAGCTATCTGTACTCGACGATTCTCTCTCATTCGTCTCTGGAGCGATCTATCTCGTTTCATTTAGGAAACAAGCTCTGCTCCTCGACGCTTCTCTCCACGCTTTTGTACGATCTGTTCTTAAACACCTTCACCTCCGATACTTCTCTGCGTAACGCCACCGTCGCAGATCTGCGTGCTGCTCGCGTTCGTGATCCTGCTTGCATCTCCTTCTCCCACTGCCTTCTCAATTATAAAGGCTTCTTAGCAATTCAGGTGAATCTGCATCTTCCGATTTGTTTTTCCAGAATTTCGCCCAATTCAATGATTTGCATCTTCCGATTTGTATTTGATTTGGTTTCTTCATTCTGGTGAATCTGCATCATACGATTTTGTTTGTTCAAGATTTCGCTCCATTAGTTTTGAGTTTTTGTAGATAATTTAATTCTACAATCCGGTGAATCTCCAATTCTGCATCAGAAGATTCGATTTACAGATTTTTGCCCAATTAATTATGATTTCTGATTTGTTGAAATTTCGATTAGGCGCATCGTGTCTCGCACAAGCTATGGACGCAATCGCGGAAGCCATTAGCCTTAGCTCTCCACTCGCGAATCTCCGACGTATTCGCCGTCGATATCCATCCAGCAGCGAAGATCGGAAAAGGGATACTTCTCGACCACGCAACGGGAGTCGTCATCGGAGAAACAGCTGTGATAGGGAACAACGTTTCAATCCTCCACCACGTGACGCTCGGTGGAACCGGTAGAGCTTGCGGGGACAGGCATCCGAAGATCGGCGACGGTTGCTTGATCGGAGCTGGAGCGACCATTCTCGGGAACGTGAGGATCGGCGCAGGAGCTAAAGTAGGAGCTGGATCTGTGGTCCTGATCGACGTGCCTCCGCGAGCTACGGCGGTTGGAAATCCGGCGAGACTCGTGGGAGGGAAGGAGAAGCCAACGACTCATGATGAGGAGGAATGTCCCGGAGAATCGATGGATCACACTTCCTTCATCTCGGAATGGTCAGATTACATTATTTGAAGTTATTATCACTGTTTCTGTGTTTTGAAAACGAAAACCTTTGTTGGATTTATAAACGGATGTCTTTGTTGGATTTATAAACGGATGGATGTTCAAATACAATAATAAGAGGCTTAATCTGATCTTATTATTCAATCATTAGCCATCCAATATTTTGGGATTCGGTTTCGGATTAACACATGCGCCGGAGCTATCCATGGCTAAACCGGCAATTTACATCCCGAACAGAGAAGCATCTCTTCAACATATTCATCATGAACTCATCCTGAAAAAGATTGAAGAATTTTGGAAAAATATTCATTAATTGTTGGTTGATTTTTTGAAAACTACATTTTTTGATTTTTTTTTCTTCGAAAACTACCTTTTTCGATAACTAATTTACAAAAGTATTGTCTCCATATAGTTTTTTTTTGTTTGTACAAGTATTGTCTACATATAGTTATTTTTTAAAACTGTGAAGTTGTGATGACTTGAAATTTGAATTGTTTTATTGGGACCACAAGGAACTAGACACCAAGGTTAAACATCTAATCATGGTTCAGTTAGTTGGGACCACTTCTACTTTTGGGAAACAGCTAGCTACTGCAGTGTCAAGACAAGCAACAGTCTCCATTTCCCGGTAAGGACAATCTGTCCTTTTTGACTCAAAGAAGAAAGAAGCGTTTATGCAAGCTGGCAATCGCTATTCAAAGACGCATCTTGGCGTTTCAAGAAATGCGTCTTGAGGTTGTCTTACAAGGAAGCTCTAAAGTGCTAACACTATAAAAGGGAGGCTTCACGGATTGAGAGAGAGTCAGAACCAAGATAGAGAGTTAAGAGAAATACATTATAGCTTAAGCTTAAGAGTGTATTGTCTCGGTTACAAAGGGATAGTACATAACGTGCTCTATAGGTGCTAGTGAAGGGTAATAGAGTGGAACGTTTGCATATCCTATTACATTGTAAACTCTCTTATCTAGTGGATTCCGAGCAAGGCTCGGCGAGACGTAGCGACCCGGTTTGGGCGTGAACTCGTTAAAGTTTTCTGTGTGCTCCTTATCTTCCTTCTTCTTGCTTGCTCTGTTTTTACTCTGTTTCGTTTCCTCAATCTCATCTCAGCCTCAAACAAATCCTCTTGTCTTGATCTCATCTCTGGAAAAGTCGACGTCTTAGAGGTGTGAGATTCCTAACAGACTGGTATCAGAGCCAGGTTACCTTGAATGTGGTTTCAGTTCTTCACTTTATGGAACTTTAAACCATGTCTTCTGCAAGAGTAGAGGTGGAGAAGTTTGATGGCCGTGGAGACTACTTGATGTGGAAGGAGACTCTTGAAGCCCACCTGGATATCTTGGGCTTGAGCGTTGTTTTCAAGGAACCTGTTATTACCACAGGAAAAGGTTCAGATCCTGAGAAACTAGAAGCTGACCAAAAGCGAGAAGCTTTTGAAGAAAAGATGAAGAGAGCAAGGAGCACCATAGTCCTGAGCATTACCTACAGCGTATTAAGGAAGGTGAAGAAAGCTACTGGATTATACGGATCAGAAGCCCTATCTTCTACTGACATACATCTAGAAGATGAGTGGATTATGGATATCGGGTGCAGTTACCACATGACCTACAAGAGGGAATGGTTTGAAAGCCTGAATGAAGATGCAGGAGGTTCAGTCAGAATGGGTAACAAGACAGTAGCCAGGGTAAAAGGGGTTGGCTCTATAAGGATCAAAAACGAAGATGGTCTACAGGTCTTGCTTACAAATGTCAGGTTTGTTCCTGAGATGGACATGAATCTACTGTCCCTTGGAACTTTCGAGAAAGCTGGGTATAAGTTTGAATCAGAAAATGGGAAAATAAGCATTAGAGCTGGTGAACAAATCTTGCTTACAGGAAGAAGGTACGACACGCTATATCTACTTCAGTGGAGACCGTTTGTTGATGAATCACATGCAACAGAAAGAAGACAAGATGACACCATGCTTTGGCACAGAAGGTTGGGGCATATGAGTCAGAAGAACATGAGTATGATGCTGAGAAAGGGTCTACTTGACAAGAAGAAAGTTTCTACATTGGATACATGTGAAGATTGCATCTTCGGCCAAGCTAAAAGAGTGGGTTTTAACTTAGCTCAACACGACACAAAGGAGAAACTTGAGTATGTTCATTCCGACCTTTGGGGAGCTCCTACAGTGCCAATGTCTCTAGGTAACTGTCAGTATTTCATATCATTTATTGATGATTACTCTAGAAAAGTGTGGATTTATTTTCTGAGAACAAAGGATGAAGCTTTTGGGAAGTTTGTGGAATGGGTTAGTCTGGTCGAAAATCAAAGTGATAAGAAGATCAAGACTCTCAGAACAGACAATGGATTGGAGTTCTGCAACAGAATGTTTGATGGCTTCTGTGAATCAAGAGGGATTCAAAGGCACAAAACGTGTGCATACACGCCACAACAAAATGGGGTTGCAGAGCGTATGAACAGAACATTGATGGAGAAAGTAAGAACAATGCTGAGTGATTCGGGTTTGCCAAAGAGATTTTGGGCAGAAGCAACTCACACGGCAGCTATTCTCATCAACAAGACACCATCATCAGCCCTGGACTTCAATATACCAGACAAGAAATGGTATGGGAAGCAACCTGTGTATAGCTATCTAAGGAGATTTGGATGCGTAGTGTTTGTACACACTGATGATGGAAAGCTAAGTCCGCGAGCTAAGAAAGGGGTTCTTCTAGGACACCCGGATGGAGTTAAAGGTTACAAAGTCTGGTTAATGGAAGAGAGGAAATGTGCAGTGAGTAGAAACGTCATATTTCAAGAGAATGCTGTCTACAAAGACTTACTGCAGAGAAATGATGACACTGCAGGAGAAAGAGATGATCAAGATGGATTATATCTAGACTTGGATCTTGAAGCAGAGAAAGACAACATCTCGAGTGGAGACCAAGTGCAGATTATTGACTCTCCTCAAAGCTCCAGATCAAGACAGGCCACTCCATCTAGTAGTCGTGGAGGAGATGAACAAGAAACTGAAGTACGTCAGTCTCCTCTGAGTTATCATCTCGTCAGAGACAGAGAAAGGAGAGAAATCAAGCTACCAAAGAGATTTGATGATGAGGATTACTTTGCTGAAGTCCTCTATACTACTGAAGATGGAGACACTGTGGAACCTGCAGATTACAATGAGGCAAGACGGGATACTAATTGGGATAAGTGGAAGATTGCTATGAATGAGGAAATGGATTCTCAGATCAAGAATGACACATGGACTATTGTCAAAAGGCCCACAAACCAAAGGGTCATTGGCAGTAGATGGATCTACAAGTACAAGCTGGGAATCCCCGAAGTTGAGGAGCTTCAGTTCAAAGCAAGGCTAGTCGCCAAAGGTTACGCTCAAAGGGAGGGGATAGACTACCACGAGATCTTTGCTCCTGTTGTGAAACACGTATCCATACAGATACTACTTTCAATAGTGGCTCAGGAAGACTTGGAGCTGGAACAACTTGATGTGAAGACTGTGTTCTTACACGGAGAGTTGAAGGAGAAGATCTACATGACTCCACCAGAAGGGTATGAGTCTATGTTCAAAGTAAATGAGGTATGTCTTCTCAACAAGTCCCTCTATGGATTAAAGCAGGCTCCAAGATAGTGGAATGAGAAGTTCGACACGTACATGACAGAGATCGGCTTTGTCAGAAGCAATTATGATAACTGTGCATACATCAAGAGCCTGCGGGATGGTTCCTTGATGTATTTACTCTTATACGTTGATGACATGCTAGTGGCTTCGAGCAACATGGAAGCCATCTCTCAGTTAAAGAAGGAGCTCAGTGTGAAGTTTGAAATGAAGGATCTTGGTGCTGCGAAAAAGATCCTCGGTATGGAGATCATCAGAGACAGATCTATTGGTGCTTTGTGGCTGTCTCAGGAAGGATACTTGAACAAGATCCTTGAAACCTACAACATGACTGAAGCTAAAGCTACAGTGACTCCACTGGGAGCTCATTTAAAGCTGCGAGCAGCTACAGAGGAAAAAGTGGCAGAGAATGAAGACTACATGAAATATGTTCCCTACTCCAATGATGTAGGAAGCATTATGTACGCTATGATTGGTACTCGTCAGGATCTTGCCTACTCAATTGGTGTAATTAGCAGATTCATGAGCCAACCGATACAAGATCATTGGCTTGGGGTTAAATGGGTGCTACAGTACATCAAGGGAACTCTGAAGACTCGGTTATGCTACAAGAAGAGCTATGATTTCAAGATAGTGGGTTACTGTGATGCTGACTTTGCTGCAGATCCTGACAGAAAAAGATCAATCTCAGGTTTGGTATTCACTCTTGGTGGAAATACCATAAGCTGGAAGTCAGGACTTCAGCGTGTTGTTGCTCTATCCACCACTGAATCAGAATATATGGCATTGACAGAAGCTGTCAAGGAATCAGTGTGGCTGAAGGGATTAATGAGGGAGTTCGGTTATGATCAGAAGAGTGTGGAGATCTTCTGCGACTCCCAAAGTGCAATTGCTTTGTCAAAAAACAATGTGCACCATGAGAAGACTAAACACAAAGACGTGAAGTGTCACTATATCAGAGACTCATAGCGGATGGAGATGTGGAAGTCCTAAAATTTCAACCGAGAAGAATCCGGCTGATATCTTTACCAAGGTTCTGGCTGTTAGCAAGTTTCAGGCTGCATTGAACTTGCTGCAGGTCAGGTCTGAGTAATAAAGCTCAGGAATCCGAGTCTGGAATCCGGTTACTAGAAACAAGGTACTATCTCTCTCTCTTGCAAGGAAACACAAACTACAGTTTGTTCTTTAATTCATCAAGTGGAGATTTGTGAAGTTGTGATGACTTGAAGAACAAGCTGATTTGAAATTTGAGTTGCTTTATTGGGACCACAAGGAACTAGACACCAAGGTTAAACATCTAATCATGGTTCGGTTAGTTGGGACCACTTCTGCTTTTGGGAAACGGCTACTGCAGTGTCAAGACAAGCAACAGCCTCCATTTACAAAAAAGGACAATCTGTCCTGCTTGACTCAAAGAGGAAAGAAGCGTTTATGCAAGCTGGCAATCGCTATTTAAGGACGCATCTTGGCGTTCAAGGAATGCGTTTTGAGGTTGTCTTACAAGGAAGCCCTAAAGTGATAACACTATAAAAGGGAGGCTTCACGGATTGAGAGAGAGTCAGAACCAAGATACAGAGTTAAGAGAAATACATTATAACTTAAGCTTAAGAGTGTATTGTCTCGGTTACAAAGGGATAGTACAGAACGTGCTCTATAGGTGCTAGTGAAGAGCAATAGAGTGGAACGTTTGTATATCCTATTACATTGTAAACTCTCTTATCTAGTGGATTCCGAGCAAGGTTCGGCGAGACGTAGCGACCCGGTTTGGGCGTGAACTCGTTAAAGTTTTATGTGTGCTCCTTATCTTCCTTCTTCTTGCTTGCTCTGTTTTTACTTTGTTTCGTTTCCTCAATCTCATCTCAGCCTCAAACAAATCCTCTTGTCTTGATCTCATCTCAGGAAAAGTCGACGTCTTAGAGGTGTGAGATTAGAAACTATAATATTGAGGGAATTATCCAAATAGTTTCGGATCAGCATAAAAGTTGACGGAGAGGTCATGGTTTCTATTCACATTTGAGTGATAAAGTAATAAAGAATCACACATGGGAGGAACTCAAGCTAAAAGTCTTCAATTGTTTTTGATTTTGAAGCTACCCACAAGTCGAAATTTGCGTTAACACAAAGCAACAATCTATAGACAATACTATGTGATCGATACGTCAGCTTGTGTTCAAAATATTTTCAAGCATCCAACCTTATAAATAGTCTACAATATGTATATAGATTACACGGTGGAGGTGCCTTGCCATTTAAGTCTCCAATAAAGAGGCTTTTGATGGAGTGACCATTTCCGTTTCTGTTCTGTGTTACCATTCAAACCCATAGAAAACAAGAATTCAAAATTAACTAATGAACGCCTAGAAAACAACATAAACTAAAGAACGTCTAAAAAGTAACAGAAAGCGCCTAGGAAATAACATTGCACAACAAACGTTGTCCAATACCGTAAAAGGTAAGATAAAACGACGTTTGAATATCATCTTCTGTTTTCCTTGTATATAAACTTAAGAAGAGTCTAGTCTCCACAGAATTTCAGAGATAAAAAAGGTTTTTCATCTAACGATTCAGTGTTTTTTTTAAGTGTTTATTCCATTTTCTCTGTTTGGTTGTACGTTTTCTCTTGCTACTAATTGGTTTGGTTGGATTGTGACAACATCCTTCTGAGTCTTACTAGTTTTCTTGTCATTTTCAGGGTCGGAAAAAAGGAAAACAGAAACGAATGATGGACACAATCAGTAGTTTGCCTAATGAATTGCTGGTGAAGATATTATCATCTGTTCAGACAGAAGTTGCTGTGTCCACCAGCGTTTTGTCAAAACGATGGGAATGTCTCTGGATGGTGGTGCCTAAGCTTGATTGCGATTGTTCAGAGCCTGCGATTCGGGATTTTGTTCACAAGAATCTGCCATTGCGAGCTCGGATCACGGAAATCTTGTCCCTGAGATTTTCATCAGATTTTTTGCTTGCGTTGGAAATGAAGATTTCAAACTGTGGGTTGGAATTGCAGTTTCTCACTGCTTGCGTGAGCTAAGTATCGATTATTTTGCCGAGAAGCTTGTATACATGTAAATCGCTTGTGATCTTGAAACTCAAAGGGCTAAGGATTCTTGTGGATGTTCCTCCAACGTCTTGTCTCCCTTCCTTGAAAACTTTGCAACTTAAAAGCGTGACCTTCTCAAGTGAAGATTCCCTTCCACTGCTTCTATCTCATTGCCCTGTTCTCGAAGATCTGATGATTAAACGTCTAGATGAACAAGCTTTGAGTGAGATAGTTGTTATTGTCCCATCTTTGCTGCGTTTAACCTTGAAGATGGATATTATCAATTATTCTCCTAAAGGGTATGCAATAGTTACCCCTTCTCTGAAGTATTTCGAAGTTGAGGATGATAGATTATTTTTCCCCTCTTTGATTGAGCACATGCCAGAGCTCGAAGAGGCAGATCTCAGTGTGTTGCAAAATATCCAGAATCTTCTCGATCCAATCACACACGTCAAACAACTTTCGTTACGAGTATTATACTACTGTAAGAGTGTGGTAATTTTCTTGTTTCTTTCAACTTCCAAGTTATAAATTTTATGATATCACTTTAGATCGGGTTTTCTTGAGATTAAAATTAATCGAATGTTATTTCTTTGTCACATTTGCAGTCTGAGTATCGCTCTGGTGTTGTATTCAATCACCTTGAATATCTGAAGATATGTATATGCAACGACTATTGGTCAATGTTACTTGTTTGGTTTCTTAGAAATTCTCCTAAACTGCGAGTTCTCAATCTCTACGTCGATGTAAGTTCCTTCATTGACTATTTTCGGTTAAAAGCATTGTATGTTGTAATCTTGACGCTCTCTTTCTTTTTAATCTCAGAGTGATCCACTTTTCGAGGAGTTTCAACCGTTTGGCTGGAAGAATAAACGGAACTTTATTTCTGAATGCTTGAGGAGCAGTCTCGAAACTTTGGAGTTTGCAGGATACACTGGAAGACCAGAAGAGAGAGATTTATTGAGTTTTATCTTTAAAAGCGCTTGTTGCTTGAAGTTTATATCAAATCACATGATCATGTTCCACAATAGAAACTTGAGATAAGAGTTGTGGCATTTAGATTCTTCATTTTGTGTCTGTTTTGATGTGGAAGAACAATTTAAGTATTTAACTGAAGGTGGACAGGGTTCCGTAGATTGCATAAAGATAAAGATTTGGTGAACTATAATTTGAGAAATGCAACAATCTTGTGCCATTCGTCCATCTGATCCAAAGAAAAAAACTTGAGACGATCGAGAAATTTGAAAACCGAACCATAAATTATGTGCGGAGTCCAAACACAAAACAATTATTGTGTCACATATAAAAAAAAAGTTGTACTTATTGAACTTGAATATTTAAACGTGCATAGTCCCATCACAAAACAATTGTTACAATGTCACAACAACAGAATTACATATTTATATATATAAAAAAATGAAATAATAAACAACATTTGTGGACTGTCGTGTCTTTTTCATGGCTGACTACAAAAGAATGTGTGTTATATAAAAGGCTTGGTTGAATTTTTCTCCCTAAGTGTTCTATATCTACAAAAGCCCTAAGATTTCTCCTCAGCAAAACTAGAACCAATGAATCAGGTAGGTGCACGTAGAGACTTAAGCCGAAATCCGAGTTTTGATAGGCTTAAGCTTTAGTCCCATGCTTTCAGGAGAGAGAAGCTCAGGTGAAATACAAGAAGGGCTAAGAGGACTTCTAGGGCTCTCTGCGAAACAAGATGGTCTGTATAATCCATAACCCATCAAGAAATATTCCATTGGGATCAACATTGCATGTGGTTGCTCCTCTGTTACCATTGAACCACACGCCTGAACCTGAAATTCCAATACCCCCCAGATGTTGTTGATCAGTGTGAAACCATCCAATATGAAAACCAAATGTTTTGGGGTATGTCAAGAAAGAAGGCTAAGGATTTTGGTTTCTCAAACCTCAACCAAAGCACAGTATCCTCTATCCAAATTCGCTGCCATGTGAACAGCTTCTGAGTAGAAGGGAGATTGATCTCCGATGAAGATTAGTGTCCTGCATTTTAGTTTCTTTAATCCACTAGAGATGTCAGGTCTCCTGCAAGAGCAAATGTTTGGTTTCCATCAAGTTGAGAAGTCAATGTTTTGATCTTGACGAATGCTCTGGTTAGATAAGGAAGGTGTTTGTTGTATTACCGATCAATAGCATCAAGAAACCGCATAACGTTTACGCTCTGCCTCTCATCAAGCAGCTGAGGACATTACCAAAAGCGTAACAGTGTCAATTACTGATATACAGAGAGATCTATATATTGATGAATCAGGTAAAAAAATAAAGGAGATTAAAACACTGACTCTTCTGCAAGCTTGTGCTATATCTGACTCTGGAATCTCGATGTTACCACGGACTTCCTGTTGCAAGTAGAAGCGATTTTTCACAACCGGTTTTTAATAAGAGAAGAGCCATTGCAACAAGTATAGAGCAATGGTAACTGCAGTTAAACACACCTTACTAAAATATCTCTGTAGCAAAAATTCCTTCATCACTCCACACATTCCATAGAAATACAACAAGTTTGAGATAACCTTGTTGTAAAACCATTCAGACCAAGACGGCGCCTTGCATAGTGGCGAGACAAGAATCAAACCGAGAACCCTTTCTCTATGTTTCATCTGAATTTTTTTAAAACATAGATCAGAAGATAATAAACACAATGTTTGTCTGAGGAAACGGATTGTGAAAATAAATAGGAACATACCGCGAACAAGGTGAGAATGTAAGCACCTGCAGTCACTCCCATACACATCACAGCACCAAGGCTGAACAAAAGCTTATACGTCATTAGTTAGAAAAATTTCATAAGAGGAAAAAAAAAAAAGCTTTTTCATGTATGCAACTTCAATACGCCAGAAATAAGGGATTCAATCATTACCCGAAAAAGTTGAGAACTTCAAGAATCTGATCTGCCAAATCTTCAGCAGAAGGGACTGAATCATTAGGACAAATCGGAGCAGCTCCTAACTGTAAGAACTCTTCGTGAAAATGCAAGGAAACGAAGATATCATGTGAGTAGTCGCGCCAAGCAAAACACATGGCAAATTTAACTTAAAAGAGAAACTAAAATATGGACCTCATGACCAGGTGGACTGATGTGATAAATGCAGAAGTTATGTAGCAGCAAGGAAGCTGCTTCAGGGCAGAAGAATAACCCTTGGAAGCATGACATGTCTGAAGAAGAAGCAAACAAAAACATTAAAAACTCTAGCAAAATAGACAAGAGGATCCTGTAATTTAGTCGTACATTAGCAGTGCCTGTAAAGATTCTGTAGACTTACGGTTAAGGGCCAAATCAGGATAAGTAATCAATGCTGGCTTTTCTCGATCTCCATAGACAATGACAGACACAACACCACACGCGGTTTTAACACGATGCTCCTGAACACAAGAAACCAACAAGTCTTATTATACAAAAGAGGAAACATATCACTAAACCAACAGAAAAAAACTGAACGCTTTAAGCCATACACTATCTCATACCATTGTCTTCTCCATATTCTTAATTCATCTATTTTCGCTTTTGTATTTGTATACTAAAGCTAGGAATGTGACAACTTACTTTAGGTGGAAAATAATAAATACAAACGATAAAGAAAAACAAATGAAAATCTCTGTTAAAGCTTTTCCATGTGCAGCTTTCTACTTTAAGGGGGCATAAAACAAAATCAAAACTACATCATCATCCAAAGGATGGCCTAATTCTAATCATTATGACTTCTTTTTATAAAAAAAGGGAATGACAGTGTAAAAAGAGGAGCTTAGAGATGGAAGAATATGAGTGTTAATGAGATAATAAAGAAGCATTAGCCTTAATCTTAATAAACAAAGGGTTAAAGGTAGACAAAAACAGCTGGAGTTTTCTTTTTTATAAAAAAAAAAAAATCAAAAGGCAATAAGACAAAGAATAAGGAATACAAAAGAAGAAGAAGATATTATAGAGAAGAAGATCCCAAGAATTAAAGAATCATAAAAACGAAGTTTCACAAATCCACAAGCAAAGAATTTTCCAAGAAAACGAAAAAAGAAGCTTGTGAGCTTCTAAAATGTGAAATAGGCAATCATTTGATTCAAAGAAAGATGAGATTTATTGTTACAAATCAATCGAATCTTAACAATGCCTTATAAATGAATCACAAAATCATAAATTTCTTCCACAAAATGTCAATCCGGAAACTGTCTGTTCTTCCAAAGTTTCACAGAAAGATTGACCCAGAAGATTCCAATTAGATTTAGGCAGGTTTGCAATAAACCCAGAAACAAAAAAAAATCAGCTGTATTCGGATCCGATTTCAAGAAAGAAACTACAAAAAACCCAATTTCGATGACAATCGAATCAATGTCGAGAACACACAGAGGAAATCAAAATTTGGAAGTTAAAAGAATGAACCTTGCCACCAAGATAGATCGTTCCAACGTCGAGGGAAACGGAGCCGTTTGACTCCGCCATTGGCAACAAAAGCTCCTCCGTTTCCGCCGTGGCCGTGGTCGTCTTATTACCGGCGGATAAGAGCAGAAGCTCTCTTATTTCTCTTCCTCCTCTCCCTACCTCTAGATGTTTTGGCTTTTCTTAGCTTATATACAAAGCCATTCCTTCTCTTTCTCTCTCCTCTCTCCTAAGACCTCTCTGGAAAAAGAACCGATTTTTGTTTTTCTTTATTTTCTTCGTTTACTCTCCTTCTCTCTCTCTCTCTCTATTTAAATTTTTGCGGTGATTTCTCCATAGACGCCGGTAGTCGTAACATGACACACGAACGGTCAAAAACCCAAAAAAGTACTATTATTTATGAAAAAAAAAACTTATTAATGAAAAAACAATTTTGACTAATATTAACCAGCTCGAATTGAATGAAGACTAATATTAATCGACAAAACAATATTGAATGAAGACCAAAAAAAAAAACTAATTGAAAATTTAAAAATGTAATATTTTTTTTAAGAGGACAAGTAAGGGAGGTGGGAAAATTTTCATAACCAACAAAATGTTTAAACTGAATCATATTATAATTGTCTAGTTTTAATTAAATCATTAATTTTTTTTTATATACGTATTTGTATGTTATTGTTTTAAGTATAACCAAATTGAATCTAAAACCAAACCGAATATCATCAGACTGAACCGTATCAAACCTTGTACATTTATTATTTCATTTTTTTTTATACAAACCGAATCAGATTATTTAAATTGAGTGAAATTGAGCAAGTTGACTTTAAGGAAAAATGGACTCTTCTTTAAAATCAGTCCATTTTGCTGAACAATTTGGCCGAAAACTAGACTTCAATAATGGGGGAAGAATAACTAACTTTGGTTGTATTCCACCAGGAAAAAAAAACTGAGAAAGTAATAAATACGTGTTTGTAAAGTTATGGATCATTTGGAAAATTTCGAACATTCATTGGATCAGTTGGCAAAGAGAATGGAACATAAGAAAAGAAAAATTGGGGGCGTTCCGAGAATCGAACTCGGGACCTCTCGCACCCAAAGCGAGAATCATACCACTAGACCAAACGCCCTCGTTGATTTGATGTTGCTGTGAAATTATTAGTCCCTACTTCCTAGTATATTTATCTGAATTTGTTTTATTTGGGCCGCGAACGGGCCTTGCTTAGTTTTGATAGAAGTCACGTGCGGATCATGCGGTGTCCGTCTGTCTGCTCTTCTCGAGAAGAGTTTATACATAAAAATCCCTAAGCTTTACTGAGAGTATCGCTCTCCACATTTTCCATTAACCCTCCAATTTTCCCGCCTTTGTCTCACTCTCTTCCCGCCTTAGAAATCCTTTCGCTCGCCGGAGATTCCATGGTTCAGAAGCAGCAATCCGCCGCCGGTCCAGGTGCCGAGCCTAGGAAGCGTCGGCGTGTCGGATTTTCTCCCGCCGGTGAGTAATTTCGTCTCCTATCCATTTTCTTGTCGTTTTACTTCGCTCGCGATTGCCACTTGCGTAGCTCCACTTTTCGTAATTTTTCTTCTAATCTGGTCCTTTGTTCTTAACAGATACTGGTGTGGAGGCTAACGAGTGCATCAAAATTTATCTCGGTGCGTATCTAGTTTGGATCATTTTTGGGATATATTTCCGTACGGAATTAGGGTTACGTTTCCTGGTTTGGACTTTTTCTGGTGCAATTAGTTGATATAACATCCTTGTTTGTAGTTTTTTTGATTTTTCCGTTGAACTTTATTGCAATTTCGTATCTGGAATGGCTGTTTCAGTTGTTGGTAGAAGAACACCATGATATGAATTGTTTCGATACGCAGCGTAGGTGAAATGTAGTCTGCGATTTAGTCCTTGCTCTGTGACATGTCTCATCACGCATAATTGCTAGTAAGAGATAGTTCTCAGCTTTTGAACATGTAGAGCTGCTTGTGTTCTGTTGATTTATGTGTTTTCTTTTCTCCAACTGATATAACAAAGTTATCAATGAGTCGCAGAAATATTCTATGTATAAATTTTCTTGGGCTGCTGTGACATAAATTTGACGCCTCTTTTCGTGGTTGGTGATTTTCTAGTTTCCAGCAAAGAGGAAGTGGATTCCCCTGAAATTACCTGCGTGAATCCAGTTGACTTGAATGATTTCTTTGATGGAGATGGCAAGATATATGGTTACCAAGGTTTAAAGGTAATCTTTTCCTACCATGAGATTATATAGCTCTTTCTTACATTTATGGTTTCCCACCGTGTTGTGGTTTGGTGCTAACATAATCTTGCCGTTGTATGTCAGATAAATGTATGGATCAATAGCATCTCATTACATTCGTATGCTGATATTACATACCAGAGCACAACCAATGTAAGTGTTTAGTTCACTTTTAATCCATTGAAATGTTTAAATATGGGTTTTCTAGAATGAAAATCTACCTTGGAGCATCATTTCCTGTTATCTCTTGTTATTTGTTGCAAGGGAGACAAAGGCATCACGGACCTCAAATCTGCTTTACAGGTAACTAATAAACCTCCACGTCTCATCTTATAAGATGCTTCAGTAATTCTTAGCTCTCTTTTTTTTTATTTTTTCTTTTTCTGATTGTCTACTTCATTCCACCCAGAACATATTTGCTGAGACCATTGTTGATAACAAGGATGAATTTCTGAAAACCTTTTCAACAGAGAGAGATTTTATCAGGTACACTCCTACTGGATGCTTTCATACTTTGAACTTGTTCCTGTATTTTTTAAGATACGTTTCTCTTTATAGTCTTTGTATATAATTGTTTAACTGTTACATTGATTGTTTTAGAAAAATGGTCTCAAACGGGGAGGTAATGCAATCCAGAGATGGAAGCAGCATTAATGCTCAAGTAGCTCCTTCAGATCTCCAGGTAGTTTTTGCGTTATATGTTTCATGTATCTTATATTCTTAATGAAGCAAAGTAGTTTGAGATGCTATTACCAGCAGAGAAGCTGCAGATTCGTGTAAGAAACAATGTATAATGGTCGATTTTCCTCAGGTTTTACGGATGGAAATTGGTTCTCCAAATGCTGGACTCCTCTATAGCCGATTGGTGCCCCTTGTTCTTCTTTTTGTCGATGGTAATCACCCACCTTTGCTCTTTTTAGGCATCTTGAATTTTTAATTTCTCTTGTTAGTAATAAGTAATAACCACAGAGACATTGGTCCATTTATCAGGCAGCAACCCGATTGATGTTACTGACCCTGACTGGCATTTATACCTCTTAATTCAAAAGAAAGAAGAAAAAGAGGAGCCTTCGTATCGAATTGTGGGGTTTACCGCAATTTATAAATTCTATCGTTATCCCGACAGGTTACGGATGCGACTCAGCCAGGTATTATGATATAAACACCTCAAAGATGTCAGTTATTCTTGCAATCTTTTCGATTTTGACTGTTTATGCTGTTTCTTCATTTTGATTCCAGATCTTGGTCCTACCTTCCTTCCAAGGAAAAGGATTTGGAAGCTATCTCGTGGAGGTTGTAAACAAAGTGGCCGTTGCGGAAAACGCTTACGATCTGACAGTGGAAGAGCCATCTGAAAAGTTCCAACACATTCGCACTTGCATAGACATAAACCGCTTGCGCGCATTTGATCCAGTCAGACCAGCCATCGATTCAGCCGTTCAGACTCTCACAAAAGGTAAGCTATCGAAGAAAGCTCAGATACCTCGATTCACCCCGCCTTTGAATGCCATCGAGAAAGTCCGCGAAACTCTGAAGATCAACAAGAAACATTTTCTCAAATGCTGGGAGATCTTGATATATCTCGCACTTGATCCTATCGACAAATACATGGAGGATTACACATCGGTCATCACGGACCATGTGAGAGCCGACATTCTTGGAAAAGATATAGAAACTCCAAAGAAACAGGTCGTGGATGTTCCAAGCTCGTTCGCACCCGAATCATCGTTTGTGGTTTTCAAGTCTGTCAATGGAGAAGAAGCTAATAGCAATGTTCAAGTTGATGAGAACAAACCGGATCAAGAGCAGCAGCTGAAGCAATTGGTTGAGGAAAGGATTCGTGAGATCAAGTTGGTTGCTGAGAAAGTCTCTAGGATTTGCCCAAAAGTCTGAAAATCTGATTCGATTATAAAAAAACTTCGTGAGAGATTTTATCAGAAGCTTTTTGTTTAGTGATCAAACTCTGTGATCTTTTATCTTTTTAAAGAACCATCTGTTTGCATTCGTCTTGTACCAGACTATTATGGAGGTTGGTTAAACTAATGTAGTTCCGGTTCACCGGTTTAGTACGGTTATGATATTATTAGCACAGTTTACATCAATCCCGTAAATTTCGGTTCACTTAGTGATATCGCTATTGGAATATTCCGATCGACTTTTGTCAAAAACCGGAAATTCAGTTACAGAAACCGATACTGGTCGAACCAAATTTACCAGGCGGACCGGGGAAATTAATTGTCAAGGCAAAAAAAAACATAAGAAGAACAAATCTTGAAGGTGGGACTCTAGTGCGTCACCAGAGGGAGAAGAATTTGTTTCGTGTTCTGTTGAGAAACGATTTTGATTTTGACAGAGTGAGGAAGAGAGCGAAAGAAGTTATAGAGAGAGAGAGAGATGGATTTGATAGCGGGAGAGAGCTCGAAGGTGTTGAGGAAACAAGGATTTAGATCGCTGAAACTGATGAGTGTGGATATGGAACAGGAACTCGGTAACGAGCCTGAGCCTTTCGGTGCTGACTATGGAAGACTCGACAATGGTCTCGTCTACTACGTTCGACGAAACTCCAAACCCAGGATGAGAGCCGCTCTAGCTCTCGCCGTTAAAGTCGGGTAGGCCTTCTCCGTTTTCGATTTTGGCGACATTTAGTGTACAATTTTGGTTTTGATCTGTTGTTTGCTGGTGAATTGTGTTTCCTCGAACTTGAGTTTAGGGCTTTTATTGTTCTGAGTCGAATTGGTGATTAATCTGTTCTCTGCTGTGTTGATCCAGCTTTGATTTGATTAATGATTCTTCTGGTGACTTTTTATGAACAGATTTGTGACATGCATGAATACATTCGTAGTGTATATATTCTTTGCATTTTCTTAATGAAATGTACAGAATTTGGATGAAGTTTAGTTGAATTATACAATCTGTGTTGCTGACACACCTTTTGGTTTATTGGCAGTTCAGTTTTGGAAGAGGAGGATCAGCGTGGAGTTGCTCATATTGTAGAGCATCTTGCATTTAGTGCTACAACGAGATATACAAATCATGATATTGTCAAGTTCTTAGAGAGCATCGGAGCAGAGTTTGGGCCTTGTCAAAACGCAATGACCACAGCGGATGAGACCATATATGAGCTGTTTGTACCCGTTGATAAGCCTGAATTGCTCTCCCAGGCTATTTCCATTTTAGCAGAGTTCAGCTCCGAGGTAATAATGTCTCTGTTTGACTGTTTGATCCATTTTCTCTACTTTCTTTTTTTCTGCCCATTAAAGATCTGTAAACGGTTTGTTTAGATTCGAGTCTCAAAGGAAGATTTGGAAAAAGAAAGAGGGGCTGTTATGGAAGAGTACCGAGGGAACCGAAATGCTACTGGAAGGATGCAAGATTCGCATTGGCAGCTGATGATGGAAGGTTCAAAGGTATGTTAGGCTTTTTTTTCTTAATCATTTGTGTAGTTTAAGAGAGACTCCAATGTGTTGTTGAAAGACTTTCATTTGACTGCAGTATGCTGAACGTTTACCTATTGGTTTGGAGAAAGTGATTCGGTCTGTTCCTGCTGCAACTGTGAAGCAATTTTACCAGAAGTGGTATCATTTATGCAATATGGCAGTTGTGGCTGTTGGAGATTTTCCAGATACAAAGGTACTACTATTTTATTTTTGTGACTGTGAATTACTTTTGTTCCCTGGCTACTCAAGCATTTATGATTTTGTTGAACTGTCAGACTTTGTTTGTAATCCTTCCTGACTTCTTTCTAGGCTGTAGTTGATTTGATAAAGACACACTTCGAGGATAAAAGATCAAGTAGCAATCCTCCAGAGATACCAGTCTTTCCTGTTCCTTCTCATGAAGAGACACGAATTTCTTGTTTTGTTGAGTCAGAGGCAGCCGGGGTTAGTCAAATTTTAACTCTCCAAACTTCTTCCAATATTATCAATTTCCAGACTCCTAAAGCTTCTTTCCTGGTCTTTGCTTGTAGTCTGCAGTAATGATTAGCTATAAGATGCCCGTAAGTGATCTGAAGACGGTGAAAGATTATAGGGATATGCTTGCAGAATCAATGTTTCTACATGCACTTAACCAGAGACTCTTCAAAATATCTCGTAGAAAGGACCCTCCGTTTTTTGCGTGCTCCGTTGCTGCTGATGTCCTGGTGAGCCCGTTGAAGGCCTATATAATGAGTTCGTCTTGTAAAGAGAAAGGAACACTGGCATCCCTAGAGTCTATGCTTCTCGAGGTCTCTTCTCTTTTCCCTCTTTCCGAGTCTTTGTCATTTTCTCCTCTCTCCTCCCTTCATTGGTTCTCTTGTGTTTTAGGTTGCTAGGGTACGCCTTCATGGGTTCTCAGAGCGTGAAATATCTGTTGTTCGAGCTCTCATGATGTCGGAGATTGAATCTGCTTATCTGGAACGTGATCAAGTCCAATCAACTAGCTTGCGGGATGAATATATACAGGTAAATTCTGTGATGAACTTGATGTCCAGCTTTCTGTCTTTCCCCTCTACGAAAATCTTGTTTATATACGTGTTTCATCTTGCAGCATTTCCTTCACAAGGAACCTGTTATTGGGATTGAATACGAGGCGCAACTTCAAAAAACTCTTCTACCCCGTGAGAACATGCATACTCTGCTTATAATGTAGTCTACTTAAACTTTGATTATGTAACTCGTATAAATTATATTGGTTCCTCTCTGATGCAGAAATATCAGCTTCAGATGTATCCAAATACTCTGAGAAGTTAAGAACATCATGCGGCTGTGTGATCAAGACAATGGAGCCTAGATCTGCTGCAACAATTGATGATATGAGAAATGTTGTCTCAAAAGTTAATAGTCTTGAGGAAGAAAAGAAGATTGCTCCGTGGGATGAGGAAAAGATTCCAGAAGAAGTTGTCAGTGTAAAACCAACTCCAGGGTAAAGTTTTGAATTATAACTATAGGTTTGCTTACAAAGAAATACCCAAGATCACCCAGACTTAATAGCTTCTTCACTTTTGGATATTGGCTCTATTGGCTTTAGTTTTCAGAGATTCTCCGGTTAGATAATATAGGTCTGAAAAGTTTAATGCCTTTGTGCTATTATCTATACCTTAGAGAAGCTGACTAGTTAGGAAGATTTATCTGAAGAATCTATGATAACATCCTATCTCTAAGTCTTCTACTAAACGACATGGCTCTTTTGTTAAGGTAAAAGTAGGCAGAGCTCTCTGACGGGTTGTAATTTTCATTTCTCATATCTGATCCTCGACTAATTTTCAATGAAGGGATGTTATTCACCAGCTTGAATATCCAGAAGTTGGGGTTACAGAGTTGACATTATCAAATGGAATGCAAGTTTGCTACAAATCCACAGACTTCTTGGACGATCAGGTGCAATATTAACTGAGAGCTACAATATTTTGGAATTCTATGTCTATGCATAGTTGGCAATAGATTAAGCTCTATGCTTCTATTATACTTAGTGTTCCGTAACTTTGTTTGTTTTCCGTACAGGTTCTTTTTACAGGGTTCTCATATGGAGGACTTTCTGAACTCCCTGAGAGTGATTACATTTCATGTTCGATGGGATCAACGATTGCTGGTGAAATTGGCATGTTTGGTTATAAGCCATCAATGCTTATGGATATGCTTGCTGGTAAGAGAGTTGAAGTTAGCGCAAGACTCGGGCCATACATGAGAACATTTTCTTGTGATTGTTCACCGACAGACCTTGAAACTGCTTTGCAGGTTTGCCTTCTTCCTCCTGCATATAAACGTTTTGTTTTCCAAGTTCTTCCAGGTTGATCTCAGGCTTTTTTTGTTAACATGTTTTGCTGAAACATGGCAGTAGACCATTAAGTACAACTTTCTGATTTGGACTTGGGTGTATTGTATTATCTTTGCTAATATCTGAATGATGGATTGAACTTACTGACGAACATATTTGTGTGCATCCATACACTGTTGTGCCTTACTTCTTCTCTTCCTCTAATTAGTTTTTACTCTCTTTGGACTTTGCCTTACATTTAAACTTATAAATACTTCTTTCCAGCTTGTCTATCAACTTTTTACTACAAACGTGATGCCACAAGAAGAAGAGGTGGGAATAGTGATGCAAATGGCAGAAGAAGCCGTCCGTGCTCGAGAAAGAGACCCTTACACTGTCTTCGCCAACAGGGTGAAGGAACTCAATTATGGAAATTCTTATTTCTTTAGGGTATGATATCTTCTATTAGCTAAATAACTAATTATCTCTCGGTGAACTCCCAGCCGTCTCTAACCATAGTCTCTGATGTGTAGCCTATTCGGATAAGTGAACTCAGAAAAGTAGACCCGCTGAAGGCTTGCGAATACTTTAACAGTTGCTTTAGGGATCCATCAACATTCACAGTTGTGATTGTAGGGAACCTCGATCCTTCTATCGCGCTTCCTCTAATTCTTCAGTATTTGGTAAGTTGGATCACATCATTGGTGATACAAAAAAAAAAAAGTAAGCTCGGATTTGACTGCATGCTTGCATTCTCTCCATGCAGGGTGGAATACCTAAGCCTCCTCAACCGGTTCTCAATTTCAACCGTGATGACCTCAAGGGCTTACCATTAACTTTCCCTACGAAGATAACAAGGTAAGCTGTATACTGATTTTGTCCTTATCAAAGATCAACAGCATAATATATCTTTGTTTAGCTTCAGCATCGCCAGTGTAGAAAATTATATGAATTTCAAAATCTTGATTAAAAGTTTGCCAAAGGTTGCGTTAAATCACAGTCCACATGTAGAAGTTAAAACTTTGAACAATTGGCCCTGATTAGAAGTTTTCAGAATTCTGATAGAAATGTTCATACATTGACCAAACAGAGACAATGGTACTGTCTATTTCCCTTGCTAATTACATATTGACTTTAAATGTGTGAATATTACAGAGAATTCGTACGAAGTCCAATGGTGGAGGCCCAATGTTCAGTCCAGTTATGCTTTCCTGTGCAGTTAACAAATGGAACAATGGTAAGTGACTCTGCTTTATCATCTGAACCATAACCCACACTAATAACATTGATGGTCTTTTCTTCTTGTCTTTACTTAAGATGTCTAATGCATTTGCTGCTTCATACCTCTGATTTGAATGATAGATCGAAGAAATCCACTGTATCGGCTTTTTAGGCAAACTCCTAGAGACCAAGATAATCCAGTTTCTCAGGTTTACGCATGGGCAGGTATATTCTGCCATTCGTGTCAGTTTTCTATGATGATCACACCAACCTTTAGTGACCTAACTTTCCTATTTAAGCAGATATATTCCGCTGAGGTCTCAGTGTTTCTTGGCGGGAATAAACCTTCTAGAACTGCGGATTTGCGTGGTGACATCAGTGTAAATTTTTCCTGTGATCCAGAAATCTCCTCTAAACTGGTACGTTATTGTTCTCACATGATCCTATAACGGTTTCTCTTTATCTTTAGCTGCCTTTTGGTTCACCAAAGACACCTCTTTGTCTTCCAGGTTGATCTAGCTTTGGAAGAAATTGTACGGCTTCAAGAGGAAGGCCCTTCGCAGGAAGACATTTCAGCCATCCTTGAAATAGAACAAAGAGCTCACGAAAATGGCCTGCAGGTTTTGTTTTTTTGCTTGCCTATCATTCACAATTACACATCCATCACAGCCAAAAACCATATTTTGCTGCGGAAACGAAACGGTTTTGTTTTTTTCTTGTTTTGTTCAGGAAAACTATTACTGGTTAGACAGGATTCTACGTGGATACCAGTCAAGGGTCTACGCTGGCGATTTGGGCGCCTCTTGCCAGGTCAGTTTAAAATTTTAAAAAAACTTTTTTTCTAGTCAGGGTTGGATCGTACTAGATAAACAAACAGTCTTATGAAAAGGGGCAAAAATTCTCTTGTGGTTATTAGATTCTCGAAGAAGGGCGTTTGCGAATGAGAGAGTCACTTGCGCCACAAACAGCACAAGCGGCATTACAGCGAATCCTTCCTCACCCTTGCAAGAAACAGTACACTGCCGTGATTCTCATGCCTCAGAGATCACGTTTTGGATTTCTTTCCTCTGTCTTTGTTGCTCGGCCCGAGACCCGCTACATCCGTGACACCAAGGTCAGTCTTCATCTGTTCTGTTATGTTCTTTGTGTCGTCTCCGTAAAATGTAACAAACCAATCAATTGATGTATGAATCGTGTCTCTTTCGTTTTTTCCAGATTTTGGCGGGAATCGCTGGTTTAGCCGTTCTTGTTTTTAGCATCTGGAGATACTCTCGCAAGTAGAAGTCTGATCTCTCGTTCTTTTTGTCTTTTGTAACTCCAAAAGTTCAGAGATCTTAAATCATGCATTAGTGAACCTCAGCGTTTATTATGTAAGTTCTCATACATTTTTACAAGATATTTAGAAACACAAACTTATTTTGTTGCTACATTTTTTATGTGCCTCATGACTGCCATAATTTTTATACATTGAGACATAAATAAGCTAAAGCCTTCTCTTCAGCTAGCTCTCTCGCAGAGTCATCCATTTTTTCCCTTGAAAACTCGTCAATATGGAGTCCTTGTACGATCTTCCAACTCCCTTTCTCACAGATAACTGGAAACGAGTAAACCAAACCGGGTGGTATACCGTAAGAGCCATCAGAACAAACACCCATAGAAACCCAATTTCCTTTAGGGGTTCCAAGAAACCAATCATGCATATGGTCACAAGCCGCGCTAGCAGCGGATAAAGCAGTACTCGACTGTTTCCGTGCTCTTAGAATGGCTGCACCTCGTTCCTGAACTTCCGCAATAAACTCGTTCTTCAGCCATTTCTGATCACCGACAAGTTCTTTAACCGGTTGATCTCCGGTTTTTGTAGAGACCGTTGCATGATTGGTGTCTGGATATTGAGTTGAAGAATGGTTTCCCCACACGATCACGTTCTTCACGCTGCTCACGGGAACACTTAGCTTCTCCGCTAGCCGAGCTTGAGCTCGATTATGATCGAGCCGTGTCAAGCAAGTGATGTTTTCCTCCGGGATCGACGGCGCAAACTCTTTCAGAATCAGAGCATTTGTGTTTGCAGGGTTCGCTACAACAAGAACCTTGCAATCATCTGATGCATATCGCTCTAAAGCCGAAGCTTGAGCTTTATATATCACTGCATTCTTCGACATCACGTCTTTTCTCTCCATGCCTTCTTTTCTTGCGAAACCGCCGATCAGTATGGCGATATTCACATCTTTACAAGCTTCGTCAGCATTTGTTGTCGCGACAACGCCTTGGAGAAGAGGGAAGGCTGAATCTTGAAGCTCCATCTTCACAGCTTCTAGTGATGTTGAAGCTGGTTCTATGTCAAGTAAATGCAGAATCATGGGTTGATCTGGACCTAGCATAATACCTCTTGCAATCATTGGAAGAATTGCATATCCTATGTTTCCTGTTCAATAATAACTCATTATTATAAACTCAAAACGAACGGAAAATCAAGTTGAAATACAAGTTGAAATAAAACTGAATTACAGATAGTTTTGTTTCGTTTTAGTTTTTCTTGAACCGATAAAATTGAAAATCAAATAGTAAACCGGATTATTCACTCAAAAAAAGAAAAAGAATTGAAAAGCAAAAACAAACGTAAACTTAGTACTTGGTTGTCTTTACCTGCTGCACCAGTAACAAGAACCCTTATAGGTTCTTTCTCAATGTTTAACAAATTGCACATGTATATTATCATTTTCCATGACAAAGCAACACAAAACAATAGAACCAAAGTTTTCTGAATCACAAAAGTATAATCAACTTGTTCTCCAACAAGCTCCATCTTTTACGAGTAAAATATAATCAAGCAACGAATGGGATGTTCATGTTTTCCAAAGTTTAATTTATAAAGCTAGCAAACCAAGAAGACAAAACGAATCTATGGAAAGCTTGTAAGAGGACATAACCTGATACTTGCAAAACTTCATCTCACAAAAATCTAAGTCATACAACAAAGATAAGGCATCTATGGAAAGAAACGTCACCGAACAAATGTCTTTTTTTTATCGTTTGAAATATTATGAGACAATTATAAAGATAATTTTTAACGGACAAGTGTAGAAGCATTAATGAACCGTTTAGTCAACCACTGAACTTAGGGGGCTTCCACGGATCAAAGTCCTTAATAACTTTTTTTTTTGTTCATATATATATAATAACTCTTTTTTTTATCACAACGAGAAATTTGGTTGAAAATCGATTTCGCTTCGGATTCGAGTTTTCAGTTTTCCAACTAACAAAACCAATCGGTTTATTGAGCCATTAATGGGCTCAGCAAATTCAAGGGTGTAAGAGGTTAATACCGACGATAATGGCACAAGCAGTCAGCCCATTAAAGCCCAAATAAAGAATCTAGGGTTAGCTCAGTGCGCATATATATGCTTACTTCTCCTCCGTCGTCGCCTTTCTGTCTCTCGACGTTCCTCGAGCCGAAGGTACTTCTCTTTCTCTCTCTCTCGAGCTCAATTATGCATCCTATGCTCGTACAGTTTTAACAGTGAACAGATCTGTTCAATTTCCGATAAAGAGAACCTGTTTTTAAGCGAACTTGGTTATGGATGATCTGCAGGTAAAAGAGTTTGAAGAAGTAAATCACAGACAAAGAGAAGATGTCGGAGAAAAAGGGAAGGAAAGAGGAAGTGGTGACCAGAGAGTACACCATCAACCTCCACAGACGCCTCCACAGCTGGTGAGCTCTCTAAAACTCTTTTTCGACTGATGGTAGAACAGATGCAATTTACTCTTTGTGCTCATGTTTTAGCTGCTCGATTGGTTAAAATCCATTGGTTTGTAGTTAAAGTTGCGTCGGATTCTGCAATATCTTAGCAGCAGACTTCGTGGACTTGGGTTTGATTAGTGTCTCAAGATTAAATCATTTTTCCAAATTAGTCACAGGTTTAGGCTAGAAAATGACATCTTTTGAAGTTCATGTTGTAATTGAATTTTGTAGAAATGTTTACTCTTAATGCGGAAAATCTCATTTAGAGTTATTCAATTCTAGTTTTGTCTTGGTTTTTCTCCTGTTGTTGGATTTCTTGAAAACTAGATGTCAAAGTCAGATACTGAATCTTGAAACGAAAGGATATACTTGGTTTTATGAGATTGAAGGTCCCATGCTAATAATACCATATTAACTTGTAACAGCACCTTCAAGAAGAAGGCACCAAAGGCCATCAAGGAGATCAGGAAGTTTGCAGAGAAAGCAATGGGGACAAAGGACGTTAGGGTGGACGTGAAATTGAACAAGCAAATATGGAGCAGAGGAATCAGAGGTCCACCAAGGAGGATTAGGGTTCGTGTTGCACGTAAGAGAAACGACGATGAAGATGCAAAGGAAGAGTTTTTCTCGCTCGTCACTGTTGCTGAAATCCCTGCGGAAGGACTCAGTGGACTTGGCACTAAGGTCATCGAAGAGGAGGATTGATAAGGGACTAGTCTGTCACTAAGACAAGTTTTGGGCTTTTTTTCTTTTAAATTTCTTGTTGTTTCAATCAAAAAGTCTTCTTCACCTTTCACTTCTTTCTTTGTAGTGTGTGACTTGAATTGCTTATGCAGTTTATTGGAGAGACCCATTTTCTTCTTGAAGACCTTAATTTATGCTTGTTAGTTGTTGAACCTCAAATTTACACAGATCGTGATAAATCAATCTGAATCTGCGTAACATTTCTTTTAGTTTCCCCCAGTTCTCTTACCAAATGACTAGCTCTGGTCCTAACAACCAAAACAACAAAATCAATGCAGCATCTAAGCCTACTTTCACTCCCACCAGACTCAGTTTATGTAGCGATTTAAAACCTTGATTGTTTTGCTTACATTTGCGTTTCTATTTAATGTATATTATATGATTCTAAATGCTAAGAACCATAATTAGCATAAAATTTTTTTTATGAATCTCTCGTATGGTTTATATATGTGAACTAAATGGTACACATGGACATTGTTTAATGTTTTGAGTTTATTACCTCATTTTAATGATAGCGAAAAAAGTAAGAAACGTCGACAGCAGGATTCGAACCTACGCGGATAAGGCCCAATTGATTTCGAGTCAATCTCCTTAACCACTCGGACATATCGACATCTGATGTTCGGTGTCTACTTTAAATTTTAATATCACTTAGAATATCATACGCTTCTAAGCCCACACGAACCGCAAGCCTACTCAACAATACAACCAACCGTCCGGTTCTGTAATATAATTCCGTGTTCACATTATCCGGTTTGTAATACAATTTCATATATTTTCGCATAACTGAAAACTTGATTTCTATAGATAATCGAATAAAAGCAGATCCATATATATATATATATATAGATAAATAAATGAATGTCAAAATTCAATTCATTCATTTACAACAAAATCGGTTCTCAAAAACCAGACCAAGCTAATCTATTTCTTCTCTACATGTCTAGATGATGTGGCAGGATCATCAAGCATTGCGTTTTATGCAATCATTATTTAAAAATGCATTGGCATGTAGCTAAACCCCAACGTTTCAATTTGTAATGTTTTGGCAGGTGACATATATATATATATATATAGCCACCTTTGTTACCACCTTCATTATCTGACTCAGTCACTCAGGCCAGCCAAATTTCTCTCCATTTATATGTTGTTATTGGTTCTTCGTGTGCAAACGTGTCTTCGTGTTTCTACTGCAAGGAGAGCTCGTGTGTTTCAAGGGGTTTACAACAATTCACTTTTGTTTCTTTTACCCCTTACTTAGTTTGGGAAATGTTCCTGCATGTTAGTTTTATTTTGGTAAGCCATTTTGTTAGCTCATTTGTGTGTCATGCATAACACAGAATATATATCTATGGTTACTCTTCATGTGTGGACGTCTCCAATTTCTTGTGGGTTTGTCTTTTTAAATATTTGGGGATCTAATATGTCATTGTCTTAGATAAATAAATTATTAGTCTTCTGTTGGCCGAAAAATCCAATAATCTGGAGTTTGTTATCTTTGTTGTGCATCATATTCTTTAAGTTGCCAGAATATTTGTTTCCACTTGATTTGATAGGTAGCTCAGTAAACGAAAAACCATCCGCTTTCAAAATTGAAGATTTAAAAATTGTAGATCTTGGTGCAAACATAAGCATCAACAAAGGATATTACAAGTGGATACTGTATTGGATTCCCTTCCAAGGAAAGGACCTCGCTAGAGAAGGTTAGCCTTTTTTCCGATCTTTTATATTCATGCTTAGGCCATGTGCTTCTATTTTTATTTGTTCTAAGAGCTTGAGTATTTTAATTATGCTGGCCATTAGCGCATTCATTGTTGTCACAACAACTTAGAAGCCACCAAATCTTTTAAAAATCAAGGTTTTAGATGCATCAAGATTCACAAAGGAGTGAATTGACCACAGCCAAGACCTCTTCCGATACTAGGTTTAACTTCGTGATGGAGCTCTTACAATACTCAAGCTCTTGAACCCGGTAAATCCGAGGAAAAGAGAAAATCGAATTCCAGTTTGTTGGTAAAATACCTCTGGTCCATTGGTTTATCTTCGGTAGTCTGTTTTGCATCATTTGGTAAATTTTGTGTATCATTTTCTGACAAAAAACTCTTTTGAATTTTAAGATATTATGACCTGATTGAACTTAAGGAATAAATATGATAAACCTTAAAGCCGATCGAGATATGGCAATAATGTCACCCTTAGATCAAAGGAAAGCAAGCGTTTTGTTCAACAATTTTCAAGTTTCAGAAAACATGTGGTTTTATTATTTTGTACCCCAAACACACTATTTCTTACACCGTTTAACCAGAAAAATGAAGCTGAATTATCTCTTTTATTTTGAAATCTTTAGATTTTCTTAGGCCTAACTTAATTAAGACAGAGTACAAAGAAACCAAGAAGGTCAAAAATCTCTAAGTTCCTTCTTCTATAACGATGATGGAAGGACAGCTACACCTTCGTAATCACTTGTTGTGATGATTGGATTTTGAATGTAGTTGAAACCATTTTCTTGAAAGAAAATGTGGGTGGCAAAGGCAAGGACGCTTCGGATTCTTATAACTGATGAAATCTGAAAATCACAGGCAAAAAAAAAAATTAGCAATTAGCAGACTCCACTCAAACTTAAGATATACTTAAAACACTAAACTTTTAATTAATCCTCTAGCTCTAAAGAATCTGTAATCACAGGTCGAAAGCAAGAAGGAAGAAAACTAGACGAGTACCAGCTCTTTCTTGACCGAGGCTACATCGTTTCCCAAAGAGACGGCGGCTAATTGATCTGCCGGCGGCAGAATCTCATCACCCATTGTTCGAAAGCTTTGAGTAGTGATGAATTTGGCGGCTAGTTTGATAATTAAAAAAAAAAAGGAAAAATGATTGTCAGCTACACGAAGTATACGCCATCACATGACTACACATGCAGAGAATATTAATGTATTCAAAACTACACGAACTACTTTAGTGGAAAAAAACTATACGAACTATATTTATAATTATAATAATTTATATATATATATATATATAATAGTATATTTAATCCCTGAAATTTATATATTATCAATGAATCAATTCTTTTAATTATAATATAATATGCGAAAAATAATAGTTATATAAAATTAAAAATTAAATTGATTATAAATGGTCAATAATTTGTATATTATATATTTATGCATAGTAAACTCATTATAATACATAGTAAAATTATTATATTTCTTAAGCTTGAAAAGAAATCCTTATATAAAATTTGTACTCCCTCTGTTTTATAATAAGTGTCATTTGGAAAAAATGTATCTGTAATGTATCTGAATGTATTAAACTCAAAACACATCCAGATACATCCAGTTACATTGCAAATACATTTTCTACAAATGACACTTATTATAAAACGGAGGGAGTATCATTTATTATGTATTAAAATTTCTATCATTTCAAGTTAACAATAAATTATACAAATTTTATATAAGGATTTCTTTTCAAGCTTAAGAAATATAATAATTTTACTATGTATTATAATGAGTTTACTATGCATAAATATATAATATACAAATTATTGACCATTTATAATCAATTTAATTTTTAATTTTATATAACTATTCTTTTTCACATATTATATTATAATTAAAAGAATTGATTCATTGATAATATATAAATTTTAGGGATTTAATATACTATTATATATATATATAAATAAATTATTATAATTATATATATATAGTTCGTGTAGTTTTTTTCCACTAAAGTAGTTCGTGTAGTTTTGAATACATTGTTCTGATAATGGAAACGATGGTTGTGGTGTTAGCGACATAACACCATTTAGTTAATACATGTCGTCATATAAACCATACAGTTCGTGTGGTTTTGAATACATTAATATTCTCTGCATGTGTAGTCATGTGATGGCGTATACTTCGTGTAGCTGACAATCATTTTCCCAAAAAAAAACCCTAAAGAAGGAGGTTTCGCGATATTTATATGTGCATGGATTTTGAAAAATTATGTAGGGGTAAAATTGGAAATTGACAAGCCAAAGATTCTAACGGAGGAGATGGAATCTTTGATTCGTATATATATAGGTATCTTTTCCTTTTTCTTTTTGTTCCAAAAATATTGCCTATTATCTCCTTTATATAAAAGGGATAGATTTTGAGCTCTCTCAGGCCCTCCACCTCACCAGAAATAATCAAGAAAATAATCAACCAATAGAAACATCATAACATGCCATGTCATCTCTTCATATCACCACTATAAACCACATCATCTCATCACTTTCACGTTCTTCTTTCCCTTCGCCTTCTCCTCCCAACGCACGCATTCATCACAAACAAAAAAACGTTTAGGTTTCTTCTCCTATTTAGTTATAAGTTCTAAGTTCTCTCACGCCATCATTTATCTCAAGTATGGGAAAACGAAACTCCGCAGAAGAGTTGTTTCTGGTCTCTTACGGTGATAAATCCAAAGATTCTCTTAAATCCAAACCCATAGCTTTGTTTACCATCCAACTTGGGAAAGAAATCCATACTCTATGTTGCTTCAAATTAGTCTTCGTGTTGGGATGGACCAAAAAGAAGATTTCAAGTGAGTGGGAACGAGGTCAAGGCAATTTTGGGACGGCTAAGGTAATCGAGGTGGCTAGGTATGAACAAAACTTTTGTTATAAAGAAAACATTTCCGTTTCCTCTCATATTTAGTATTTACGCTTGCTTTTCTGGCGTCCAGGTCCAACATTGATTTGCCCTCAGAGAGACGAAATCAAGCATGACAACCTAAGGATTCAAATTTTTTGAGAGTGGGATTTGCGCTGATTGTTGTTGAATAATTACCGATCTGAGGTGGGAGCGTCGCTTCAAATCTATTCTCGAAACGCTTCCGATAAAGAATTAACTATTCACGCCCGACAATTTCAAAGGTTTGTGATGACTTTCTCCTCTTTTTTAAGTTACTATTTGAAAGCAAGAGCAAATCAGATTTATAGGATCGGTTATTTTAGCTACAGATTAATGTGGACTTCAAGATTTCTTTTTTATATTATGTGGTTACAGATTCGAATTTGCTAATCTAGCTCTCATGATCCTTAGCTACTGAATCGAGACCATGATGAGGATTAAAAGACTTATAATCACATCGAATAGTGATTGCGTACATGAAAAGTAACAAGAAAATATACGCCATTGCGTACTCATAGTAATCAAAATTCTGCACACTATCTCTTCAAGGTAATATGCTCTCTAATTTGTCGATTTTAGTTCATTTGGTGATTTACATTTGTTTCTATCTCAACTAATGTTCACATGCTATCTTGATCTCTACATTCATTTGTCCACGTCACTAAGAAAGTAAGATAATCCCCCTTTTCAATACCCTATTGTAGAGGATTTACTCAAAAAAAAGGTGCAGCACTTCCTCTCACGCTTTCTGATGGATCATCTGAGGTTAGATTAATAATCATGCCCATTTATTTCCATGTTTTGGGCTTAGTCTTCCAGCAAGCGAAGCTAGAGCTCTGTTTGAAGACTTATGTTTGCTAAGTTCCTTCTTAAGGTTTTACTCATGGACATTCATCGTTCTGTCACTACTTCTCCACAATCATCGTTCTGTCACTGCTGCTATTCTCTTATGTCCATATTCTTTAATTAGATTATCCCAGTGCCTCTATTGATAATTACAATTTGAAAATGAGTAACTATGGTGTTATCATTCTACCTCACAACACAATGAATTTCTGAAGCAAATGTGTATTAAAAACAATCTACGAAACTGTTTGAATAGGTCTGTCGCTCATACGTTTGGGTATGATTCTTCACAAAACATGCAATCCTCTGTTTAGTGTTTAAGTGATATTTTTGGGGTTTATTTGACTATATAGCTTAATGTCTTTGTTTATTCTTCCAGGTAAAGTTTTTGAATTATTCAAAAAATGCATTACTTTTTTCATAATAACTTAAGTGATGTGTTTCCAGAAAGATTAGTCTATGCATGTTTTTCCTGAAAATTAGGGTTAAAAAAAATGACAGCCATGAATTGTAGGGATTATAGTGAAAGAAGAGGAGGACACAAAATAGGAAGAAATAGTGTTGAATGTTGATGAGAATTGATTTAGAAACATTTGACACACAAAAAAAATGGAGAAAAACCTGCAATCCTCTGTTTATTGTTTACAAGGGATATTTTTGGAGTTTATTTGACTATATAGCTTAATGTCTTTGTTTATTCTTCCACGTAAAGTTTTGAATTATGGAAAAAATGCATTACTTTTTCATAATAACTTAAGTGTTGTGTTTCCAGCCATGAATTGTAGGGATTATAGTGGAAGAAGAAGAGGAGACAAAAGAGGAAGAAAAGTGTTGAATGTTGAAGAGAATGGATTTAGAAACATTTGACACAAAAAAAAAATGGAGAATTATTTAAGAGAGAGGAAGAACTTACGCAAGATGGAGTATAATGGGAGCATAGTTTGTTGTAGAGTAGAGCTCTAGAAGGTCTCTACGAGTTTTCTTTATCTCTTTGCGGCACCATTCATTAATGTTCACTGCCATTTACAACCTTTCAGACTTTCAAAGAGCAAGTAAATAACTTAGAAATATGAGTAGGAACATATGGTGAAACATATGGTACAAGTTCCAATCAACTTTCCAAAAGTAAAATTAAGAGTCTTCAATTAGTGAAAACATAACAAAAAAATATAAAACGAAAACAACTAAACCAATATAAATACACAAAATAGTTATACAACCAATCCACGCGTAGCGTGGACAAAACACTAGTTAATAGAATAAAAAAAAGAACAAACGATGTTAATAAAAGACGTTATTTAATAGAAAACTTCGGTTATTACAAAAGTATTCATAGAAAATTTAGCAACAGATCTTTTTATAGTAGATAAAATATTCCCAAAAATCTTTAGTTATTATATTATGCGAATGAAATAAGACCATAGATCTTCCAAAAACATTGATCAAATATTCAGAGATTGTCAAACTTGTGTTACTTATGGGCTTGAAATACCCAATAGTAATTATTTTTGTAAGGGTCCATATTTATAACCTTCATGCATAAACAACACTTTTAAAATATAGGCCAAATAAATTTCGTTGTCAGATATAAATACATATCATCTGCTCGAAAACCCTAATTCTGAGATATCTCTCACGTTTTAAGAAGCTTCTTGCAGCCGTCGGAAGAAAAAAAAGGAGAGAAGCAAATCCGCCATGGGTAATCCCCTCAGAGCTTCTAGAGTTTTATTTTAACTACAGTATCAGTGAAAATCGAGTCGTTCGGTTTGTTGGTTGTTTGATAATTTGTCCGTGGATCTGTTTAACGTTGAGTGTTTGTCGGTTTCAGGAAAAGTACACGGATCTTTGGCTCGTGCCGGTAAGGTCAGAGGACAAACACCGAAGGTGGCGAAGCAGGATAAGAAGAAGAAACCCAGAGGTCGTGCTCACAAGCGTATGCAGCACAATCGCCGTTTCGTTACCGCCGGTAATTTCTCAGCTCCTTTCCCATAAGACTAGGGAATTTAGATACTTTGCTGATTAGGTTACATTGTTCAGTTTATAGCTAATAATTCAGTGAATTGGGATTTGTGATCACTCGAAATTGCATTGTATTAGGAATAATCTAGAGAAATGTTTGAATAAGCTGTGAATGTTTTATACTCTGTTGTTCGATGTTTATAGATGATTATTATCTCTTTGGTTAGCAGACAATGTCTGATTGTTCACGTCTCTGCAATCAAATTGCAGCTTTTCAATTACAACACTAGTCTTTATACATACATTGATCTATGTTGGTTGATGGATTTTTTTTGCAGTTGTTGGTTTCGGGAAGAAGAGAGGACCCAACTCTTCTGAGAAGTAGAAGATAGATGATGGACCCAACACTTCCGAGAAGTAGTACAAGATAGATGCTGCAAAGAGAGCTTTCTCTGAAACCTTCTCATATGACTATCTTGTAACCTTTTCGGGATTTTCTCTTTCGTTTGTTTTTGTCATATTTATTTCTTTGGCACTAAACTTAATATGTTTTGATTCTATGCTATGAAATACGACTTTTTTTTTTTACTTCTGAATCTGTTTCTTATTTGAAACAACAACCTATAAAATCTTTTGGATTTCATCATTTAGTTTTGAGTTCTAAAACCAATGACCCGACAAGGGCTTTTGGGTTAATCGCTAACCAGAAATAACCAATGTATATGCAAGTGTAATAAAAACGAAACGTGTTGGCTTTCAAAGTTCGTCATGAAAGCCTTTGGGTGAGTCGGATCCTTTAGATGCCTTGTCTTGAAGGTACCTTACAGCCATCGATGCATGGATCGCAGCACCGTACGGAAGCACATCCTCGTTGACTCTATAGAGCGGTGAATGAGTTGAAGCATAGCTGTTGGACTCATCTTGCATTCCCAGGAGAGAGAAATGGCCAGGGATTGCTGCTGCAAAGTAGGAGAAGTCTTCTCCTCCCATAAGAGGCGATGCTTCCACAAAAGATTCACCACCCAACAAATCTGCGACCATGTTCTTGAACTGCTTGTATAAGCCCACGTCGTTCACGGTTGGTAGGAGCGGTTCTTTACCGTTTGGTGTTAGATTCACGGACGCATTGCACAGACGGACTGTTGCTTGCTTGGTAATAACCTAGAATCAAAAAAGTTGAAACCGGGGTTGGTTACTTAGCGAAAGAGGCAATGATGCCCGAAAGTCTAAAAAGAGTGCACTCTTGAAACACATCACCTCTTTGATTCTTTGTTGAAGCTGAGAGAAACCGGTAAAGGCTCGGAGAGTTCCTCCTATGGTGACTGAATCAGGGATGACATTGAAGGCGTTGCCTCCGTGAACCTTGGCAACTGTAACAACCTGCTGAAGCAATCCGAATGAGAATTGTGTTAGAAGAAACGCCAAGGCCAGGTGATATGAGGTATAAGGACAATAAGAAAGGAACCTTTGAGTCCAAAGGGTCGGTTTCACGCGAGACCAGATGTTGAAGACTGAGGACGATGCTTGAAGCTGCAACAACTGGGTCTATTGTGTGTTGTGGGATGGCAGCATGACCTCCTTTCCCGGTTATTACAGCCTCAAAGATTCCAGCTCCAGCCAGTAAGGAACCTGCACGCGAAGCGGCTTTCCCAAAGGGAATCCGGTTGGTAAGATGAATCCCGAAAATGGCTTCAACGTGCTTCAATGCTCCTTCTTCTATCATCTTCTTCGCTCCGGCTAAACCTTCCTCGGCTGGCTGGAAGATAAGCACCACAGTTCCCTAACAACAAAACCAAAGTATTGAATGTGCCTTATATATATATATGCCTTGTGTTATTGTTGCTGATGAAAGCAAAAGGCCAATGCAGAAAATGTGTACAAACCTGCAAATCGTGGCGATGTTCTTGAAGTATCTTTGCAGCACCAAGAAGCATAGCGACATGGCCATCGTGTCCGCAAGCGTGCATTTTACCGGGAATTTTGCTCTTGTGCTCCCACTCACCAGCTTCCTGCAATTCGAAATCAATCAGATTATATACTATGATCCTTCATTCAATTGCTATTAATCGTCATTGCCTAAGAGATTGATATTCGTTTTGGTATATAAGCAGGAAACCTATGAATCAAATTCGATAAAGTTAATATGAACCATGAAACATCATCACTTCTCCAATGAACCAATTTAAAAACGGAAATGATACTACACCTGCATAGCCAACGCATCCATATCAGCTCTCAGCGCGACGAACGGAGGTTCTCCGGTGCCGATATACCCGATAACCCCGGTGATAGCGACCGGATACCTGTACTTAACTCCGATGAGGTCCAGCTCCGACCTAATGAGTTTACTAGTCTCGAATTCCTTGTAACCCAGCTCCGGATGCTCGTGGATTTTCCTCCTGGCTCTCACCATCCAATCGAAAACCTCCGGACTCTTCGCGAATTCGAGGAGCTTCATCGGGGCTCGAGACACATCGCCGGCGATCCATGAAGATTCCGATGAAACACGAAGTAGAAGGAGAAGCTGGAAAGTCAATCTGAAGAGCAAAAAGTTGTCACTGACTAGAGCCATGGAGGTCGGAGGAAGAAGACAACAACTTTCTGATTAACTGATGATGCACCAGTCACAAAATAGATGAGACTGAGACGACTCCACAAAGCCCGATTATTAGTGGGCCATATATTGTCATATAGGCCCATTAGCAAAACTCGAATAGGCTTATAAATTCGTGGAACTCTCTACTTGCCAAGCAAAACAAAAGGTTAATTTCCTCTACATTTTTTTCATGAACTTTATTGATTTGATTAGTAGTGTAATAATAGTGGTTGTAGTATTATAACATCAGAACAATGATTTGGGTTAATACAATACTCAAATTTGCAATTAGTATCCCCTCCCGAGAGGCTTATCAAGATCCTTGACAAAATTTTGAGAAATCGGCTTACCTAAGAGAAAAGAGATATGAAGCTTTCTCTAAACTTTTCAAAGCATGAGACAATTGTTATAACAAAGTTTTTTTAGGTTTGAATATAATTTGACATTCGATTCAATTTTTTTTTTTTGCAATTAGTACAAAAAAAACCCAACACATTTTCACTTAGTAATACTTTTAATCTCTAGCAGAAGCTAATTGCTCTGCCATTTTTCTTTCTTTAACCAAAAATTTTGAGATTTAACTGAATCTTTCCATTGTTTTAGTTCCTGCACACGATTCCCTATCATGAAGACGCCCCACGTGAACAATCCACAGTGGCATATTCAATCGAAGACTCGATAGAATCTTTTTCGATCGATGATGATTCAGAGAAAATGCATGTTTGACAATCAGGATAGAAAGATATGCATATGCTCAGTTTTAGTTTGATGGAAATATGTTTCTTTAATAATTCATAAAAGTATGACAGATGTTAATTGTAGCCAAATTCTAAAAAAGGAAAATTAAGGACACATATGCCAAAATAAAATAAGGATTTACAATAAAGTTTGGTCAATTCAATATTAGCTTAGCGTATAAAGAAGAAATATATTCATTTGACATGGTATAAAGTTTTAACAAATATTTTGTTTTGACATACGCCTCATTTATGTTGGTCAGATTTTATTTTAATTGTGACTTTTGTCTTTTTTGATAGGTGGATAAAAAATCCTTGTTTGCTAAATAATTCGTGGTCAAAATCAAATAATACTTGGGATTTCTCTCTAAATATAGAGGAAAGGACTTATCATCTCCAAATCCATCACCACTACAAATACCCCAATCGTGTCTTCATCAAACTACACCTTTTTGTAGACATTCTCTCTCGATCTTTTTGTTCTCCATTCATCTTTTTTTTTTTTTTCTTAAAAGATGACTATCTCTGTCGAAAACTCTGTTTTTGGTAAACATCTATCTTCCTTTACTACAATAATTATGGTTTTTTTTAATTTATTTATATCCATTAACAAAATTAGAAGAATTTTTTTTTACTATATATTTGTTTTTTCAGGGCATGAGGATTTTACAACACAAAAAAAGACCGAAGAGTTACAAATGGACAACGGGATTCCAATGTCGAAGAAATCGTCTGATGATGATGAGTTTTTGGCTCCTGGGGTGAACGCATTTGGTCGTCAGTTCAGGTTTCTTTTTTTTCATATATAATTTATAAACATTTTTCAAATAATTCGAAAAATATAGTATAATCAAATGTAAATTGTTGTAGAGATTACGCGGATGCGAACAGCGAAAGGCAGAAGAGCGTCGAGGAATTCTACAAAACTCAACACACCAACCAAACTTTAGACTTTGTAAAATCTCTCTCTTATCTATTATATTAATTTGTCGTCAAAAAAAAAAAATCTATTATATTAATTTAAGGTTTATTAGTTTGTGTGTATGGATATACCTGGTCTACATAAAAGTTTGCATGGATAATTCCTGATAAAAAAATTATGATATACATTTGAGTATTGATATGTTTTTTTCATACATAAAAAAAAATACGGTTATACTTTTTCAGGTAAGAAAAATGAGGAAAGAGTATGGAAAATTGGATAAGATGGTGATGAACATTTGGGAATGCTGTGAACTCCTTAACGAAGTGGTTGACGAGAGTGATCCTGATCTTGATGAACCACAAATTCAGCATTTGCTTCAAACTGCAGAAGCAATCCGTAAAGATTATCCTAACGAAGATTGGCTTCATCTGACTGCTCTTATCCATGGTAATCAATCGTTAATCATGAGAAAAAGAAAAAAAAAAGGCTTAATTATGGCTAAAATTACAAATCAAAATTACCTTACATAAGAATCTTATAAAATGCTAAATTTCCAGATCTTGGGAAGGTTCTTACTCTTCCACAGTTTGGAGGGCTTCCTCAGTGGGCTGTTGTTGGTAAGTCTGATAAATTATCATGGAATCTAATTAATTAATCATATATGTTTCCTGATTGATTGTCACTTAACCTATTAGTGTTCCTTTTTTTAGTAACTTTTGGATTCTCTATCAAAACCTGCAGGTGACACATTTCCTGTTGGTTGTGCATTTGATGAGTCTAACGTACACCACAAAGTACATATAAATCTCACTATTTTGCTTTTTTTTTTTTAACATATATATTTGATTAATATTATTAAAAAGTAGTAAATTTTATTAATTTAACATTTCTTTCTTTTTTTAACCTTTATTTTTGCAGTATTTTATGGAAAACCCTGATTTTAACAACCCAAATTATAACACGAAATCTGGGATTTATTCTGAAGGATGTGGACTAGAAAATGTTTCCATGTCATGGGGCCATGATGACTACATGTATATGGTATATTATTTTTAATTTATAAATATAGTTTCATATATATTATTATTAATTATGATTTACAGGATTTAAAAATCGTTAATTGTATGTTTATAGGTGGCCAAGGAGAATGGAAGCACCTTGCCATCTCCGGGACTGTTCATCATCCGATACCATTCCTTTTATCGTAAGAATAAAAATATTATTAACAAACTAAACACTTAATTAGAAACATGTCTTGATTAAGTAATTAACACGTTTATGTGATTAATATATGTAGCATTGCACAAGGCTGGAGCTTACACTCACCTTATGAACGAGGAAGACAAGGAGAATCTCAAATGGCTCCATGTTTTCAAGTAATTATTTTTTTAAAATAAAAATATAATTTTTTTTAGCAAAATAAAAATATATCTTAACTCTTAAGTACTTCCAATTTTGATCCTTAGATTTTAATACGTTGTGGTTTTTTTTTGAACAGATTTTAATTTAATACGTTGTGTTTATATATATAAAACAGCAAGTACGACTTATACAGCAAAAGCAAAGTCCACGTCGATGTCGAGAAGGTTAAGCCGTACTACATGTCTATCATCAAGAAAGTGAGAATCTTTCTTTATCTGGTTTGAAAAGGAATAATTAATTTAATCCGACAAATTTTTTATTTTAAGAAAAAATTGATTGAATGACAAATCGGTAATATGGATATAAATAAAAAAACGATTTTTTAAAAACATAGAATTATTTACACTTTACAGCATTTGTTATAATTTTGTATATTGATTTTTTTTTTAAAAAAAAATTCAATAATTTTGTTTTGGATTTTCAGTATTTCCCGGAAAATTTGAGGTGGTGAAACTGCATCACGGCGTCCACAAAAATGGTGTCAGATTAGTAGTCGTTCAAGCACTGGAAAGTAGTATTACGGCCCAGTTAATAAAATTTTATTACTACATTAGCATTAGCTAATGTTGATACACAATATTGTATCTCGTCTGTCCTATAATGCTGATACAAAATATTGTATCTTGTCTGTCCTATTATTATTAATAAAAATAATATTATCCTCTTTTTTTTTTGAGATGATAGTTTATCCTTTTTTCGTTGATTTTTGTAGAGTATTTGCCTTTGCAGTCTAACAAACATATTAGATGTAAATGGTAACTACGAAATCTGACAAAATGTGAAATCTGTCAGAATTTTTTTTGTGATTTTTAACTGAATTTGGCGGAATAACTAGTAACTAGGTGAAAAATCGCGAAATAAAATTCATTTTTTCGATACGTGAACTCGAAATTAAAACTAAAATTTTTTTATATTAATAAACTCAAATTCTTATTTTCATAGAATTCTTTTTACATGAATCCGAATTTATTAATTATTTAGTTTTGTATTATTTTTAAATTAAATCATAGTAAAACATTTTAGCCCAGTCTTTTTATGTAATAAATTGTTATGTTGACAATATAATAGATTTTTTTTTTAAAAACATTTCTGATTAAGACAAAATTAAGGAAAGTAGTAGTTGAATGTGTATAATATTAAAATAATTAGAAAGATAAATGTAGACATATCACAAATAAATTATGAAAATAATATATGAAATCATTAATAATATGATTTGTAAATAAAAAGCACTAACATATGTCGTTAGAGACATTTATTTTAAATAAAATTATTGAAGACATAATTACTTGATCGGACTAATGGTAATTGTAATCGGATTTATTAATTTTGGGACTTAATGGAATTTCTGAAATTGATTTTGGCAAGTTATTTGTCCGGATTTATTTTCTAAATCACAAAGTATGGCAGGTCTTATTAATGAAATTTACTAATTATTTTCCTTTGTTTGTTAAAACACATTTAATTAAAAATATTAGTTTGAAATATATAAAAAAAATTGATTAGTAAACATATGAAATATCTTTGTGAAAGTGATTATATGTGATTATGATGTCTTTGATGTTTTAAATTCGATTCCTCAAAACGTAAAAATTTTATTTTAGAAAGATTTGTGAGAATGAATTTGGTAATAACACATCAGCAAAATAATAAAATGTAAATATGTTAAAAAACAAGAATTATCTCTAAATTTTTTTCTCAATTAATAAATATATAGAAGATATAAATGGTAAGTAAATATTTCCCTTTTACTCGATGGTGTAGCTATCCGGTAGTAAAAGCTATCCAGTAATAATGACGTAGACATATATATTTAGTACGCATTTATGTGTTTTTTTTTTACGAATTCAATCTAACCTAAGAGTTCACAAGAATCACAACTACCATCAACAAAATTGATATTGAATTTTTTTTTTTTTTTATGATTAGATATCTCAAAACGCCTTTAACTGCACCAAATCATTTAGATTTAAATTCAATTTTAAAAAAATAAAAATAATAATAGGTTGCTTCATCCGTTATGCAATCTCTCAAATCCTATATTCGTAGTGGAAAAAATATATCCAATAAAAAAATAATAATATAAAATGTTAAATAATGATATATTCAGATCACTAGAATGGAGATGGATGTATCGGAGCAGCGCGTTTCGCTGGGATTGGACAACCTGATTTTCGACACTTCTCTCGGCGACGACACTCCCACACTCAGTCAACTCAAACACTCCCACACTCAGTCCACCGAAATAGGTTGTCCCAAGCCCGTAAAAACTTCTTCCCAAAAACCGTTTTGTTTTCTCTTTGTGTTTTTCATCTAGATTAGCCTTTTTTTTTTTTGAACAACTAATACCATTCATTAATTAAAAGTTTGCCGATTACACACTAATTGAAAGTAGACGAAGAGATGATTTTGCCAAAGAGTCGGCAATTTCGTTCTCAGATCGAGGAATGTGAGAGAAACAGCTAAACTGAAAAAACATAAAGAGGGATTTGATGTCTTGGAGGATGCCATAAATCTTCTTGACTTGAATTCCTTTTGTGACGGATTTGATAAGATCCGACGAGTCCGATTTGAAGCTGACGTTTCTGTATTCGAGGAGCTGGGCGTGGAGCATCGCTGATCGGAGCGCAATGGCTTCTGCGATTAAAGGAGTGGGAACGAAAGTGTCGGTTCCTGTAGCGGTACCCAGATTTGTTGATTTGTCTTTTTGGGAGTCTGAAAACCACGCTGCATCTGTGAAGCATTCGATCACGCGTGGCGGGACAACGATTGGGTTTGTCGGTATTTCTACAGCCTATGGTGTGGTTCTTTCGTGGTTTGCCCATTGCCATTCTCTTGCGGCGGAGATCGCTCTAGAGACTGTTGGAATAAGCTTGAACATAGCTTGAAAAATAAGCTATTCTAAGTAGACAAGGATTATGAATATATTTAGGAGTTATCTAAATATAATGAGAATAGGAAATTATCCTAAAGAGAAAAGGAAACTTGTTTAGATCCTTGTCTATATAACAAGATGTCGAGTTGTGGCATAAGTTATGATTTGAGAGAGTTTGTGAGAGCTTAAGTTTTGAGTTATTTTCTTAAGCTAATAAAGAGAGTTGTTCTTTATCAATCTCTTGAGTTATCTTTTGGTTTAGTTTCTATAGAGACAGTCTCTTGTGCCGAGATAACCCGATTCTCAAAGAGAAAGAGGTTCCGGGCGTTCCAGATTTGCCAGCATAACCATGGGAAGAGAGGGCCATTTCCGACACCTATAGGAGGAAGGGAAGGTATACGTTTACCGGCTTTTAGTCCTTCGATGAAGGTTGTAAAGGTGTCCACATTTACCGCTGTCGTAAAAGGGGAGAGCTGCCATACGCTTCGTGCGAAATTGCAGTTGAAGAAGAGGTGTTCCGTTGTTTCAGGTTCGTCATTTGCAGACATTTCCGGCCTCGATTCCCCTCCTCTTGAGGTTTTCTCCTGTCGCGATTGCCCCATGTGTTATTTTCCACATAAACACTTTCATTTTTGGGGAGAGCTTCTCTGCCCAAATTTCTGTATTCCGGTTGATTGGTGGTTGGTGGGTCTGCAGGTTTGCGTCATGGTTCTCCTGGGAGCGTGCTGCCATTGCTGCATGGTATCCGGACTTTGTGGAGTAATCGCCATTCCTGCTTTGTAGCCAAATGTAGGAGTCACTGGCGTCGCCTTTATGAGATTCTTTCTAAAATGCTGCGTTTTAGTGTTCGTAACCGATATAACGTCAGTTACAGACAATGCAGATTGATTCGAACTTGATAGGTTTGACCTGTATTTTCTGATAGTAGATGATAGAATTGTAAAAAAAAAACCATTTTAAGGGTTGATTTGCAGAAAACTCATTTAATAATCATGACAAATTTATTATATAAAATTAACGAATTATAAATAACTTATAAATTCTGCATATACGGCATATAGTTTTATTTATAAATATTGTTTTTATTAATCCAACATATTTTTTTTAAAATTAGTATATTATAATATTTATAACACATTTATTATTTTCACCATTTAACTATTAATTATTTCATTTATTTATCCTTCACCATTTATTTTGCATTATTACTTTTTTTGTTTTTTCTTTTTATCATCATTTGTTGTTTTTGCTGGAACCGTATTTGAACTGCTCCCTTCTTGTTCTGCGCCATCCATACTTGAACGGTTTCTTTTTGCCTGATCTACTTGTTTCTCACCAGACGTGCTTGAACTGCTTGTGTCATCTTCTACTTGTTGCCACCTTTTAAAATTTTAAGGATAAATTTTAGCAACTATAAAATTCTAAGTGTTATATAGCTATATGTATTTATATACAATTGTAGGATCATATAAATTACGATTATATCAATCAACATATTTTATAATTTAGATCACAATGCAAACTTATATGCTATTGTTTTATTTATGATATACACAAAAACTCATCCAGGAACAAAAATATTAGTTATATCGATCTATTCAGAAAATGAATAATTAACGAGAGATAACGTTAAAATGGAAAAGAAAAAAAACACTTACTTCATCATGAAAAAAAATTTGGTACCATTGTAATATAATTTGATGCTATCGCCTTTCTTGAGACCTCTTGCATTTCTTATTTTTGTCCACCCATTTTTGAGATAATAATTAGTACCGTTTTGAATAAGAGTTAGCAAATAAGAATTATCAGTTTCCTTATCCATAACTTCTACTTCAATACCATTTTCAGGCATTGTAATTTTCATCCTCTTTAATATGTTCTCGACCTTCTGTTTTGGTAAACCCAACACACCATGATGAGAAAGATCATAATCTGTTAATGTTTTGTCTATCATCATCTTTGGATCCATGATACTAAACTTTCAACTTGTTTGAGGGATATAACTAAGAATGCTTTAAGAAATTTTTTTTTGAGAAATTTGAAGAGTTTAATATATATATTTCTGGGCCAAAATAATGTTCTTTGTCTTTTATGTTTATTTTAATAATATTAATGCTTTTAAAAACAATTCTCTAAATTTAGTAACTTGTTAGGATATGTTTTTAAGTTAGTATATGTTACTTTCTAAACTTTACAACTTTATAGGTTAAATTAATTATTTATTTTTATTATGCTAAATTGTATTTATATCAACCTTGGTTTTTTTTGTTCTTAAAAAAGATCTTCCTATATATACAAGCTAAATTTATTACAATAGCTAAGAAACATAATGTCAATATCATAAAAATATCATTTCCAAACACTTTAAAATTTGAATATTTGGTACATATGTTTTTGACATCTATATTTAAATTTAATAATGACTCCATTATTTCCAACGTTTATTTTTGAATTGAAAAAACAATTATAACAAGAAATCTAGTTATTAATACACAATGTGGTTCTTATAAGTATTTGTTTATTAAAATTGAAAAGTGACAACAAAAAATAATTTATCTACAATAAGTATATTAGTACATTAATGTTGTTTAAAAAGTATATTAATTATTAAAAATACAAAATTATCATATCATATCAAGCCCAACCACCACACTATACGTATAGACGCGAACCCCCCCCCCTCCTCGTTACCATTCGTGCGACTCTCACCGCATTCATATCGGGAAAAAATCATTTAAATCATAAACTTTCAAATTTCGGCATTGTAAAAGCATAGACTTTGACAGGGACGAATCAAATAACAAATTTTTTGGTTGATTAAATTTTAAATCTCAAACTTCTGTTGACTGAGCCATTTTAGGCATAACGTTATCTCGACTAACAACTCCATTAGACGGGGTTAAATTTTATTTAAACTCGTCGTTAAATCAAAACGACCTCGTGCCCAAATACAGAAAATCCCCAAATCCCCAATCCTTAACTCAATCCCCAATTCGAAAAACTCAATCCCCAATTCAAAAACTTGATCTCTCTCAATTCCACCTCGATTGATACTCAAATCGATTTTCTCCTCTTTCAAATCAAAATTCCCATTTGCTCTTTTCTATTTCTCCTTCTGTGGAATCATGCCGAAAGCAAAACGGAAGAAGGGGAAGGTTGAAAACGTCGAACTAAAGAAGTTGAACCTGAAGTTGAGGCTGACGTTGGAGGCAATGATTTCGACGGCGCGATTGTTGGTGATGATGAGCTTGATGATGAAGACAGTATTGGGCTAGTAGAAGAAGGTTGCCAAGATTTACTAGAATATTTTGGAGAAGCAGCGAGAGATGAGGAAGTTGGGAGTGATGCAGACAGTGGAGAAGACATTTGGGATGATGAGAGGATTTGCAATCCATTGTCATCTGATTCTGAGGATATCGAGGACGACGAGGACAATGAAGAGGAAAGGCATAAAGAGCCTGAAGATCCTGATGAGCTGCAGAAAACCTACAATTCTCCAGAAAATTTCAAAGCTTGCTGTCCTAAGGTATTCTCTGATAACTCGATACAACATCAAGTTGTATAGGTCACAAGCTATGAAGATTGGTGCAAAGTGTGCTGACACTAAGGTTTTGTGTCCGTGAAGAGTTTATTGTTCTTATGAGAGGAGGAGACATAAGATGCATATTAAGGTGTATGTAAACGAGCATATATGTATCCGATATGGGTTACTCTAAGATGTTGAAGCGGTCTACAATTGCATAGTTGTTTTCAGAAAGATTGAGAGTGAATCCAAAGATTACAAAACAAGAGATGGCTGTTGAGATCCTGAGAGAATACAACTTGGTTGTAGGCGATGATCAATGTGGGAAGGCATAGACAAAATGTATGAGAAAAAAGAAAGCTAGTCATGAAACTCATTTTGCACCAGTATGAGATTATCAGGCAGAGATTTTTTAATCAAATCCCCACACCAAATTTGAGATTGAGACTATTTCAGGGCCTACGATAGAAAGCAAACAAAAGTTTTATAGGTGTTATGTTTATTTTAAATCAGGGATATAAGATATGAGGAAGGACTTCAAATTTTGTTTGCTTCATCAAGTTAAAAATTAAGAAGTGTTCGTTCTTTTTGTTTCAAAAACTCAAATAAAATAATATATAATTAAAAAAAAAGAGAATAGACAAAAAAATAAATCAGAAACATAAACACCGACCAAATTTGAATATACATGTTGCAGATCTATGGACACGAGGATGTAAGGAATGGGATAGGCATAAGTTGGATGCGATTCTAACACCAGAAGATGTGGATTTGGCGTTACAAATTAGATTATCTAACTATGCTCTTTTTGATAGGTATGTATGGCCTTATACAAAGAATGGGAATTATACGGTAAAGTCAAGATACTGGCTAGCGACACATTTGATGGAGGAGGAGGATCTGATTCAGCCACCCTCAGGGTCTCTCGAATTGAAAAAAGAAGTGTGGAAGTTATAAGTAATTCCGAAAATTCAACACTTTATGTGGCGGATTATCGCAGGTGCAATTCCAACCGCAACAAGGTTACGATCTAGAAATATTAATGCGGATCCATTATGCCAAAGGTGTTGTTTGGATGAAGAAACAATTAACCATATACTTTTTCAATGCCAACATGCCAATGAAGTTTGGAGATGTGCGAATTACACTCAATTCGATAATCCATCAGCGGATTTGGAAGATAGCATTCGAACCATGTTGCGGATCTACCAGAATAATACACTATCCACACATGTACGTCTTTTACCCTTTTGGATAGTGTGATTTATTTGGAAATCAAGAAACGAGTTTTTGTTTGTAAAGCGTAATATGCACCCTAATGAGGATGCACAAAGAGGGATTCTTGCAACAGTAGAGTTCGTGGAAGCAACTACACCAAACCTGAGGACAACAATACAACATACACAAGGATGAGATGATCGACAATCTCAATGGGAACCACCTCCTCAAGATTGGGTCAAATGCAACTTTGATAATAGCTTCAGGATAGATTCGGACTCAATGGGTGTCGGATAGATTATTAGGAATCAGAACGGAGAACATTTAGAATCGGGTTGTGGAAAAATCAGGAATGTGCAAACATGTTTATAGGCAGAAGCAAATGGTTTCTTATATGTACTACAACACATTTGGACTAAAGATTGGAGGCAGGTGTGGTTTGAAGGAGACAATAAGGAGCTCACATGAATCATCAATAGACAAGAAGACAATACAGAGTTAGGGAATGTCTTGTTCTACATAAGACATTGGATGGGAAAACTTCCGTTATGTTCACTGGACCAAGTTAATAGGGAGAAGAACCATATTGCTGATTGTTTGTCTAAGAAAGCTTATGAGTTGGATAATCTGTGTGTAATGTATTCTATTTCACCTGTGTGGATGATTCCATATTTGTACTTCTCATACACTATTTAATTTTATTAATAATATCAGAAGTTACAAAAAAAAAACACCGACTAAAACATTGATAATAAAAATTATTATTGATTTTATAACAAATAACGATTGTGTAATAACATGTGAATATGTATAAAAATAATTGGAACATTAATATTGTAGAATGAAATATTTTAATAAGCCTTTGACATGTAAAAAGAATTGATCGTTGTTTACAAGGATGGTCCAAGAAGGATGGTCCAAGAGGATTCCATTTCAGACGCGCTAGTCCACGCAAAAAGAATTGCAAAACTAAACATCTAAAAACAAAACTAAAAACATTGTGTTTGCCAGCAAAAGGGCAAAATGGTCAGACAAACAATTATTTCACTTTCGCGTAAACGGCATCGTTTTCAGAGACCCCTGACCTGAGTTTAGATGCCTGAAATTTCTAACCAAAGCTTTTTAATTTCACTTAGTGATCTCTTTAGTCACGGGAGGAATATCGACAACTCCGTCACAGTTTTCACCGTCAAGAGGCGGCGTCTCCGGCATCTCTTTCTTCTCCTCAGGTATATCCTTAGGTCCCAAGAAACTTGGCTGATTTGTCGAAGACAATAGCCTTGCCCACATTCTATCCGTAATCACTACATTGTTCTGTTTCTCAGTTATCCTCTGCAACAACAAAAATATCAAATCAGGACCATCCCACAAGACCACGGGCTCTGTCAGTTCGAACCAGATTAGTCCATTGCAACAACCCTAATCAACAGTCAGATCCTTCCCGCAAGTCGAAACTCACGCGAGTAAAACAAATCTGATATGTATCAGTAACTTACGTAGTAAGGGATGTATGTTTGTCTTCCATTGACAAGACCACTGGTGTAGCCAGTGTAACCAGCCATTGCACCATGAACCGCGCTCTGAGCAAGAAGTGTACAGTAAACATTGTCTGATGCATTGCTTGGAACAGCCCGGATCATGTATGTAGGATCTAAAAGCGAGAAACGAGAAATGAGTTAAAAAGAAACGGTAAATTCAAATGGTTGAAAAAATGGGGAATAAAAGGGTTATGATTTTTGTTACCAATGTACTTGAGATTCATCACCATCTGAATCTTCTTAAAATGATCCTATCATCACAGAAAAAGTAAAAAAAAAAAAACACTATGATGAGTTTTCTGTAATGGCATAAGAGAAAAGTTCGAGCCTTCTTTTATATACCTTGATGCTTTGTGATAGCCACAAGCCGACATCTTTAAGAAGTTTGTTACCAGACGCGTCCTTAAGAGTATTAGATTCCATGCTTTTGGACATCAAATCTTGTCCTGCTCCTTCAGCAAGAACAATCACCATGTGACCATGCTCCTTGAGCCGTTTCTCTATGAACTCCAAGAGTCCACCTTCTCCTTCGAGGTAAAATGGTGACTCGGGAATCAAGCAGCAATCAACATCTCTGCTGGCTAATGTAGCATACATCGCTATGAATCCTGTAGTAAAGCATCGCATAGCCTTTACTCAATAACAGCTCCAAAGGTTTTTAAGTGTAATGTTCAAGGCAAAACACACAAGAAGAGAAAAACTTACCACTGTAACGACCCATAAGCTTAACAAAACCGATACCATTCTCATTACTCTCGGCTTCAACATGTGCTGCGTTGATCGCTCGTTGAGCTTCCTCCACAGCAGTGTCAAACCCAAAAGATTTATCTATAACCGGTATATCGTTATCAATCGTTTTTGGAATTCCAACCACAGCAACTTTAAGTCCACGCCTGCTAATTTCCTACATGGTTTTATACAATCTAAGTTCAGTTTGTTGATTGTTATAACTTAAAAACTAATATTCTGAAATATCACAATGCTATTACCTCAAATATAACTGAAGCTCCTCTCTGTGTTCCATCTCCACCGATAATGTAAACCTGATTGATTCCTCGATCTTGGATGCTATCAACTATCTTTGTGGTATCATGTCCACCTCGTGAGGTACCGAGGATCGTCCCTCCTCGTTTATGGATATCATTCACGGCTTTAGAGTTTAAGGGGATAGTATTCTTGGCATAGAATCCCCTGTATCCACCCTGTAAAGTTTAAACAAAATGAGAATCATAAGGAAAATAGTCTCTGGAAACTCAAACTGTAGATGAAGAGATTAATGTGTGTTTCACAAAACTCACATCGATTCCAAGAATTCTCTTTACTCCATACATGTATGATAAGCTGCTCACTATTTCTCTAATAACGGTATTGAGACCAGGACAGAGACCTCCACATGTAACTATGCAGGCATGCACTTCATCAGACTCAAAGTAAACCTTTTGGCGTGGACCAGCGCGCCTGAAGTGGATTCCTCTTGGACCATCCTTGTGGACTACAATCTGTATATAACATTTTGCTGTGAGTTTTCAGTTTCTGAGTTAGACATAATCAGCTAACACCATTCTTCAAACAATTCGGGATAAAGAAGGATTATGCTTGAGGGATTTACCTTTTCAGGAACACTATCATCTGCATCAACAAAGTATTGCCTGATAAAACACAAAAGAAAAACTCATGTGAATAAAATCAAACTATGAACCTAAACGATAGAAACGTCCGACCCTGATTAAGGTGAAAAAAATACTTACTTAACCACTGAGTAAGCTGGATTGTCTTGCAACGGATTTGGATAAGTCTACAATAACATAACAATAAACAAGAAAAAGATTTGAGCATTAAACATATTTAAAACTACGAATGATCACCATTTGATTCAAGTAAACCAAGAACAGATCAAAAACATTGGAACCCAAAGCAAAAGATTCATCCTTTGTTAATAGATCGAGATTATTCCTTTCAAATTTTCAAATCAACAAAGCAAAAAACAGAGATCAAAAGTGCAACGTACAGGAAGATCCGGAAGATAATCGATGAGGTGAGGAACGTCCTGTAGAATATAACCACCAGGACCGTTGACGATCTTCGGCTTGATACTTTTCGGACTAGACATAACGACGATCAAAAATATAGATAAAGTCTCTCCACGAAGATGAAATCGCGACAGAGACTACACTTGAATGAGAAGGAAAACAAAAAAACCCAAATTTCTGAAACGAAGATGGAAAATGAATCAAACCCGTCAATCGAATACAAGGCGACCCATTTTTGTAGGAGTTGGAAAATTTGAGTCGATTAAGAAATCAGAAGAGGTAAGAAAGAGAGAAAGAGAGAGAGAGTGTGAGAGAGACCAATTGAGACGAAGAACTTTTCTCGCTTTTTCTAGATTGGGGAATATGATCAAACAGGTGGTGGGCAATCAATTGATTTTCACCGAACAAAATTTAAACGAAAGAGAATAATATATATACATATACATGTTCACTTTGGTGCAGGATTCTCGTGTTTATATATTGTATGTAAAGTTTGATGATGAGGTTAAAAAAAAAAACACAACGTTGAACCTTGGAGAAGATGATGATTCACATTCTTCTAGAAAAAAAGACTAATTCATTTATTGTAACTTTCCGTTTTTATGAAATCTATTATAGCTGGGCCTTGGAAAACAAGTAATTTTGAATTTTTACCTTGTCAAATGATTTTTCCTTTCAATTTTTTTTTTTTTAACTTCTTTTGTAATATTTCAGAGTTCGGATCTTGAAGAATATTCCGACAGTTTACAAAAAATAAAAGAATCTCTTAAACAAAGAAAGACAAGTCCAAATTTTGTGTGTCGGCTATCTATATTTTATGTTTGTATTATTTGTTTAATAAGTTTTCTTAAATCTATTTGTCGTTTTTTTGTTGTCACGCAACAATTTGTTTATTACAAATACTCAATAGTATGATATAATATATTTTACAAATGAACAAAAAGAGTTGACAAAAAGCCTATAAGCTCATAATGCTATGAGATGACATACTTGCTTAGCCGTTTTAAATAAAAAAAGCATATATGTTTGAAAACAGCTCGCGTAATGTTAAATAATAACTATACACGTGTAATCGTATAGTGTTCTGGAATCGTCCAGTAACGTAATATAATGCGTATTTGCCGGTCGATTTCGAATCTGAATAAAAGTAGTAAAATTGTATTAAATGTGGCCGTTATTTGTATGTTTCGTATGATTTTCGCTAATCTCCTGCCAAAAATAAAAAAAATAAATTAAGACTGCAGTTCCTTACATATCAAAAAAAAAATTTCGTATTTCAGAAGTTACATAATATTAGTATTTGTGGTTAAAAATCAATTGTATATACAGTCGGATATGAAATTCATTTCTGAGAAATGGAAGTTATAGATCGACGCTGCATACATACATGTCGACACACTCTACCTACAATCTACGTGACCATGAGTCTTAGACTCTTAGCCAAATTTCGGGTTTCGGAACTGGTATTTACGGAAACGGAACGACAATAGAAATTTGGGAATTGAAAAATAATTCCCAAAAGGAATTCGATAAGAACGGGACGGGTTCGGAAAATTTTCTTACCTAAAATTTCTTCCCAAACGGGTAATTACTTTGGGATAATTCGGGAAAATTCGAGAAAAAAATCGGGAAATTTCGGGAAAATTCGGAAAAATTCGAAAATTTTTGGGAAATTTCAGGAAATTTGGATATCCGATCTCATTCTCATTCCTTTCCCATACTCTTTCCGTATCCGTTTGGAAAAAAAAAATAAATTATCTCAAACGAGAATTTCTTGAACAGAACAGAAACGGGACAGGAAATTTAAAACGGGTACGGATGAAAATTTGGAACAGTTCCAAAATTTGCAGGGCTAGTGAGTCCTATAAGTTGCAAGAAACAAAAACGAAACTAAATGGGATATTGTGAAAAAACCTAACTTTTATCACAGGTCGACAGATGGGATGATTCGGCCCAAGAATCAAATTGACAATTTTTAGAGACACAAGTTGAAACAATATACCACATCGTTGCGTACAAAAAAATCACACTTGTTTGATGGATATTTTAAATGTTATGTTTTTAGATCGTCAACTAGAAATAAAATATAAATATTTGCAATAGGTAGCCACTTAGTCCAAATATCATGGTTGTCTACACCATTAGGTGTATTATGTTCTCGTTAACTATACACATATATACTAACTTTTTCGAAAACATTTTCTTATAACCTCGAAATTCAAAATGCTCTATTTTGTTATTGTGTCTATACTCTTAGTCATCTAATAAAAACGTTTATTCTCGTATCACACAGAACTCTCTAGCTGAGTTTTTACTTCTTTTTTCTTTCTGCTTTTCAAAGAAAAAGGGAAGAAAAATGCGAAACCTAATTATCATTAGATCGAATAAATCATAACCGTCTGATCTGTTGTTCAAACAAATCTGCGGATAGGCCCCATCTCCCGACAACATCATTGGACCCACATCAGTGTGGGACCCATTGGCTCCAACGTCCAAAACTAATCACAGTATACATATCAAAAATAATGTGAATCAAAGTAAAAAGACAAAGATTCTTAAAACATGTGTTTGTCCTATAATCCAAAGAGGTTATCCTTAAATGCTTTTTCCTATGTTCTTTATCTGCGTTCTTTATTTTAAAAATGAGCTGTGTTTGCTAAATTAACCCGAAATTGTGTTCAAAAGTTTCGTGATTTTAAATTATTTATAGTTAATTAACTAAAAAATGGCCTAAAAACTCAAATTTAACGTAGACACGTAACTGAGAGGAAATCATGTCTGAACAAATTTACATATCAATCTCAATATTCTGGGAAACATGTATATTGTTGTCACACATTTACGATGTTAAAAATAGTTTGTACAAGTTTAGAAAATAGAACGCTGCAACATTTCATTTATTAGAATCAAACTTAATCAGTTTATAAGTATTGTATTATTCACAATCACACCTTTAAAAATGGTTTGATATGGTCTGATGATATGCATAAGTGTGTAAAATACTAATATTTATTGTTTCTACAAAATCATTATATATCTTTTTGTACAATAGCTATTGTACATACCTTCTTAGATTGTATGAAATACGCTTAACTTAACTAAGAAAAAAAAGAAGGACCAAAACGGTTTGGTCAAGACACTGAACAAGACAAAGACAAGAGAGAGAAAAATTAGGGTTTCAACCTTTTCAGTCTCAACTCCTTTTATTTCCTTTACTCTTCTTCTTCCTCTTTTCTTCCTCATTTCTTTATCTACTTGACATAGTTTTTTCAGTACTTAAAGTCGTATCTACATGTGTTTCTGTGTCTCTTCTGGAACCAAAGAGAGATAATAATAACAATAACAGTAACACTAATTATTATAATTAAACTTTGTTCAAAGCATAAATATATATTTGCAAATAAATTATATATTATTAACTTTCTCTAGTTATATATACTGAGAACACTCCTGTCTTTATCAAATTCTTCTTCTTCTCTCCACTTTCGATTCAGTCCATATAAATCTGGTAATCTTGATATTTGGTTTTCACGTTTTTTTTTGGTCATGTTTTCCTTATGATTTTAATAAAGTTGTATCAGCTGTGATCATCAATCTCCAGCTCTATATATATTGAGATCAATCTCATTTTACCAATCTCTTTCTTTTCACTTTTAATTTCGGTAGATCTCGTATAAATCTGGTAATCTTGTTATTTATATACTATTCTGTACTTTTTATGCTTGGGATATTGTGTATACGCATCAAGAAAGATATATATTTCAAAAGCTTTAATTAATTTTTATGAACTGCAGATCAATCTCTCATACAACGGAGATCGATCATTTTAGCTACCTCCCAAACGGAAATGAAGAATATCAAATGTAATTTCATAGATTCAAAGCTCGAAGAACATCATCATCTTTGCGGATCAAAACACTGTCCTGGATGTGGTCGCATGATTCAAGCTGCTACTAAACCAGTAATATCCATATTCCATAAAACTTATCAAAACCCAAAATAAAATAAAAGAATATTCTCCTTTAACTTTTTATTTCTTTGAATTTGTTCTTCATCATTCATCATCTTTTTTCTTTTCTTTTCTAGAATTGGGTTGGATTGCCGGCGGGAGTAAAATTCGATCCGACGGATCAAGAACTTATAGAGCATTTAGAAGCAAAAGTGAAGGGAAAAGAAGAAAATAAGAAATGGTCATCATCGTCTCATCCTCTCATAGATGAGTTTATCCCCACCATTGATGGAGAAGATGGGATATGTTACACTCATCCACAGAAGCTTCCAGGTTCATTTATTTATTTTCGATGCACAAAGTTAATAAGTTATATATATTTTAAGACAAACAACACAATATGATCTGCATGGACCGTTAACACATAAAAATATGGATTGATTCGGTATCTATAAAGTTAAGGAGATGAAAATATTTTGTACTGCAACCAATTTAGAAATCACTACTCATTTAACTTTTTTCAGTAAAAATCGTTCGTATAATATTTTTTTCCAGCACCCTTCATTGTTTTGAATTATTAATTTATTGACTTTTATCCTAATTATTCTAACATAAGTATTACTACGAAACTTTAAAGAAATTTTATTTACATATTCTCTGTTTTTAATATGTGTCTTTTTATAGTTTAGTTAAATACGTAGATCATATAAAGTTTGATTAATAATGAATTGAAAAGGATAATAGTAGTTTCCTTTGGAAAATTCTATATTGATGAACATGCAAATCGATATGTTCTGTGTTAATAAAAACACCGAAACCAATTTTGACATATTTATAAAAAAAAGAAAAAAACGAAACCTAATATGAAATAAAATGATGTGATGCGTTTTAACTAATTTAAAATAATAACAACATAATTAATCGACCCTTTAGTGAACATGGTAATTTTTTTTAGTTCATATATATTATGTATATACATAACTAATAGTAGTATTGGGCTCTTAGATAATGTTTGGTAGCCTAACTTTGAAAAACACAATTCACTGCATTTTTTTCATAATAACTTGTCCCTCTTACATTATTTTCAGAAATCCAATTCAAATCATTTTAAATTTGCTTGCCATTAATTAGGGGTAACAAGAAATGGCTTAAGCAAACACTTCTTCCACAAACCATCAAGAGCTTACACAACCGGAACAAGAAAACGACGCAAAATCATCCAAACCGATCACGACCATGAGTCAACCGGAACTTCATCAGAAACGAGATGGCACAAAACCGGTAAAACAAGACCGGTTATGATGAACGGTCGACAAAGAGGATGCAAGAAGATTTTAGTACTTTACACAAACTTCGGCAAGAATCGACGACCGGAAAAAACAAATTGGGTGATGCATCAATACCATTTAGGGATTAATGAAGAAGAAAGAGAAGGAGAGCTTGTGGTCTCTAAGATCTTTTATCAAACACAACCTAGACAATGTAATATTAATTGGTCGGATCATCATGGTAGTTCCAAGGACTTGATCGGAATTGGTGCCGGAGATGAAATATCCGGCGTTGCTGCCGCTTTGCAGAGTCTTGGCTCCGGTGACGTCGTTTCTACGAATCCCTTTACAAGAGACTTCGATGAGGTATATATATATATATTTTCTTACAATAATACGATTAAAAGTATTTTACTTTAACAAAACAAAATGATTAAAAATATTTTATGGTATCAACTCGTAGCGGTGGATTACCAAAATTATTTTACTAATTTTTGTTTACAAATAATGGTTTTTCAGCTAATACTATATATATTCATTTACAACATATATATCTATATATATATACTTAGGTGTTTTATAATCTTTGTCTTTTAAACCTAGTTATTCTCTAATGCTAAACTTTTACACAATTTTCAACAAAAACTAAACTTCTTCTTCTACACAAAAATAAATCGAATTATTGTGGTGTCTTAAAGCAACGATTTTAACAAATTGTGTGTGGTGATTAATATGTATGCAATTAAGGGGACAGCCGAAGCTTCGAAGGGAAGAGAAAACCGGTGTATGTCTGGCACGTGCGAGGAAGTACATGATGGGATCATAAGACCATCATCATCGTTGTCATCTCATCATATGATCCATGATCATAATCAACATCATCAAGGCCGAGGTAGAAGAGAATTTCACATGCCATATTCGTCACCACATCAACATGAATCAATCTTCAATATTTCAAGTCCTGTGCAATTTCAGGTAAAGTCCCATTAATTAATTTTCCTTAATAATTAAACCCAAAATAGAATATAATTCCAAATATATTTCTTGTATGAAGTCAATGCACGCGAACGTGCATGGATATATATAGTAGTAAAACAGTCTTTCTTGGACATTTAATCATAACAACTCATTCAAAGAAAAACAAATGATTTTAGAACTACAGGCTCATGCAAAAAGTAAATCATGCAATATACTCGTATAAAATTAAAGTAAATTAGCTTGGAAAAGTAAGATTATACATGGGTTGTGGAAATGTTATATATTTCACATACGTATATGATCTTTAAATGGCTATATTTCTTTGGAGTGGGATGTGAATTGTTTCTTTTTGTTATAAACTATTGTTATTCGTATTAAAAAATAATAACGACAGCAGCAATTAAGGGGTCGATCGTCTGGTTCCGGATTAGAAGACTTAATTATGGGTTGCACAGCTACTTGCACAGATGACGTAAGCTTTTAATAAATATTTTAATTAGTTAAATTTGTGACTTAATAATGTGTAATATAGGCTATGTGATGATTATTGATCTATGTTTTGCATGTTTCAAAAGATCACTTACAAATGTGTAAATTTGCAGGAAATTTCAGAAGCAATTCCACACCAAAATGCAGACTGGTTAACGTTTCCACCATTCTGGTAGGACCAAAATTATTAAAATGATGAAAATTACATATCTCATAAATAGAATTATATTGGATTAAACAATTGTCATTTAGTTTTTTACTTCAAACATCAGGTCAAAAGGGGCTCAATCTTGTATTTGTTTTTTCATTCTAAACTATGATTTTTATTCAAACTTCAAATTACACATGAAATCGACGGATTAATATGAAACTGTTCTCGGAGATAAAAAAAAACCATACAAACCACACTAGAATTACTATGTCATACCAGAAGTAAAAATAAATATTAGACCCACACAAAAACAACAAATATAAATGAAATAAAAAAATCAACATAGAAAAAACTTTGTAGATGAATTAATTGAAAGAGAAAATTTGTCTTGTATTTGTTTTTGACTTTTTTTCCTTGGAGATAAATGAATACAAATAAATGAATGAATACATTAATTAACCACTAGACGCCCACAATTTCGCAGGAGCCAAACCGAGTCAGATGGTCAAAACCGGAGATTTTAACCGAACTAAAGGAAGCAGAGAAGTCTTGCAAAAACCTCTGGCCGACCTAGCTTTTTGATCAATGCCAGAAATGTGGAGCGATGATCTCTGCCATTAACTTACGACATCAGAGGTTGCGATGAATGCTGATTTGCTCAAAGGAGATTGTAGCTTGTTAAATTCCTCAACAACCTAGTTACACATGAAATCACAATCATTCAGAAACAAAATCCTAGACTTTATATTGAAGAATCACACACACACACAAAAATAATCATGTTTTTCAGCTTCAGGACCAGTCTCATAGATCAGGCGTATAGATAGAGAGGGCAAGACTTACCTTCCTCTGTGAAGGATGCAGCAAAACCCGTGGTCTTATCGAGCGCACATGTTCAAAAGCTGCAGTTACGGTCATATTCTTATGCTCAATCTGAAAAACACACAGACACATAAATGTTAGTGAGAATGAGATTCCTTAATGGAGAAATGTAATTCGATTAAAGGAACCAACTAATCTATGGACTTGCCAAATAGCAAAGAACAACTGTAGTGCTTCTTCCACGACCAGCTTTTCAATGGACGTAAGTGGTTTTACCGAGCAAAGCATTCTCTGTTACATAAAGGGGAGAAATAAGCAACAGAAAGTGTAAAATGCAAATACGGGCAAAAGAGAGAGCACAAAATCACTTACTGTGAATGAAGTTTACAGCTCGGGTTATGTCTGCAATCGAAGGAGCAAAGAGGTAATCACGTGTTGGTATCAACAGATGCTCCATTCCATAAGCCTTAAAAACATTTTGCAATTCATCAAATATGGAAATTGGAACACAAGATTTGAAGGGCATTGAGCCTTACATTGTACAAAGAGGATGGTACCAAAGTCTCGAAAGGTTCATTAAGAGTGATTACGCCACCAACACCTAACTGTTTTAGCCGCGGAACATCCTTACGAAATGGAACTGCTCCCATCAGAAGATACTGAAAAGAAAGAAAAAAAAGCTCATCTTTTAAACAAACGAGCAAATGAAACTTGAGAAAGAGCTAATCTTTTAGCAGTCTACAGCATAATCATTATACAAACCCACAATGATGAAGCTAGGACCTGATGTTAGACCTAATACACTGTCAAGCTCGAGAAGCTAATTCGTTTGCAAGAAGAATCGAAATTTCAGCTGCTCCAAACATCAAAAGCAATACACATTTCCCCTTTTTCGGATCCAAACATTGCAGTCAAAATTCAAAACTTGTGAAACCCCAAAGCGTTTGTTGTCGCCTTTAAATCTCAAGCAGAAACCGTAATACCTCATCGATTTGATCCCACCATCGGAACTGAGACTGGAGTTTGAAGCGGACGAGGTTGTAAAAAAGAGTCGGGTAAAACAGGATCCGACCACCAGCTCCGATTAGAGCTCTCTTTGCTTTATCCCCCTTCAAACATCTACTCTTCTTCTTCTTCTTCTTTGAGACGCCGTCGTTTCGAGATGATCGCTGCGTCTGTTCATCTTCCTCCGTTTCATCGACCATTGCCGGTTAAATTGCTTCAAAGAGGAATCCACCCAAAATGTGTTTCTTCAACATCAGATTATATTTACAAAATCACCCTCATTTACGAATGACATGTTAAGGCCCATCTGAATCAATTAATACGTACGTACTGGGGCCTATAATCTTTGAAAGAAATAAAATAAAGGACATCAAAAATAAATTTTTACAAAAGTACACAAATATAATAGTTGAAATTTAAGATATTTAAAACCATAAAAATGTCTTTTACTAATTATTACGCTAAAGACAACATATAATAAAAAAACATTATCCTACTATTTCATGTAATAATGTGTTTTTTCCCACATATTTTTAAAAAAGATATTCTATAAAAAAACTTTTAATTTTATATTTACAATAAACTCCTTATTATTGATCAAAATTAGTTAAAATTATTAAGTTTTTACAAATGACTACAAAGCATATATTAATTAATAAATAAGATAGTTCAATGATGTATGCAAAACCAAGCAAAAACAATTAGCCCTAAAAATGTGTGAGGAAAATAAAATATTATTAACAAATTTGGACACTATTGTTGATAGTAATAAAATGGGAGAAGAATCATCTTCAGGGTGGAGGCGTAATATAGATGTTACCATACTCAAAATCTAGAGTGTTTGGAAATGATATATTTATGATATTAATAGATTTTCTGTTTCTTAGCTATTGTAACTTAAAAACATATCCTTGTAAGTAACTAAATTTAGAGAATTGTTTTTAAAAGCATTAATACTATTAAAATAAACATAAATGACAAAAAACATTTATATATACTTGTTAGACTCTTGAAACTTCTCAAATCTTTTATTCAAGCATTGTAAGTTATATCCCTCAAGCAGTTGAAAGTTTAGTACAATGGATCCAAATATGATGATAGAAAAAACATTAACAGAGTCCGATCTTTCTAATTTCGGTCTGTTGAGTTTACCAAAACTGAAGGTCGAGAACATATTAAAGAAGATGGACATTACCATGCCTCGAAATGGTATTCAAGTGGAAGTTCAGGATGATAATAATTTTTATTGGGTAACGCTTAGACAAACCGGTAATAGTTATCATCTCAGAAATGGATGGGCAAAAATAAAAAATTCAAGAGGTCTCAAGAAAGACGATGTCATCAAATTATATTGGAATGATACTAAATTCATTTTTCGATAGAGTGAGTTTTTTTTTAAAGTGATCTTTCATTAATTATTCATTTTCTTAATAAATCAATATAACTAATGTTTTTTTTCCTAGATAGGTTTTTGTGTATATCATAATTAAAACAATAGCATATTAATTTTGCATTATGATCTGAATTATAAATATGTTGGTTGGTATTACTGTAATTTAAATGATCCTATCATTTTATACCAAAAAATAGCTATATAACACTGAGAGTTTAACAGATGCTAAGATTTATCCTTAAAAATTTTAATGGTGACAACAGATCGTCCAGTGCGGAACAAGTAGATCAGACAAAAGGGAGCAGTTCAAGTACGTCTGTTGCGAAACAAATAGATCAGGCAGAAAGGAGCAGTTCAAGTACGGCTCTTGCAAACAACAAAAACAAAAAAAACAAAAAACAAAATGATGCAAATGGTGAAGGATAAATGAAACAATTAATAGTTAAATGGTGAATATAATAAATGTGGTATAAATATTATAATTTATTAATTTTTCTAAATATGTTGGATTATTATAAAAAAAAATTTATAAATAAAACTATATTGAGTAACTAAATTATAATCGGTGTATATGCGTAGTTTATAAGTTAATTTTCACAATTCGTTAATTCTATTACTATATAATAAAATGTTAATTCTATATAATAAAATTGCCATGATCGTTAAATATTATAAACATTAGTTAAATTAAAAAAAAAACTCCAAATACCAAACTTTCTTACAATCGTCAAATAATAATTTTATATAAAAGTATTTGCACGTATCTTTTATGTATAAATCTAGATTTGCCTAAATGATAAACACTCGTATTTAAGCCGATTGTTTTTCCTAGATTTCATGTAATAATGTGCTTTTTCCCAAATGTTTTTAAAAGAGAGATCCTATTGGAAAAAACTTTTAATTTTATTTCAAGAAGATTGATGGTATTTTAAATCATTTCATTATTATTGTTTTAATTCACTCACTTTACTTCAAAGTTAGAGAAACATTTTTTTTTTTAATTATATGAAATGGAAAGATTTGTTCAAAAATAAAAGTTAAAAAAACTTTTGATTATAATATTTTATTTTTCCTTAACATATATTTTAATTGATTGAGTTTTCATTTTTTAATTTGTATCCTCATTTTCATTTATTATTTACAAGAAAATTAATGGTCAGTTGGTTAAATTTCTTTCCATTAATGATCATTTGCCAATAAACTCTTAATATAATCAATTCATTATTAACTTATTATTGTACAGATATAATTTTGCATTTTTAGTAATTAAAATACTTTTTAAACAACATTATTGTACTAATGTACTTATTGTAGATAAATTATTTTTTGTTGTCACTTTTTCAATTTTAATAAACAAATACTTATAAGAACCACATTCTGTATTAATAACTATATATTTCTTGTTATTAATTGGGTTTTAAAATTCAAAAATAAACGTTGGAAATAATGGAGTCATTATTAAATTTACAGATTCATGTTCTCTTGCTGAAATTTCAGCTGCTCCAAACATCAAAAGCAATACACATTTCCCCTTTTTCGGATCCAAAGAGATGCACCGAGACGGCTATGAAGACATCTCCGGAAGGAGAAGGAGGAGCGGTGAGGATGAGTGAAAAAGATACAAAAACATCGCCGGAGAGAGATCTTTAAGATTTTTGGACGTCTTCAAAAGCAGCAGAGATCTTTGGACGTTTGGCGGTGTAACACCCCGACCGCCCCTATCGGCGAGTCACCCATCTCTCCGTTGGATTCGTGGGCCCCGTCCTCCATCCTACGGTCGGTGCGTTAATTTTCTCGTTGGCCCGACCGACTGATTTACTTGTCCCTGCAATCACCACGTGACCTTTTCCCGTGTTTTGGCCTCACTCACACGGTTCCGCAGAGGACTTCCCGGAAGGTCACCCATCCTAGTGCTACTCCAGCATAAGCACGTTTAACTCTGGAGTTCTCTTAGGATAAGTGACCGGAAAAAGTATGCACTTTGATGACATAGGTAGCCAAATCAATCCATTTAAACTTATTCAAATGGGTCGGGTCCGGGTCGTTACAGGCGGGTCAGGAGGGTCCGGCGGATCTGGGGTTCCGAGGACTGAGAACACATCTGCAGATCCAATAAACACACCACCGGAAGTTGAGACGGGACAAAGCGTCGATCTGCAGAACGCAACATGAGCGTTCTGTCGTTCAATTATGAATAGAGATGTGTAAGACGCGGACAAACGTCAAAATGGGAAGAGGACAACATATCTTTGGGAAGAGACTCGGAAGGCCTGATGAAGGAGGAGACGACGTTGCTCAGGCGAAGTGATCGCTAGAGAAACGCTGCGGGAGAAGAATCATTTTCAGGGTGGAGGCGGCTGCATCGGGAGGCGGGTCTGAGAGAGAACGTTATGGCGAACTGCTTAGAAATCATGGTAAATTGACGGAGGAGCGACAACAGCGATGATGGGGAGGATGAAGCAGATAAAGCTGAGGAGAAGGAGTTTGGTCTGATACTGAAATTTGTTGAAGTTATGAAATAGACATCGCATTTTTAATTTATTATGATATGGATAATATCACATTTTTAGTAATTAATATACTTTTTAAACAACATTAATGTACTTATTGTAGATAAATTAGTTTTTTTGTCACTTTTCAATTTTAATAAAGAAATACTTATAAAAACCACATTATGTATTAATGACTAGATTTTTTGTTATTAATTGTGTTTCATAATTCAAAAATAAACGTTGAAAATAATGGAGTCATTATTTCACTAAAATATATATGTCAAAAATATTGGTACCACATAATTAAATTTTAGAGTGTTTGGAAATGATATTTTTATGATATTAATAGATTTTATGTTTCTTAGCTATTGTAATAAATTTAGCTTGTATATATTGGAAGATTTTTTAAAGAAAACGAAAAAAACAAGGTTGATATAAATACAATTTAATTAATCTAACCTATAAACTTGTAAAGTTTAAGAAAGCAACCTATGCTAACTTAGAAAAAATATCCTTACAAGTAACTAAATTTAGAGAATTATTTTTAAGAGCATTACTACTGTTAAAATAAACATAAGACAAAGAACACAATTTTGGCCCAGTATATATATTTGTTAAACTCTTAAAATTCCTCAAATATTTTATTTTTGGAAGCGTTTTTAGTTATATCCCTCAAACAGTTGAAAGTTTAGTCTAATGGATACAAATATGATGATAGAAAAAAAATTAACAGATTTTGATGTTTCTTTTAGCGGTGTGTTGTTCTTACCAAAACAAAAGGTGGAGAATATATTAAATAAGATGGAAACTACAATGCCTCAAAATGGTATTCCAGTGGAAATTGTAGATAATACAAAATTTTATTGGGCAAACCTTAATAAAATAGGTAATACTTATATTCTCAAAAATGGGTGGACAAAAATCAAAAATGCAAGACATCTTACGAAAGATGATGGAATCAATTTATATTGGAATGGTACTAAATTCATTTTTTCGATGGAGTGAGTTTTTTTTCTTTCTTTTTTAATTTATCTCTCGTAATTATTCATTTTTTTTAATAGATCAAAATAAGTAATGTTTTTTTTCTTGATGGATTTTGTGTATATCATAATTAAAACAACAAAAATATCAATTTGCATTGTGATCTAAATAAAAAAATACGTTAGTTAATATCACTGTAATTTATATGATCTTATAATTGTATATAAAAGCATATAACTATATACCACTGAGAATTTTATAGTTGCTAAGATTTATCATTAAGATTATAAATGGTGACAACAGATTCGTTGCAGACCAATTAGATGAGCCAGAAGGGAGTAGTCCAAGTAAGTCTGATGCGAAACAAGAAAGGAGTAGTCCAAGTAAGTCTAATGCGAAACAAGAAGGGAGCAGTTCAAATACGTCTGATGCGAAACAAAAAAGGAACAGTTCAACAACAAATGATGACAAAAATAAAAAGGAAAAAACAAAATGATGCAAAATAAATGGTGAAGGATTAATGAAATAATTAATAGTTAAATGGTGAAAGTAATAAATATGTTATAAATATTATAATTTACTAATTTTCTTAATATGTTGGATTAATAAAAAATAATATTTATAAATAAAACTTTATGAGTCTATAAATTATTCATAATTTGTTAATTTTATATATTAAGATTATCATGATCATTAAATACTATAAATATTAGTAAAATTATTTTACACTCGTCAAATGATAATTTTATATTAAAATATACTCGCACGTGTCTTTTATGTATAAATCTATATTTGTCTAAATGCCACACACTCGTAATTTTGACGCTATCTTTAGAACATTCTGATTAACTACAGAAGAAACAGAGGTGAATGCCGATGCTGTATATCTATTGATGTGTAAAAAAAAAAAAAAACAGAGCTGAGGAAGAATACGAAGATGTCAAATATGATATATTAATAAGATATAAAATTATAGATCTAAATATGATAAACAAAATTAAAAACTTAGCAATATTATTTGTATGATATATAATTACTGGGATTAAAAAATATAAAATCTCAAATATACGGTTTTTTTTGGTGATGTTTTCTCGCCTTTTTGCAGAACTTATTAATCCGGCAACTGTGAGGTTGATAGGTCCAATTATAGGATCAAAATAAGAGAATTCAAGTATTTTCTTTTGGGTAGCTATGACTCTACCTCTTTTTGATTTTTCATTTTATAAATAGAAGAAGTACAAAGGTTTGGATTTTCACGATTCCTACAATTTAGAAGATGGGAAAAGTGGAGTTGTGTTCCTAAATCATAGGGAGACAAGTCTCCATTATTAACAATAAACAAACCAGAAATACAATTAAAACAAATAAACAATTAACACTAATCCAAGTATCCACGTTTGTATCGCATCAGAGGTTGACGATGGTGACTTAGATGATCTATTTTCTTCCACATCTTAGTATCATCTTCTCTGGCGGGGAATTGTATTTCCCCTTTAATCTTCTACAAGATGCTCAAGATGGTCGATCTTTTAAAAAAAAGTGAAAAGACAATTTGATCGACAGTCATCCTGCGAAAGATGAAAGATGTTCACGGAGATACATGATTTCGAGCGAACTCTTAATCTCGCAGTGTTGTTTTCGGAGAAGGGGCATGCGATACGACGGATTCCATGGTGAAAATCGGAATCATCGGATCTGGGTGACAGGCGGAGCTTCACGGCGACGCTTCGATTTCCATCACTCTTTAACATACACGTTTTGGACGCGTGTCAATCGTCTAGCATATTCTTCTCAAGCTTATCCAATATGTACCTCATGGGCTTTCAATGAAAAGGACGACAATGATTTTTTTTTTATAAACTGTGGAAGTTCTATGTCCTTGTACTATGAACAATGGATTCTTAAAAAAAAAAAAAAAAAAAATTAAATGAATAATAAAGACTTAATTCTTAATTAAAAACCAATTTTTAGTTTCTTTCTTCCTTTTTCTCTCTTACCATTCTCTCTCTTTTTTCTTTTATAATTAAATATTAAGTAAGAACTAATTTTTAAGTTTTAACCATTGCACATTCTCTTAGAACATCTGCATTGACAGTTTTTTTAAGTAGTTTGCCCTGAATAAAATAATAAAAACAGGAGAGAAGGTGAGATGGGTCTCTTAAATGAGAAACTCTTTAAAAACTTTGAGAGACTTTTTATACACTTGTCTTTATATGAGTGGCTCAATTTTTTTAATAGCTTTTAAATTAATTATAAAATAAAATTACAATTAAAATATAAATATTAAATATGATGAGAGACTAAAGAGAGTCTCTTACCAATGCAGATGGTCTTACGCCTAGAATCTTCCCTAATACCTGGAATTAGCTTTTTATATATTATGATTTAAAAATATACTTTCGTCATAAAGAATATTCATATCCGAGACATAAGAGAATCAACTCCCTTGTACTACCACTAGGTCACTATCACTTTGATTCAAATATACGGTTTTAAGTAGTTAAACTTTATATTTGAGATTGCACTATTTAAAGTACATAAAACTTCATATTTTAAGTTATAAGATTGCTATTGAAGATGCCCAAAGAGATATTTGGATTGGTGACTATATATATTCATAGTTACCTGGCTTGTTCAAAAATAACAAAATACGATCCAATATTATTAATTGTAATATTTTCAGTTTTTTAACGTTTTAGTACATTATAATTTTATAAAATTTGAAAAAATAAAATAATAGAAATTAAAAGTAAAATTTAACAAAAATACAAAAATATAATAGATGAAATTTAAGATATTCAATTTCCATCACTCTTTAATATCCAAGGTGATGATTCGCATATACCGGCGGATTTACGTATTAATATATATTTTTGTACTTGTGATTAATATAATATTTTATTTTAAATTTAGTGGTGGTTTAATTTTGAATTTGTTAACCATGTAAATAAAGCTTTAATTAATCCTTATATACATTGGTTTTTTTACTAAAATATATATTTAATCTTATATTTGTGAATTGATGTGTAAATTTTTATTGTTTCAATTAGAAAAATTTGTTAATTTTTGTTTAGTATTTTTTTTTTTAAAACTCTGAATTTGCTTTAAGTTGCTTTTAACCAATAGTAGTATCACCCGACTTTCTATGATTAGATGCTTATAATTTCCAGGAATTATTATATCATTTAATGATATTTGAATTAAGCTAATACATTTCCGACTTGCCGTGGCAATAGTTGAGATAATCATCAATCATTATTACATAAGAATCTTCGTAACTACCAAGGACCAATGTGATGCTTTCAAGGCCCGAGCAAGATGCCGATATACATTCCTTGATTCACCTTTGGTATTACTACCGAGTAAGGGAATTGCGTGGAGAATCCGACTTTCTTGTTTTTGGATTGTTTTTTGGATTTGTTTAGCCTGTTTATGCATCGCTGAAACTTCTTTCGGCAGCTTATGTTAGTCATACCTGCAAAATGGGAAATAAATAACCGAAGGTTTCAGCGTAAGCGTGTCAACTCAAGACCAAGGGTTTGAATAATTTGAATCCGTTAAACCATAGCTTAAGAACAATGAAACACAATAGTATGTACTATGCCAACTAAATTAAACACAATATCTTCATATGACGGCAAGCAACATAAAAGAATAAAAGATGAGATGATAAGAACCCTAAAATAGTAAAGTAACTTAAGATTACCCGAGCCTGGTGACCTTAAACGATTATCATACTCGAGATCCTAGCCACCCTGCTTTTTTTAAGCGTTTTGTTTAGAGAAATCGAACATACCAGATTGGCTGCATTCTCAAAGCCAAGGTCTAATAAAGTCAAGTTAAATTCATATTGAATATGTAGTTACATTTGTTAATTTCAGTTCATCTCGCTCTGTCTACGGCATAATGTGCATATCATTCTTCTCCCAAGTCAAAGAGCTACACAAAAATACAACTGAAACAGTAAGGGATTTGATTTTTGAATGATTACCTTTAGACTCAACGCAATTGTCATGTACCATACAACAAGCATCAAGATCATCACAAGGCTCCTCAGCAGGACATCCAAAGTGTCCAATCCCACAATAGTTGCCATATCGAATAGAAAGTGCTGAAACAAAAGATATAGAGGAATACATACAAGTGAGTATTAATTCTCAACAAACATCAAAAAGGTGAGTACACATGTGTGCAGAGATACGAACACACATTATAATATAATTGAAGAGTTTTTTTAGCCCTGCTCAGTTGGCCTATCGTCTTGTAGAAAAACTCTTCTAAAAGCTTCAAATAAACTATATGAAGCTCCAATTTCATCATCTCGTCAACATACTTGACAACATTTTTAGTTTTCCTATCCTCATCTTCTTATACAAAACAGATTTCATCCTCTCCATGCCCTCGAACAACAAATTGAACCACTGGTTCTTGATCTGAGAACTTATGATTTGATTTTCTAGAGCTGCAACCATGGAATATTAAAAAGTGCACGAAGGTCAGACCTAACAGAACATCATAAAGATCAAGGTGACTGACAGATTGTCAACACATGAGATAAGTCGGAACTCGGAAGAAAACTTCAAGTTAAAAATCAGCGAAGATAATCTGGACTTTCACTTCTACCATTGGTTTCGATTCCTCATTTTCTTCTCCATGGCAAGCAGATCCTCTATTCTCTTCGTGTATCTCCTTCCACCTGCTTACAAACAACACCAAAGAGGTTCACATGAAATTTGAGTGAAATCTGAGAGATTAACTACCTTCTCCGAAATAGAAACGTTAGAAGGAGATGGAAACGGAGGAGCTTGAAGTGACGGAGAAGCTAGCATGTAAGCTGAACTTTCCCTAGCAGGAGGCGTTGATATTTATGTATTTTCTCAAGTTCTTTGGATTTCAATCAATTAAACAAGTTTTTCATTGGAAAGAGAAGGGTGATTAAATTCTCGAGGAGACGACGCTTCGGCAGAAGCTATTTTTTGGTTGACTGAAGTGATTTTTAAGAGGTTAAACGATATATCATGTGTCATTTTTCATTGGTATGATAAAGAAAAAAATACTAAAATCAACGAAAATTGTGAGATGTCGTCTGCCGTGAGATTTTGTTTTCCAATTAAAAAAGAAAAAAACTGATGTGTCAGGAAGAGGGGAGCTGGCGTGTCAGACTCTTGTGAAATTCACTGAATCTTTATATAATAGATGTTTTTGAAATTTGTATTGAAAGTAAGAATGAAATCTTATCTTAAACTGATATATTTTGAGCCATAAGAGACTGTAGAGGGACTCCTGCTAATCGCCACACGGTCTCAGCATAGGAACATGAAAAGAAAAGTTGATCGCTATCCTCATCATTAGAACAACATCGTGAACAATGCAGATCAACTTGAATGTGTCTTTTGTGAAGGTTGGCTTTTATTCCAATAGCCCGAGAACAAATTCTCCAAAGAAAATGTTTTAACTTCTCTAGATTTTGGCTTTCCAAATTTTTTTTTGCCAAATCTGGGTTTACTACTAAAGGAGCTAATGAAGTTAGGGAAGAATTATTTACTGCAAGCTGAGATGATATCCCGTCTTAACAGAGTAGATCCCATTAGTTATAAATCTCCAAAACCATAAAAGTGACTTTTACTTTTTTTTTTTACAGCAGTAACTTTTACGAATTATTAGACTAAAAAATATTAATAAAAAATGTTATCCTATTATTTAAGCCAATTGTTTTTCCAATATTTCATGTAATAATGTGCTTTTCCCAAATGTTTTTAAAAGAGATATCCTATAAAAAAAACTTTTAATTTTATATCAATAAGATTAATGGTATTTTAATTCACTCACTTTATTTCAAAGTTAGAGAAAGATTTTTTTTTTTAATTATATGAAATGGGAAGATTTGTTCAAAAAGAAAAGTTACAAAACATTTGATATTAAGATTTTATTTTTCCTTAACATCTCTTTTAATTGATTGAGTTTTCATTATTAATTTATATCCTCTTTTTAAACAACATTAATGTACTTATTGTAGACAAACTAGTTTTGTTTTGTCAATTTTCAATTTAAATAAAGAAATACTTATAAAAACCAGTTATGTATTAATAACTAGATTTCTTGTTATTAATTGTGTTTCATAATTCAAAAATAAACATTGAAAATAATGGAGTCATTATTACACTTAAATATAGATGTCAAAAAATATAGGTACCAAATACTCAAATTCTAGAGTGTTTGGAAATTATACTTTTATGATATTAATAGATTTTATGGTTCTTAGCTATTGTAATAAATTTTAGCTTCTATATATAGGAAGATTTTTTAAGAAACAAAAAAAAAAACAAGGTTGATATAAATACAATTTAGCATAAAAAGAATAAATAATCAATTTAACTTATAAAGTTGTAAAGTTTAAAAAAGTAACATATGCTAACATAGAAAAAATATCCTTACAAGTAACTAAATTTAGAGAATTGTTTTTAAGAGCATTACTACTGTTAAAGTAAACATAAAAGACAAAGACCATTAATTTTGGCTCAGTATATATATTTGTTAAACTCTTCAAACTCCTCAAATATATTATTTTTTTGAAGCATTCTTAGTTATATCCCTCAAACAGTTGAAAGTTTAGTCTAATGGATTCAGATATGATGACAGAAAAAATATTAACTGATAGTGATCTTTCTAAAAATGGTGTGTTGAATTTAACAAAACAGAAGGTCGAGAACATATTAAAGAACATGAAAATTACAATGCCTAAAAATGGTATTCAAGTGGAAATTGTAGATAATACAAGATCTTATTGGGCAAATCTTTATAAAACTGGTACAAATTATCAACTCAGAAAGGGGTGGACAAAAATCAGAGATGCAAGACATCTTAAGATAGGCGATGACATCAAATTATATTGGAATGGTACTAAATTTATTTTCTCGATGGGGTGAGTTTTTTTCTTTTTTTTTTTAATTTCTCTCTCGTTGGTTATTCATTTTTTTTAATAGACCAATATAACTAATTTTTTTTCTTGATGGATTTTGTGTATATTAATAATTAAAATAATAACATATCAATTTGCATTGTAGTCTAAATAAAAAAATACGTTAGTTGATATTACCGTAATTTATATGATCTAATAATTGTATATAAAAGCATATAACTATATACCACTGAGAATTTTATAGTTGCTAAGATTTATCAATAAGATTTTAAATGGTGACAACAGATCCGTTGCAGACCAATTAGATGATCCAGAAGAGAGTAGTTCAAGTACGTCTGATGCAANGTATATATATTTGTTAAACTCTTCAAACTCCTCAAATATATTATTTTTTTGAAGCATTCTTAGTTATATCCCTCAAACAGTTGAAAGTTTAGTCTAATGGATTCAGATATGATGACAGAAAAAATATTAACTGATAGTGATCTTTCTAAAAAAGGTGTGTTGAATTTAACAAAAAAGAAGGTCGAGAACATATTAAAGAACATGAAAATTACAATGCCTAAAAATGGTATTCAAGTGGAAATTGTAGATAATACAAGATCTTATTGGGCAAATCTGCATAAAAGTGGTACTAATTATCAACTCAGAAAGGGGTGGACAAAAATCAGAGATGCAAGAAATCTTAAGATAGGCGATGACATCAAATTATATTGGAATGGTACTAAATTTATTTTCTCGATGGCGTAAGTTTTTTTTTCGTTTTTTTTTTAATTTCTCTCTCATCAGTTATTCATTTTTAATAGACCAATATAACTAATGTTTTTTTTGATGGATTTTGTATATATTAATAATTAAAACAATAACATATCAATTTGCATTGTAATCTAAATAAAAAATACGTTAGTTGATATCACCGTAATTTATATGATCTAATAATTGTATATAAAAGCATATAACTATATAACTATATACCACTGAGAATTTTATAGTTGCTAAGATTTATCAATAAGATTTTAAATGGTGACAACAGATCCGTTGCAGACCAATTAGATGATCCAGAAGAGAGTAGTTCAAGTACGTCTGATGCAAAACAAGAAGGGATCAGTTCAAATACGTCTGATGCAAAACAAAAATGGAGCAGTTCAACAACAAATGATGACAAAAAGAAAAAACAAAAAATAAAATGAATCAAAATAAATGGTGAAGGATTAATGAAATAATTAATAGTTAAATGGTGAAAGTAATAAATATGCTATAAATAATATAATATTGTTTTTGTATAAAATTTGTTTTTAATGTTATTATATTTCTTTTCTATAAATATTTGTATTTTAATTTTAATATGTTTATTTAAGTGAAAATTATATTTATAATATTATATAAGTAAAATATTAATAAGATATAAAATTATAGGATCTAAATATGATAAATAAAAAACTTAGCAACATTATTTATGTTTAATGAGAACGTTGTTTTGGACCAATGAGATTGAGTTTTTTCGATCATAAGTGAACGTTCTCAATGGAATAATGCATCAACTTTTATATAGTATAAAATTTTTGTTGTTAATTTAAATTTTAAGATATTGATTTCTATTTTAATTAAAATGCTGATTTTTGACATATTTTAAATTGTTATTTTAAATCCTATGTGGACGATCTCAAAAGATTATAGCATCATCTTTTTTTTTTCTTTTATGTTAGTTAAGATTTTTTATGTTAATTTTCTCAAAAGTTAGTTTAAATAAAAAGTTAGTTTCCTTTTAAATGATTTTTCCCTTTTAATTTAACTCTTTGATATTTAACATTTTTGTGTTTAATGAAAACTTTGATATGGACCAATGAGATTGAGTTTCTTCGATCCTATTTGGACGCGCTCAATGGCATAATGCATCAATTTTTATATAGTACTAGAATAGGATCCGCATATATGCGTATTTTTAATAAAATATTTTGAATTAGTAAAAAGAAATTGAAAAACAAATCTGTAAAGAAAAAATAAAATTTAATTTTATTAATATTTTCAAATATATATGTTCTAATACTCTTATATCAATTATGTTTATATCTAATGTATATATCTGTTTCCAATATATAAGCGTACCCTAATCTAGATTTTAACTATGGTAAATCTAATCTACTATATGAAAGAGGAAGGACACTCCCCTGGTGATGCCACGTCGGCACACCAGGAGATGACATGTGTCATTCATTATTTAATTTTCAAAAATTCATTTGATTTATATTAAAACTTGCACCCATGAGAATTTGAACCCACAATCCTCTCAATATAAGACAATTGTATGCTCTCAATATGTTTCAAAGCATTTTTTTTAAACAATTGGAAGCACTTATATGGGAAATACGATGTATGATCACATTTAGATATTAAATTTGATAGTTTTATAGGTAAATTTAGATTTCTGAATTGAGTCAAAATTTTAGATTTCTTATTAGTGAAATAATAAATATTTTTTTGTTATGTTCATGTTAGTTTTGACCCGTGCATAATTAATTATATAGCAAAAATATTTTACGCATTAATTTCTTTAATTTCTCAAAAAAGAACAACCTCTTCAATTTATCAAGTCGTGCTCGCGAAGTCAGCCGTGTCCGTGCTTGTGAATTGGATAAGTAAAAGCCCCGCATAGATGAAATAGATACAAGGGGTAGCATTTTTCATTCATCGATATCCAATCACAAGAATGTGATCTTACTCAAGAGTCAAATCAAAATTTAGCATATCCTAACAAGTTTGATGAATATCGTTTAATATGCGTCTCAGAGAGGATGTACAGATCCTCGTTAATTTTTCTTTAAGTGTATGGTCTAATATTTGTTTATAATATTCTACATAGCGAATTCAAATTGCAATCGTATGTAAAAATTGATCCAAAAAAATTCTATAAATTGAAATTAATCAAAACTAATATAAGGATAAAGATAAAACTCATTTATTAAACTTCAAAATTCTAAATTAAAAAAAATATAAGCTATAAATACAACTGCTTAACTTTATGAAGTTTGTGGGAGTGGAACAAGTTGTGGAGTAAGAAGGAAGGACTTTTAAGGTCTTCATTCTTTTCACATTTCGTCCATGTGAGTTTTAGTTTATTTTAAAAATAATTTAGACTTTTAATAGCTATTAAATTTGGACTAAACTTTCTTATAGAATCAAACCACACTTAATGCATCACCATTTTTGCTTTTCCATGGTCCAACAAAATTATTTGCAAACAAAAATTGTATACTCTTTTAATATAAATATATAATGGTTGAATGTTTCAAATTATAATTAATTTTGATTGTTGTGATTATAGAAAGTTTGAGATATATAAATAAGACATCTTTGAAAAAATATATAGAAAAAAAAATCCGCGTATGCGCGAATATTCTCTTAGTTATAATAAAAATAGGATAATATTCGTCAAAATTTTAAAATAAATATATATATATATATATATATAAGAGATCATGTGAATTAGCAACTTTGACGCAACCAACTTTATATAATAAAATAGATTTGCCACATCATCGATATAAACTACTATATACTACAGAGGGTTATATAGTAGATTGACCAAGATTTGGAGAATTAACCGGCATTTTCAGAAAATCCTCGTTAAATACTATAAATAATTAAATATTAGTAAAATTAAAAAATGCTATCAATTTTTTTTTATACTCGTCAAATGATAATTCTATATAAAAATATACTAGCACGTGTCTTTTATGTATAAAATCTATATTTGCCTAATGCCACACACTCACTCGTAATTTCGACGCTATTCTCCAGAACATTCCGATTAACCACAGAAAAGGCAGAGCCTAGGAAGAAGACGAAGATGTCGTGGCAGACTTACGTCGACGATCACTTGATGTGCGACGTTGAAGGCAACCGCCTCACCGAAGCCGCAATTCTTGGCCAAGACGGTAGCGTCTGGGCTCAGAGCGCCAATTTCCCTCAGGTTAGGGTTTGTTTCTTCAGCCGGAGCTGATTCTTATTGGCTATGCGCGTTTGCTTCGGCGGGACTTTGTTGTTGAAACCTGCAACCCTTTTTTGGGGGGGGGTTATGTTTTATTCGTTTTCGTGATCAATTCAGTTCTCCCCCTTAATTGCCTTCTCTAGTCGAATTTTGAATTGGATCTATTGATGGAATTTGTAGAAATATCTGATAATATTAGCTCATGCATTTGTTTAGTGATATCTATAGAGTTTTCATTGGATTTTTCTATATATATACTGATTCATCTAAATTCAGCATTTTCTTATCCGTGCCCTCCTGTTTGGTTATTGTTTTGATTTTCGTTTTCTGATTCATTTTTTTGTTTTGTTGGGGTTATAAAGTGCAATAGATGCTGCAGTAGAAGAAGTTAGATACACAAGTTTAAAACTTTTTAAGTAGAAAGATGCGACTTTGGAAATGGACAAGTTCTCTGTGCTTGAGTTTGGTTTGCTGATTCACACGCTCATGGGTTTTGTGGTTCTTCCGGAGTGAGATTTTACTGCTATTTAGCTGTACAAGAAATGCTGTTTTCGTAAAATGTGATTTTTCAGCATTTGTACTTGTTATGTAGTTTGTGGTTTGCTGTCATGGGTCTACGTTTCTCTTACCATTTTAGTATTGGTTTTGTTTAGTTGAAGCCTGAGGAAATCGAGGGCATCAACAAAGATTTTGCTGAACCTGGAACACTTGCCCCAACGGGATTGTTCATCGGTGGCACAAAGTACATGGTGATCCAAGGAGAGCCAAATGCTGTCATTCGAGGAAAGAAGGTAACTTGGCTGTTTGATTGTTGTCTGATTTTGATGAAACCTTTGTTTCACAGCTACTTGTTTTTTAATAAACCAGTGTTACTTTTGCTTCCATTTGTAGGGATCTGGTGGTGTTACCATCAAGAAGACGACCCAAGCCTTGGTCTTTGGTATCTATGATGAACCGATGGCTCCTGGGCAGNTAGTATTGGTTTTGTTTAGTTGAAGCCTGAGGAAATCGAGGGCATCAACAAAGATTTTGCTGAACCTGGAACACTTGCCCCAACGGGATTGTTCATCGGTGGCACAAAGTACATGGTGATCCAAGGAGAGCCAAATGCTGTCATTCGAGGAAAGAAGGTAACTTGGCTGTTTGGTTGTTGTCTGATTTTGATGAAACCTTTGTTTCACTGCTACTTGTTTTTTATTAAACCAGTGTTACTTTTGCTTCCATTTGTAGGGATCTGGTGGTGTTACCATCAAGAAGACGACCCAAGCCTTGGTCTTTGGTATCTATGATGAACCAATGGCTCCTGGGCAGTGCAATACGGTCGTGGAGAGGCTTGGTGACTACCTGATTGAATCGGGGCTCTGAAACCCAAGCTGCTGCTATATTCTTGTCGCTCATGTAATCTTCTAGTTGTGTCGTGAGAGAGAAAAAAAAAAAACTATTTATATATCCAATGTGATCAATCAGTCAATAGTCCGAGTGTGTATTACCTACCACCATGTGATGGATCTTGAGGGTTGTATGATTCCAAAGCAATATGGTATTGTCTTCATTTGTGTGGAGTTGAAATTTATTAATGAATGGCAGTGTGGTACCATAGCTTTTTTAGAGTTTATGAATGGTTCTGCAGATTGAAACTTTTGTGAATTGCAGTGAGGACAAGATTCAGATCACAAGATCTATGGACACAATTGATTTCAGATAGAATGTCTGTACAACAATTCCACCGCAGGGAGAAAGACAAAATCTCAAACGGTCACAGTTTCTTGACCAAAACCGTTCCGCAACAAATCTTACTTTTTCTTGCTATTGCTACATTCTTGCTAAAAACACTGACTCAAACTTCTTTCAGATTTCGAGTTACAATGCTTGTGAATTCAAAGTTTGCAAACCGAACAACAACGTTACGAGACAGAGTCTCAAAATCCATATGGGCAATTCGTTTCCACGCGAAGTCGAAGCAGAGGAGATCAGTGCAGTTGCATTCGTCGCCTTGGTTTTGTTCCTGCAGAAGATTTTAACAAATCAGTAAAAGAATATGTTTGCAAATCTGAAACAAAGTTGCTGTTTTTTTATGACATACCCGCCTGCGGCTATGTATATGCATTTGTCATAACCTGTAACAACGTTGAATCAGATTAAAGGTTAAACCAAGACTGTTTGATTCGTGATTTTGCAGAAGCCAAAAGATGGGAGATTCTGTTTACTTACTAGGGTCCTTGTTGACCTTAACACCAACTCCTCCAAAGCTACAAGCGACGTCTGTTGCTCTGTTTTGCTGGAAATAGCTATTGAACACGAAAGAAGCATGAGAAACCAACGTATCTGGCTGGAAACAAGGCTGGCTCGGTTGAATAGCCGTGCAATCAACATTCCCAGGACCACAAGCCCAATCCAAAGCACCTTTCAGATCTCTCTCTGAAGCTTTAGAAGAAGCAATGCACCAGCTACTACTACTCCCGCTTGAGTTTGTACCACTAGAATTCGACCGGAACCCGCTGTTCTTCCCCGTGAAATCCAGCTGATAAACGCTCGTCTGGTCAGGGTAGAACAATCCCCAGTTTCTCTCTGAATCAAAACCAGTTTTCCGGTTCTCGTTGAACAACGAGAATATATAGACGTTCATCGCCTCTCCTGGCTTCGAAGGCGTGCCTTGGTTAATAACCGTATGGAGGATTATGTTCGTGTTGTATATCTCCGCGTTGTCAGGAGACGCAGCAGCTATCTCCTTCGGAGAGCATTTAGTTGGCCATCCAGTCTCAGTAACCATAATCTTGATAGTCCTGAAGTTCAAAGCCGTGAGGGCGTAATAGAGAGCATCGACCTGAGCATCAAACATGTTCTTGTAGAGCAAACCCGTGTTCGGGTCAATCACTTCAGAGGAAGACTCGAACAACACATAATCCAAAGACACATTGTTCGGGGAATCCCTGTAAGCGTAGTACGGATAAAGATCGATCATGAAAGGAGACTGGTGCTCCGCGAGGAACTCGAGCATTGGCCTCAAGAAGTAGGCGTAGCTGCTGTTGAACGCTCCAGCGGAAGGAGGGAAAGACCTAGAGAGCACACCGAGCGAGAGAGTTGTCGAGACCTTGATCCTTCTGCTCAAACCGACTTTTCGCAGAGCGGTTAACACGTTCTGCATCGCGGGGACGACGAAAGACGAAGCGTTGATGTGTGGATCGTCGGTGGATTCGGCTCCGACGGTTATGTAAGTGATCTTGGTCGTTGGATAGTACGGCAAGACGCTGTTCTTTAGCCACGTGTCTACGTTTGATTGGAACTGAGAGAAAGCGTTGAGGTCGGAGTTCGGAACTCCGATCATGAGNATGTCAGTGTTGGAATGTGCGATAGGAAGATTCCCTTACTTAGAATCCGAAGATCAGCTAAACCCACCTAGCTTTTATGAACTCCTGGCAGCAATCGTAGAGAGTCCACCACCTACTGCTCCTTCTGATCAATTCTCACCTGAATTCTGCTCCTTTGTATCATCCTGGTAACTCATAACTTGCATCTTCATATTTGTTTTTGCATAGATAACACAAAGAAGAATTAATGTTGAAGGTCACATGATTCTTGTTTACATTAACAACAGCTTACAAAAGGATCCTCCAGCAAGATCATCATCTCTGGACCTCTTGGTAAGTGATTCTTACTCACCACTCTCGCTCTCTGTCTAGGCAACATCCTTTAGGTTTTTTGATGAAACATCCGAATTTTGTTCATGTTCTCAGAGTCATCCATTCATTAAAAAGTTTGAGGACAAGGACATTGATCTCGGGATACTTGTTGGGACGTTGGAGCCACCTGTTAACTACCTTAGATAAGGAAGTCCGCTTCTCTTCTTCTGCATCTGATATATGATATGATATGAATATGATACATGATGTATGATGTGTCTCTAAAGATTATTATTACATGATGATCAAAATTGAATGAGATTTTATTATTCATTCTCTTCTTCCTTTAATATGTAAAATTATTTTTTTCCCCAAACTTATGACTTCATGGTGGCCAAATCAAAGGATAAGAATATAATGAAGTCTTGACTTGAGAGATCCTATCTAAGGAGAATAACATGTGGTGGAGATGAGTCATTGACACTCATGGGTCCATTCTCCAAAGACTCGTTCATGTATTTATTAGAATAAAAGTCAAATTATAATTTATTTACCAATAGAATTATGATCAACATAAAAAAGAAAAGAAAAGTAGTTCATATTTTTACTAGTTTTTGGAGAAGTCCCATCTATTTAGTTTTATTTTATTTTTACGAATCTCTTTGTTCTACTTATCTTCTTGAAATGCATAATATAAAGAGTATGATATGCAGATTAAAACTCTGTTCACACAAATTAAAGAAGATCCTGAGATTCGGAAAAAAAAAATCCCCACAAACACCAAAAATAAAGTTCAGGGAAAAAGGGAAGATGAAACCTAAGAACCTCTGAGTCTTCTTCTAGAGACAAAAACCATCACGAGCAAGAGTTTACTCAAACACTAATTGACATGTCTCTGAAACTCTCTTCAGTTTCTTTACCTTCCTGAGCATGTGATGATATTTGTTTCTGCATCTTGTTGAGAATGTCGCCATCTTTAGACATCTCTGTCTTCTAGAGACAAACACCATCACACATAAGAGTTTACTCAAACACTAACTGACATGTCTCCGAAACTCTCTGCATGTTCTTCAACTCCGTATATTTTCCTGTACATCCTGAGAATGTCCCCGTATGTAGACAAGTAGCGTTTGCTAGTATGTAGGCAGCCACTTTCCTCTCTTGCTCTGTGCCTTCATATTCTCTCCATTCCAACTTCTCAAGATGCTTCGATAAACATTCGGGAACAACTGTTGGTTCGATCCAGAGGTTCATCGGATCTTTGTAATGGGCACCACTATGTTTCTGAGACGAAAAAAACAGAACGAAACGTTAAATGTTATATAAATCGTTCAAACCAAAAAAGCGGAAACACAAACATGGTGGAAGGATACGCTATTTTTTCTATGTTTAAATGACTTGATTCAGAAATTTTTGTCATTCAAAACATCGATAAAGTTTGCTACTACTAGTGAACGTGTACAAGAATATCACTAGAAAATAATAAAAGATCATTAATAAAGTTTTTATGCTATTATACGAGTAAATTTGTTATACTACTGTTCATGTAACAAACTAGTAAAATCTAAAATGAAAAGAAAAAAAGTTTGCGTTCTACATACCGACTTAAGCTTAAGAGATTGTAGTCTTGGAGCGTCATTGAGTATACAAGCAAGTAGATTCGCCCATCCCGCAGAACATGTACATAGCTCAAGATGTTCAAGAAAGAAAAAGAAACTGCCTTTCGGATATGGAGTCTGCATGCAATTGAATTATTTACTGTAGTGAGAATAACAAAAACATAAAAGGAGCTAGAAATATTGACATATTGTTGGAGCAAGAAAGTGTTTACCTCTGAGGTTAGAGAACAGAGAGAAAGATGTTGAACTGAGGTAAGAGATCCTAAGAACTTCTCAGATTGGTCACAGATAACCTCAATACTCGCCTTAGTCACCTCAGGCATATATTCAAACATTAGAAAGTTACTGAATGTATCCTTAAAGTCCAGTTTCTCCAAAACAGGAGCGTTTATCACAAACCCATGACTCTCCTTAAAGCTCAGTTTCTCCAAAGCAGGAGCGTTTATCACAAACCCATGACTCTCCTTGACGTAGTCGCGTGTCCCTTTCGAGTTATCAATAGATAAGCTCTTCAAAGTAGGCACATTGATATTGAATATCATCACATTGTCATATGTGGTTCGTTTTATAACCAAATCTTCAAGAGCCGTGCAATTTCTTAAAAGACGTTCAACAGATTTACCGCTATAGAACATAACCGACAAAAGGTGCAGACTTTTGAGTGATTTCAAAAAAACCTTAGACGGAGCAACCCTGAACATCGTCACATAGTCACATTTGGTTCGGTCTACAACCAAATACTCAAGAACCGGGCAACTCTCTAAAAGACTTGCAACAGATTCTTCCCTCGAGAGTGTAACCGATAAAAGGTGCACACTTTTGAGTGATGACAAACGAAAATACCCACTACTGTCGTCATATTTGGTTTGGTTTAAAACCAAATATTCAAGATCCGGGCAGGTTTGTAAAAGAGTTGCAACAGATTCTTTGCCCGAGAACTTGACCGATAAAAGATGCAGACTTTTAAGAGATGGCATACAAAACCCAGGCGGAATAACATAGATACTTAGGTCACGGAGTATCAATGATTTTAGGGTTGTGCAGGTACTCAAGCAACTAGGCAATTCTAGGGCTCCGCCGTACAAGTCGATTCTCAGCTTTCTCAGATATCTATTAACCGCGATTTGAGCCAAGAAACTGATATCTGAAGCCGAGTGCTTTCGGGGAAGCTTGAGATGCAATCTCTCTAGAACTTGAGGATCGCTAGACAACAAAGATCGATAAACAAAACTCATTAAAGTCACGAACCTCTCATCATCATCATCATCATCATAATCAAGCGTGACATCGGGCACCAGTACTTTCCAAAAATCCTCCCACCGTTGTGATATGAGACTTGTTGCAACGCTCTCTTCAAATATCGGAAGAAATGAGAATATCTTCAAGATCAGTTCGTCTGGCAAATCACTGAGGCTCCGTTTCTCCATGTTTTCGTTTATTCTGGCGAATTTTACTGTTCTCTCCATTTCTTCTTTTATTCTGGTGAAAATCGCTCTCAGTTTTGGAAAATCCGTCACGAAATTCTATACATCGACTCGGGGATGATGCAACAGAGAATAAACGAGATCCCGAGTAAAATTAGGTTTCGCGATTAAAAAATAAAAATAAATCTTTATTTTCAGTTTCCTAATTTATTATTTTTAAATTTTTTTCCTTCCATTTTATTTATTTATTATTATGATTTTTGCTAATGGGTACTATTTCTTTCCATTTTATAAAAGATTAGAATATAATCCGCATATATGCTGATTTTAATAAAATATTTTAAATTCGTAAAATAAATAAAATTGAAATATTTTTTTAATTTTTTTTCTTATTTGAAATATATCTTTTTTTTAAAAATAATAATTTTTTTTTTTAGAATTAGTATATTTTTGTTTATAATATATTTTAATCAAAACACGTGTCGAAATCTTATTGATTAATTTGCCATGTGTCGCGATCATGTGAATTAGCAACTTTGACGCATCCAACTTTATATAATAAGATAATTAATTCAGCTACATTTAGGGGGTTATTGGGAAATGTATTTATATAGAGTTGATTGTTTTTAAAAGTTGAAAATTTTGTTAAATTTATAAAGAGTTTTGTTACATTTGAAGAGAGTTTGTATATTTAGAAAATTTATAAAACTATTTTATTGTAATTGATTTTGAGAATCTTAGGTATATATGTAGTATTTGAAAAAGTTTTGTTTCATGTGTTAATTGGTTTAATGTTATACAAAACAACATGATTTTCATTTATGAGATTCTTTCTAAAAGCTGCGTTTTAGTCTCAGTAACCGAGATAACGTCCGTCAGAGACGAGGATTATATTGCAGGTTGACTCAAACTTGATAGATTTGATCTGCATTTTTTTATAGTCGAGGGTAGAATAGTAATTAAAAAACATTTTGAGGGTTGATTTGCAGAAAACCAATTTAATGATCATGACAATCTTATCATATAAAATTAACGTATTATGAATAACTTATAAATTCCTCATATACGCCATATAGTTTTATTTATAAATATTGTTTTTAATAATCCAACATATTTAGAAAATTTAATAAATTATAATATTTATAGCACATTTATTACTTTCACCATTTAACTATTAATTATTTCATTTATTTATCTTTCACCATTTTATTTTGCATTATTACTTTTTTTGTTTTTTCTTTTTATCATCATTTGTTGTTTTTGCAGGAACCGTACTTGAACTGCTCCCTTCTTGTTGTGCATCATACATACTTGAACTTTTTCTNTATTTTGCATTATTACTTTTTTTGTTTTTTCTTTTTATCATCATTTGTTGTTTTTGCAGGAACCGTACTTGAACTGCTCCCTTCTTGTTGTGCATCATACATACTTGAACTTTTTCTTTTTGCCTGATCTACTTGTTTCGCACCAGTCGTACTTGAACTGCTCTCTTTTGTCTCATCATCTACTTGTTGCGACCTTTTAAAATTTTAAGGATGAATCTTAGCAACTATAAAATTTTAAGCTATATGTTTTTTTATACAATTATAGGATCATATAAATGACGGTTATATCAATCAACGTATTTGATAATTTACATCACAATGGAAACTGATATGCTATTGTTTTAATTAATATATACACAAAAACTCATATAGGAAAAAAAAATTAGTTATATCGATCTATTCATAAAACGAATAATTAACGAGAGATAACTTTAAAAAAGAAAAGAAAAAACACTCACTCTATCGAAAAAATGAATTTGGTACCATTCCAATATAATTTGATGACATCGCCTGTTTTGAGACCTCTTGCCTTTCTGATTTTTGCCCACCCATTTTTGAGAAAATAATTATTATAGGATTGACCAAGAGTTGCCAAATAAGAATTATCATTATCCTTAACTTCCACTTGAATACCATTTGCAGGCATTGTAATTTTCATCTTTCTTAATATGTTCTCGACCGTCACTTTTGGTAAAACCAACACACCGAAATTAGAAACGTCGTAAGCTGTTAATGTTTTTTCTATCATCATATTTGGATTCATTACACTAAACTTTCAACTGCTTGAGGGATATAACTAAGAATGCTTTTAAACAAAAATTAATTGAGGAATTTGAAGAGTTAAACAAATATATATATATATATATATATATATATATATTTCTGGGCCAAAATAATGTTCTTTGTCTTTTATGTTTATTTTAATAGTATTAATGCTTTTAAAATCAATTCTCTAAATTTAGTAACTTGTTAGGATATGTTACTTTCCTAAACTTTACAAGTTTATAGGTTAAATTAATTATTTATTCTTATTATGCTAAATTGTATTTATATCAACCTTGTTTTTTTTTGTTCTTAAAAAAGATCTTCCTAAAAATACAAGCTAAATTTATTACAATAGCTAAGAAACATAAAATATATTAATATCATAAAAATATCATTTCCAAACACATTAAAATTTGAATATTTGGTACATATGTTTTTGACATCTATATTTAAATTTAATAATAACTCCATTATTTCCAACGTTTATTTTTGAATTTTAAAAAACAATTAATAACAAAAAATCTAGTTATTAATACAGAATTTGGTTCTTATAAGTATTTATTTATTAAAATTGAAAAGTGACAGCAAAAAAGTATTTTTGCGAATATGGGAGGAAAACATAATTTTAGAAAAACGTAATTTTTAGATTTTGACGGAAAAATGCGATTTTGCGGTTTTGACGCAAAATTGTGATTTCGTGATTTTGATGGGAAAACGCGATTTGCAATTTTGACGGAAAAACATAATTTCACGGTTTTGGTGGAAAAACGCGATTTCACGGTTTTGACGGTAAAACGCGATTTTGCGGTTTTGAAGGGAAAACGCAATTTTGCGATTTTGAAGGGAAAACGCAATTTTGCGATTTTGACGGCAAAACATAATTTTGCGATTTTGACGGAAAACACGATTTCGCGGTTTTGACGGGAAAACAAGATTTTGCGGTTTTGACGGGAAAACGCGATTTCGCGGTTTTGAAGGGAAAACATGATTTTGTGGTTTTTGACAGGGCAATTTTTGCGATTTTGACGGGGAAACGCGATTTTGCGGTTTTGACGAAAAAACGCGATTTCTCAGTTATTGCCGAAAAACGTAATTTCTAGGTTTTTGCGGGAAAACGTGATTTCGCGGTTTTGACGGAAAAATGTGATTTTGTGGTTTTGACGGAAAACTCGATTTTTCGGTTAATGCGGAAAACTCAATTTAAGGATTTTGGCGAGAAAACGCGATTTTAAGGTGATGGAGGGAAAACGCAATTTTGCGGTTTTGGCGGGAAAACGCGTTTTTGCGGATTTGGTGATTTTGGCGAAAAACGTGTTTTTGTGGTTTTGGAGTTTTAGTAGAAAAATTCGATTTCGCAGTTGTGTGGTTTTGGCGAAAAAATACGATTTTTTGTTTTGTAAGGATAATTGTAAACTTCATCTGGATAAGAATATTTTAGACATTTGTTATTTTGGACTGGATCATCTCCATAGAGATGAACCAATTTTGTCCATCCAGATAAGTTAAAAAAATTAGAGTAAATTTTATAAAATCATTCAAATGGAACATCTCGATGGAAATGATCTAATTTTGTTTTTGGTGATGTTCTTTTCATCATAAGGCATTTCCATCCGGATGATCCGAACAGGCCTTGTGTCATTTAGAGACACGCACACATAAGAATTAGCTCAAACACAAGCTGACATGTCTTTGAAACTCTTTACGTTTTCTGTAACTTCCTGATCATGTTATGGTATTTGTTTGTACATCTTGGTGAGAATGTCGCCATATTTAGACGAGTAGCGTTTGCTAGTATATATGTACGCAGCCACTTTCCTCCCTTGCTCTTTGCTTTCGCATTGTCTCCATTCCAAGATCTCAATTATATTAATGATAAAACGGAGCACATCAAAATTCAAGATTTGTAGCCAAAAGAAGATTATGGAATAGAAGTACATGCATGGGTGATTCCTCAAGATATATTCAACAGTCGGTGATGCTGCGACTTTCTTTATAGAGATTAAGATACTGATGATCCAATTACTGGAAAGAATATAACTTTCTTGAAATCGAATCTGAGAAAAATAGTCAAATTTTTTCAAAAACATTTTAATACAAATATCAGAATCTTGATATTTCAGAACTATTATCAGAAGCATTCGTTTATGTCATGCAATGTGCAATTTGGAGGTTTAGCCAGTAAATGATACCCACATAAACAATTATGTAATAATTTGTTTTTTGAAATTTTGTATGTCCTATTACTGACACCTATAAGTCTTCCTATTTCAATTTATATTATTTTTCTAGTGATATAACGTGTAATAAATTACAAATTTAAAGTTAAGTTTTGAAATATATTTTTTAATTAATACTCCATTCGTTTCATAAAAATGTCATTTTGACACTTTATTTATGTTTCACAAAAAGTATTATTTTATTTTTCAATGCAATTTTTTAAATTAAATTTTAATTTTATCCTTATTATTTTAGCTTTATTAATCAGAAAGAAACTGATTTAGTATATTAATAAATGGCACAATAAAAATTTATAAATATTTTTTAATTTGATTGAAAAATGTCAAAATGATACTTTTTATCAAGCTACACAGTCTTCTCCATTTCATTATTTTTAATAACATAACGTATTTATAAATTTAAAGTTACGTTTGAAATATACTTCTTAATTAATAATAGTATAGAGATTACTTGATGATCAATATATGTGTTCTTCCTTTAAAATTTAATTATACAAGGTTTTTGTTGGAAATGTGATTAAATAGAGTCAGTCAATTAAAGAAGTTTATTTTTTCTTACAAATATGACATTTCATGAAAGCCAAATCAAAGAATAAGAATATAGTCTGACTTGAGATCCTATCTACGGAGAATTACATGTGGTGGAGATGAGTAATGGACATTCATGGGTCCATCACTGTAACGGGCACTATGTTCGATTTCTAATATAACTTTTTTATTAAAAGGTTTTCGATTGATTAAATTAAAATTGATACAACGAAAGATCAAAACTGTTTGAACCTTACAAAATAAAACAAGAAACCAAAAGAATCACCTCTCTAATAAACTTGCCGGACCTGAACAAAGGAGGAGAAACAGAGCAGAATCATGGCAACAATTAATTAGGTTTTGTTGAGTCGTTGTTCTGATTATCTTCTTGAAATGCATGAAAAAGTATTGAATCTTTCTTACATCCAGTGGTTTTTTTCAAATATGTTAACGAAAACTGCTCTGTTTCCACTAATTAGAGTCAAGAAGATCCGGAGATTAGAAAACAAAACCGATAAATACCGAAAATAAGTCAAGGGAGAAAGTAAGACGAAAGCTAATAAGAACCTCATGTATCTTCTAGAGACACACACGATCACATAAGAGTTTTACACTAACACTAACTGACATGTCTCTGAAACTCTGTGCATTTTCTTTAACTTCCTGAGCATGCGATGATGTTTGTTCTACATCTTGTTGAGAATGTCGCCATCTTTAGACAAGTAGCGTTTGCTAGTATGTAGGCAGCCACTTTCCGCTCTTGCTCCGTGCCTTCATATTCACTCCATTCCAAGTTCTCGAGATGCGTCGATAAACATTCTGGAACAACTGTTGGTTCGTTCCAAAAGTTCATCGGATCATTGTAACGGGCGCTATGTTTCTGAGACGGAAAAAGAGAGAAAAAATATACTTGTGTTAGTATTCTAGATCGTTAAGAAAAATTACTTGTGTGTTCTGCTTTTTGATTTTGCCAGTATATCTGTTATTATACCGTTCATCTAACATATTAAAACTAAATTAAGTAACAAAAAGAAAGTTTGCGTTCTACATACCGACTTAAGCTTAAGAGATTGAAGTCTTGGAGCGTCTGTGAGTATACAAGCAAGTAGATTCGCCCATCCCGCAGAACATGTACATAGCTCTAGATGTTCAAGAAAGAAGAAGAAGCTGCCTCTCGGATATGGAGTCTGCATGCAATTGGATTACGTACTTACTGTAATGAGAGAATAACAAAAACATAAAAGGAGCTAGAAATATTGACATATTGTTGGAGCACGAAACTGTTTACTTCTGAGGTTAGAGAACAGAGAGAAAGATGTTGGATTGAGGTAAGAGATCCTATGAACTTCTCAGATTGGTCACAAATAACCTCGATACTCGCCTTGGTCACCTCAGGCATATATTCAAATATTAGAAAGTTACTGAATGTATCCTTAAAGTTCAGTTTCTCCAATGCAGGAGCGTTTATCACAAACCCATGATTCAATTCAACGTAGGCGCGTCTCCCTCTTGAGTTATCAATAGATAAGCTCTTCAAAGTAGGTACATTGATATTGAATATCATCACATTGTCATCTTTGGTTCGGTTTATAACCAATTCTTCAAGAGCCTTACAATTTCCTAAAAGACGTTCAACAGATTCACCGCTGAAGAAGTTGACCGAAAAAAGGTGCAGACTTTTGAGTGATTTCAAAACAATCATAGGCGGAACAACCCTGAACATCACTTTGTCACATTTGGTTTGGCTTACAACCAAATATTCAAGAACCGGGAAACTCTGTAAAAGACGTACAGCACACTCATCGCCCGAGAACTTAACCGATGAAAGGTGCAGACTTTTGAGTGATGGCAAACGAAACCTAGGCGGAATAACCTTGAACATCACATTGTCATATTTGGTTTGGTTTACAACCAAATATTCAAGAACCGGGCAAATTTGTAATAGACATGCAAAAGATTCATCGCCCAAGAATTTAACCGATGAAAAGTGCAGACTTTTGAGTGATGGCAAACGAAACCTCGGCGAAATAACCTTGAAAATCATCACATAATCATCTTTGGTTTGGTTTATAACCAAATATTCAAGAAGTGGGCAAATTTGTAAAAGTCTTGCAATAGATTTGTCCCCCGAGAACTTAACCGATAAAAGGTGCAGACTTTTGAGAGATGGCAAACAAAAACACGGCGGAACAACCTTGATACTTACTTCATGGAGTATCAATGACTTTAGGGCTACGCAGGTACTCAAGCAACTCGGTAATTCTAGGGTTTTTCCAAACCGCTGGATTCTTAGCTTTCTCACAGATCGATTAACCGCGATTTTAACCCAAAAATTGATGTCGGAAGCCGAATAGTTCCGGCTAAGCTTGAGATGCAATCTCTCCAGAACTCGAGGCTTTTTAAACAACAAAGATCCGTAAACAAAACTCATAAAAGCCAACAAACTCGCATGTGATTTATCATGATCATCAAACATGACATCCGGCTCCAGTTCCCAACCACCCTTACACAGTTTTGATATGAGATGTCTTGCAACACTCTCTTTAAACATCGGAAACAATGAGAATATTTTCAAGATCAGTTCATCAGGCAAATCTTTGATAATCGGTTCCTCCATTTTTTTTTTTTTTTTTTGGTGGAGTTTCGCTCTCAGTTTTTGAAAACCCTAATAAGCCTGAAGGGGAAACTTGGGACGCAAACGAAGGACAACTAAGCGCTAGTCAAATTGTGTTTCGCGACTAAAAAGTAAAAACAAAGAGGACCTATTAAATATGTATGAGAAAATTAGTCGTAATCAATAAAAGTTAAGTTTCATAATCCTACTATTTTTTTTTTTTAACTTCCCTAATCCTACTAAATTTATCGCAGAAAAGAAGTCCTGGTTTAACTTATTCCCAATATTCCTGTTTTTTGAGTCGTACTTTTTCCAATTTCAAATTTTAATTTCCTAATTGATTAAATTTTAATTTTTTGGACCATTTTTAATTTCTTTCTTGACCCTTTTTGTAGAGATATTGATGATCCAATTAGTGGAAGGAATATAACATTTTTTTAGATCGAATCTGAAGAAAATCAAAATCAAAATCTTTCAAAAACATTTTGATACAGAAGTTTTTGTATCAAAATATTGACATTTCATAGCTATTGCCGAATCATTGGATTATGCCATGTGGTGTATAAGTCGGAGGTTTAGCCAATAGATTATATCCATCTCATTTTTTTTTAATGACAGCTATAGTCTTCCCCATTTCATTTTTAATGACATAACATATAATAAATTACAAATTTAAAGTTAAGTTTTGAAATATACTTCTTAATTAATAGTACAAAGATTTTATTATTCATTGTGTTCTTTCTTTAAAATGTAACTAGATCTTATTCCCGCAAGCCCGTGTGCAGAAATTAATTTTATAGATAAAATTTTATGTAAAATAAAAAATATAAATAAATTTTGAAAGATATATTATAAAATGTGAAATAAGAAATAATATGATTGAATGAGAAATATACAGTTTTTAGTGAAAAAATAATATTTTGTTGATTTGTTATGAAATATATTTTATATATTATGATAATTTATTTTATTTAAAAACTTAAAATCGATAAATTTATAAGTTTTCGAGATTATATGTAATTTGTTATTTATTTTATTTTGTAATTCTTTTTATTTTTGGATTTTAGTAAAAGATTTTTTAAATATTGTTTATTAAGTTAGTGAGATTTAATTGGAAAGAAAATAAGTTAAAAACAGATTATTCATTCAAAGTATATTATATGTAGTTACAAGAATATATATTAAATGTTTTTTTAAATCAGTTATAATTATATTTTTATGCTATAAAATAAGATATTTTACATAAATTATTTAGAGAAATTACTAATGCAGATATGTAATAATGTTTTGATTTCGAAAATAAAATAAAATCCAAAAATCTTTCATTAAAATATATGATTGATAGTTTTATAACTTTAAAAAAATAATTAACAATAAAAATATATATATATATATATCTATATATATACACTATGGTTTAATATAAACAAAATAAAGCTTATATTAGAATTTTCATGTTTCATAAGATTTTTATAAAATTTAAAAGTTAAGTTATATTATAAAAACATGTAATACAGCAAATAAAAAGCATATGATGATATTTTCGTGTTTTAATTTATTATAATCTTAATTTTCAAATCATTTTATTGTAAAGATTTTAATTGTAAGATTTAATATTAAAATTTTCAAAATAGTTATTTTTGGTACATTTTAAATTATTTAAATGTGTTTGGTAGCTGAAATTAAAGTAATTCAAATAAGTAATATTTAAAAACAAATGTGTTTGGTAATGAGTCTATGAGAATTAAAAAAAAGATTAAAAATAATTACATAAACTAATGACAGAATTACCTTTAATAAATCTCTAAAAGTTTAATGAATATCCAATGACATATTATGTAATATAAGTATATAACACATAGAAAAATGTTACTTCAATCAAAGAAAAAAGTAACTCTGTTTTAATAGAATAAATATACAAGGTTTTTGTTGAATATATGACTAAATAGAGTCAGTCAATTAAATAAGTTTTTTTTTTCTTACAAAACTATGACATTTCATGAAGGCGAAATCAAAGGATAAGAATATACTATATAGTCTTGACTTGAGATCCTATCTAAGGAGAATAACATGTGGTGGAGATGAGTCATGGACATTCATGGGTCCATACTCCAAAGACTCATTCATGTACTTGTTAGAATAAAAGTCAAGTAATTTTATATTTAACGATAGAATTATGATTGTTGATAAACAGTGACAATTCTTACAAAGTAGTCTTTCATATTTATTAGTTTTTGGAAAAGTCCCATCTATTTTATTTTATTTTTACGAATCTCGTTGTTCTGATTATATTCTTAAATTAAAATGCATGAAAATTATTGAATCTTTCTCACATCTAATTTTTTTTTTTTTTTTCAAATATGTAAACGAAAATTGCTCTGTTTTCACTAAATAAAGAAGATCCGGAGATTAGAAAACAAAACCCATAAAACACCAAACAGTAAGTCAGGGAAAAGGGAAGAAGAAAGCGAAGAACCTCATGTGTCTCTTCTAGAGACACACACCATCACATAAGAGTTTTTACTCAAACACTAGCTGACATGTCTCTGAAACTCTGTTGAGTTTCTTTAACTTACTGAGCATGCGATGATATTTGTTTCTACATCTTGTTGAGAATGTCGCCATCTTTAGACAAGTAGCGTTTGCTAATATGTACGCAGCCACATTCTTCTCTTGCTCTGTGCCTTCATATTGTCTCCATTCCAAGATCTCGAGATGCGTCGATAAACATTCCGGAACAACTGTTGGCTCGTTCCAGAGGTTCATCGGATCATTGTAACGGGCACTATGTTGCTGAGACGGAAAAAAAAAAAGAGAGAAAAAGTACGTGTGTTAGAATTACAGATCGTTAAAAATACCGGAGACACAAAGATGCTTGAATGATATTAAAACTAACATAACAAAAAAAATATTTGCATACAACATACCGACTTAAGCTTGATAAATCGAAGTCTTGGAGCATCATTGAGTATACAAGTAAGTAGATTTGACCATCCCGCAGAACATGTACATAGCTCTAGATGTTCAAGATAGGAGAAAACAGTGCCTCTAGGATATGGAATCTGCAATGGAATTATATAATATATTATTATTTACTATAATGAGAATAACAAAACATAAAAGGAGAAATCTTGGGATTATTGGAGTAAGAAACAGTTTACCTCTGAAGTTAGAGAACAGAGAGAAAGATGTTGGATTGAGGTAAGAGATCCTATGAAGTTCTCGGATTGGTCACAACAAATAACCTCGATATTTGCCTTGATCACCTTGGGCATATGTTCAAACATTAGAAAGTTACTGAATGTATCTTTAAAGTTGAGTTTCTCTAAAGAAGGAGCATTTATCACAAACCCATGATTCTCCTCAACGTAGGTGCGTTTCCCTTTCGAGTTATCGACAGATAAGCTCCTCAAAGAAGGCACATTGATATTGAATATCATCACATCGTCATCTTTGGTTTGGTTTACAACCAAATCATCAAGAACCTCACAACTTTCTAAAAGCTTTGAAACAGATTCATCCCCCGAGAATTTAACCGATGAAAGGTGCAGACTTTTGAGTGATGGCAAACGAAAGCAAGGCGGAATAACCTTGAACATCACATTGTCATCTTTGGTTTGGTTTACAACAACCAAATATTCAAGAACCGGGCAACTCTGTAAAAGACTTGCAGTGGATTTGTCGCCCGATAACTTAACCGATAAAAGGTGCAGACTTTTGAGAGATGGCAAACGAAAGCAAGAGGGAACAACCTTGATACTTACTTCATGGAGTATCAATGACTTTAGGGTTATGCAGGTACTCAAGCAACTCGGCAATTCTAGGGTTTTTCCAAACCGCTGGATTCTCAGCTTTCTCACAGATCGATCAACCGCGATTTTAACCCAAAAATTGATGTCTGAAGCCGAATAGTTCCGGCTAAGCTTGAGATGCAATCTCTCCAGAACTCGAGGCTTGTTATACAACAAAGATCCGTAAACAAAACTCATAAAAGCCAGCAAACTCTCATATGATTCATCATGATCATCAAACATGACATCCGGCTCCAGTTCCCAACCACCCTTCCACAGTTTTGATATGAGATGTGTTGCGACGCTCTCTTTAAACATCGGGAGCAATGAGAATATCTTCAAGATCAGGTCATCTGGCAAATCATTGAGCCTCCCTTTCTCCATTTTTCTTTTGTCTGGTGGAATTTCGCTCTCAGTTTTTGAAAACCCTAATAAGCCTGAATTGGGAAACTTGGGACGCGAACGAAGAAGACAACTTGCGAAAAGACGTCGTGACCAGTCATGCGTCTTCCAAACGAGCAACATCTGAAGCCTAGTCGCAGATTACCAGCCGCAGCCGCTGGCGGAGGCAAACGTACAGGGTAATATAAGCGCTAGTCGAATTGTGTTTCACGACTAAAAACAAAGAGGACATATTACATATACAGTATGTATGAGAGAAAAAAGTTTAGTCGTAATCAATAAAAGTTAGTTTCCTAATCCTACTAATTTGACGTAGAAAAGAAGGCCTAATTTAACTTATGCCCAATATTCCTGTTTTTTTTTTTTTGGGTCCTACCTTTTTCAATTTCATTTTTAATTTCCTAATTGATTAATTTTCAATTTCTTTCTTGACCATTTTTAATTTCTTTCTCGACCCTTTTTATAAAATCCAATTTTAACTACATTTCCATTTCTAACTAGGAGAAGGTCCGCGCATTACACGGATTTGTGATAATTCAAATGTTTAAAATTTATAATTTATTTCATAGTACTTGTTAGTAAATATTTGTATTTTACAGGGACATCATTAAAAATAAAGTTATTTTCTCGTAATACTTGGCTGGTGGTAAGAAAAGGTTGTGTAGTTGATGTTGTATTCTTGACGAAGTTGACGTGTGATTAGGAGATGAAATTTGTTTCCAGTTAATGGGTGATACGAATTCTCTGATAGTATAATTTCTATTGTTTTTTTGTAATTTGTATGGATAGTATTTAATTATCATTATTACTTTGGTTTAGTATAGTTTAATATTTGAATTTTTGTTGACTATTTTTTTGTTGAGTGTTATTTTGAGTATTAGTTGTTTTGATTTATGTTCTATATTATATTTGTTGTTTGTTATTGCTAAAATGTTGTTTATGAGTCTTTTTTATATGTGTTTTTAATTTTTTGTTTTTTTCATTTGCTTTTCAAGTCATTATTGTTGACACTGAATTGATTGTCGTAAATGAAATTATTTTGTTTGTTTATTGGTTATTTTTTTCTTAAGATTATATTGATGTAATAAAAAATTTATTCATATTGTTTATATTATTTGTGTCCCGATTAATATTTAAATTTCCAGTTTTTGTTTTAATCTTGTTATTAGAAACGAAATAAAAATAAGAAAAAAGAAAGACAAGACACCATTTATAAGAATGTTTGTATTCAAAAATAAGGGAAGAAATGTTTCTTTTTAATTTTATAACATAATTCAAAGTTGTCAGGTTGTAGCATGTCACGTGTCAGCGTTTCGAACTGTCTATGTAAAAAACATTTACTATATTAGAATACTTTTCTTAACTAAAAATATTTTTTTAACAAAAAACTAAAACTATTTATTAATGAATAATAAAAAAATTAAGATGATAGAAGACAATTTTTGGAGTGCCACATGGTAGCATATTTTGTTTTAATCTTGTTATTAGAAACGAAATAAAAATAAGAAAAATGAAAGACAAGACACCATTTATAAGAATGTTTGTATTCAAAAATAAGGGAAGAAATGTTGCATTTTAATTTGATAACATAATTCAAAGTTGTCAGGTTGTAGCATGTCACGTGTCAGCGTTTCGAGCTGTCTATGTAAAAAACATTTACTATATTATAATACTTTTCTTAACTAAAAATACTTTTTTAACAAAAAACTAAAACTATTTATTAAAAAATTAAGATGATAGAAAACAATTTCTGGAGTGCCACATGGTAGCATATCAAAGCTCAACATAAAAAAAAAACTTTACTATCAAAGGAGAAAATGATTGGGCTGCGCTTTATGGATCCAATGGACTCAATTATGTGAGTGAAGCCTAAAACCGATTTTTTAATGAAAGTGACACATGACAAGTAGTACAGTGCCACGTGACAGCGTTTCAAAGCTACTCTTGTAAAAAAACCTTACTTTATTATAATAGATAGATATATTTTTTATTAAAAAAAGTCGATTGATTAAATTAAAAATGATACAACGAACTATCAAAACTGTTTGAACCTTACAAAATAAAACAAGGAACCAAAAGAATAATTAATCACCTCTCTAATAAACCTATCGTCCGGAACAAAGGAGGAGAAACAAAGCAGAATCATGGCAATTCACGATGAAGATATTTAATGTAATCAACAATATTTTTTCTTCTACAATTTGTAAATTACACTGATATAATAAATTTACATGATCAGGAGAGAAATTTGTATCTTTTTATTTTAGGCAGAGTAAATTTATGTTTTTTGTTGGATTGGGCCATTTTAGGTGGACCCATATATTTTATGAATTAGTATTCTACGCGCTAAGTCTGCGCGTGGGTTTGTTTTGTACTTTTATTTTATTTTATTCATTTATTTAGCGCTTTCCTGGTAATCTGATGTAAAATATATTAGAGCGAGTTTTTTTATCGCATATTATTTGTTCAAAAATTAAAAGAAGAATTTAAATTTGTAGCAATGGTTATATTGATATAAAAGTAAACTGTAAGGAATATATATATGTGAATCGGGAATTAATATACCTTCTCAGATTTTCCATTGCAATCTGAATATTCAAGTATCAAAGATTTTACTTTGAATTTTATTTCAGTGCATAATATAAGTCATTTGAAACTTGATGATTGATGTTTTTTTTTTTTGACATCAAAATCACCATTTTATTAAGTTTGCGGAAATAGATTTTCCTCTAGGAAAAGCCAAGAAGGAACCGACGAACTTACATGGGAGAAACAGTAACCACGTGCTCTTACACATTTAGCAAGGGAATCCGCACTGACATTTTCAGATCTAGGAATATAAAAGATATAGAAAGATACAAATGATTCCTTAAGAAGTCTAAAGTCTTCTAACTCTGACGCAAAAGTCGGCCATTCCACTGGGTTTGCTAACATAGTGATCAAGTCTGTGCAATCTGTTGCAAACATAGTACTTGTCATGGATTCTGAAATTAGGCACTTCATTGCCCATAGAAGAGTGTCAGGCTCGGCATGTAACGGTGATAAACTTCTCCTTGACCCCTTCAATCCTAGTTTTACAAGCTTTTCTTCAAAGATCACCATCCAGCCATGTCCACTCCGAGAGTCGGAGTCAAGCCAAGAGCCATCAATCTGACAAACAGGGACAGACGGCCTGGGAGGGCTTGTGTTAATACAAACAGCCTGATCCGCCTCAATAGACTCATCCCTGGTATTAGCAATCCTCCACTCTTCTGCCTCCTTTATCGCATGCGCGAGGGTATCCGGAGGATCTTCAGCCACATCCTCAAAAATCTTCCTATTTTTTGCCTTCCAAATAAACCATATAATCCACGGGAAGGCCCGGATTGACTCCTCCCTCGCACCCCTTTCTTTCGCTCTCCATAAAAGGAAGTCAAGATTGGTGAAAAGAGCCGGGGAAGGGAAATAGTCTGGAGCGGAAGGGATTGCCGACAAAGCCCAAACTTGTCTAGCTGGAGGGCATTCGAATATCATATGATTAATGGTTTCCTCCTCCGCCCCACATCGAGAGCATTCCTTATCCCGACTAATGTGACGGTAATAGAGATTTTGGCATGAAGCCAAACATCCCGAAAGACATTGCCACACGAAATGTTTTAATTTTCGCGTGGTTTTCAATTTCCATACTAGTGCCTAAGTACCGATGTACTAGGTCCCTGAAAAGGGAGGTCACAAACACGACGAGATAGAGCTCTCGCAGCCCAATATCCGGATTTCACTGTGTAATTACCAGATTTAGTCAGAGGCCAACTATATCCATCTCTCAAACCTGAGCGGTTTGGACGTATTCCCAGTATTAGGGTAATTTCTTCCGGAAGAAATAAAGCACGGAGACAATCCATCTTCCATTGTTTGGTATTAAAATCAATCAACGAATTGACATAAAGAGTTGGGTTTGTCACCGCACTCAAACTTTTGGAGCGCGCGTCGGTTTGTCGGGAATCCATGGTTCTGACCAGACTTGAGTTCCAAACCCCGAGCTTATCGTCTTCTGAATACCTGATAATATAAGAGGCTTTGCCGCCATTATACTCCTCCATCCATATGAGGGACGACTTGAGACTTGGATATCTAGAGGGCTACAATATTTGTAGTATCTCCCTTTAAGAACACGACTAAGCAAAGAGTTTGGAAATCGTAGAAGTCGCCAGAACTGTTTGCCAAGGAGTGCAATATTAAATTCCTCTAGAGTCCTGAATCCAAGACCACCGTCAGATAATTGGGTACATAACTTCTCCCAAGACATCCAATGAATACCTTTAGAATCCGCTTTAGAGCTCCACCAAAAATTTGCAATCGCACTACACAGCTTTGAGCAAATAGCTTTTGGGAGGAGAAAACACGACATAACATATGTCGGAAGGGCTTGAGCTTGAGATTTAATCAGCACCTCTTTTCCGTCTTTTGAGAGGAGTTTCGAGGACCAAGAATTCACTCGATTTTGTAATCTATCTCGGACAAAGGCGTTTTGGTTTTCGAGCCATGAATCTTTTCCGGGAGCCCTAGATACGTTTCCATGCCTCCTTCTTGGGTTATTCCCACCGTGGCTTTGATCTCGATCCTCAAGGAGCTTGGGATATCGTTCCCAAACATGATGGAAGATTTGTTAAAGTTGATCTGCTGCCCCGAAGCCTCACCATAACGGTGGATAATATCTATAAGCTCTTTACTTTGTTGTAAGTCAGCTTTGCAGAAGAAAAGACTATCATCTGCAAAGAGAAGGTGTGATACATATGGGCTAGCTCTAGCGACCCTTAGTCCTTGGAGTCGTTCGCTTTCCTCTGCACGTCTTAATTTTATAACATAATTCAAAGTTGTCAGGTTGTAGCATGTCACGTGTCAGCGTTTCGAGCTGTCTATGTAAAAAACATTTACTATATTATAATACTTTTCTTAACTAAAAATATTTTTTTAACAAAAAACTAAAACTATTTATTAATGAATAATTAAAAAATTAAGATGATAGAAGACAATTACTGGAGTGCCACATGGTAGCATATTTTGTTTTAATCTTGTTATTAGAAACGAAATAAAAATAAGAAAAAGGAAAGACAAGATACCATTTATAAGAATGTTTGTATTCAAAAATAAGGGAAGAAATGTTGCATTTTAATTTTATAACATAATTCAAAGTTGTCAGGTTGTAGCATGTCACGTGTCAGCGTTTCGAGCTGTCTATGTAAAAAACATTTACTATATTAGAATACTTTTCTTAACTAAATTTTTTTTTTAACAAATTTATTAATGAATAATAAAAAAATTAAGATGATAGAAGACAATTTCTGGAGTGCCACATGGTAGCATATTTTGTTTTAATCTTGTTATTAGAAACGAAATAAAAATAAGAAAAAGGAAAGACAAGAAACCATTTATAAGAATGTTTGTATTCAAAAATAAGGGAAGAAATGTTGCATTTTAATTTTATAACATAATTCAAAGTTGTCAGGTTGTAGCATGTCACGTGTCAGTGTTTCGAGCTGTCTATGTAAAAAACATTTACTATATTATAATACTTTTCTTAACTAAAAATACTTTTTTAACAAAAAACTAAAACTATTTATTAAAAAATTAAGATGATAGAAAACAATTTCTGGAGTGCCACATGGTAGCATATCAAAGCTCAACATAAAAAAAAAACTTTACTATCAAAGGAGAAAATGATTGGGCTGCGCTTTATGGATCCAATGGACTCAATTATGTGAGTGAAGCCTAAAACCGATTTTTTAATGAAAGTGACACATGACAAGTAGTACAGTGCCACGTGACAGCGTTTCAAAGCTACTCTTGTAAAAAAACCTTACTTTATTATAATAGATAGATATATTTTTTATTAAAAAAAGTCGATTGATTAAATTAAAAATGATACAACGAACTATCAAAACTGTTTGAACCTTACAAAATAAAACAAGGAACCAAAAGAATAATTAATCACCTCTCTAATAAACCTATCGTCCGGAACAAAGGAGGAGAAACAAAGCAGAATCATGGCAATTCACGATGAAGATATTTAATGTAATCAACAATATTTTTTCTTCTACAATTTGTAAATTACACTGATATAATAAATTTACATGATCAGGAGAGAAATTTGTATCTTTTTATTTTAGGCAGAGTAAATTTATGTTTTTTGTTGGATTGGGCCATTTTAGGTGGACCCATATATTTTATGAATTAGTATTCTACGCGCTAAGTCTGCGCGTGGGTTTGTTTTGTACTTTTATTTTATTTTATTCATTTATTTAGCGCTTTCCTGGTAATCTGATGTAAAATATATTAGAGCGAGTTTTTTTATCGCATATTATTTGTTCAAAAATTAAAAGAAGAATTTAAATTTGTAGCAATGGTTATATTGATATAAAAGTAAACTGTAAGGAATATATATATGTGAATCGGGAATTAATATACCTTCTCAGATTTTCCATTGCAATCTGAATATTCAAGTATCAAAGATTTTACTTTGAATTTTATTTCAGTGCATAATATAAGTCATTTGAAACTTGATGATTGATGTTTATCTTCTAGATTCTTGAAAATCAATATTTTTTTAAAAAAGAGATTTTTCTTTATGTGTCGGGAAAAAGCTGTTTGAAGCCGGACAAGATTCTTGTTTTAAGGATATAGCGTAATTATCAATATACATAAAAAAATGTCAATATAAATTATTTTTGAGGATAGATCTTGGTATTTATTTATTTTTTAAAATAGTGGAAAAGTCGTTATTAGCTAGTGATGGGAACTAAAAATTTTCGGTCCAATTAACAAAATCAGAAAATTAATTTTAAAAAGGGTAAAGGATAGTGGTGACGAGGACATGATACGGATATGTTTAAAAGAATGGGTCTTATCCTCTCTGCCTTGTAACACCACCCATGGGGAATTGAAAACTCCTAAACAAATCTAAACCATATAGTACTATCTAAATAAATATATAACTATTTAATTACAAACCGACTTTATTTCTTGCTTATCATCTTGTGTGTGTGTTGCAAGCTGTAGACCTATTATCATCTTTTACACTACCAAAAATTGTTTTTTTTTTTTGTTTTTTTTTCTTAATTTTTATCGAATTTTTTTTTTGTAATCATTGTAATGGTATAGAAAAAGAATATTATCTCTCATAAATGACAAAATTAAAGAAAAAGGGCGTTAGTAACGCCGCGTTACAAAAACAAAAAAAGCGGGATATGATAGTGACGTTCCATAGAATGAGAACCGCATATCAGAAACACAATAATAGCAATTAACATATGCGATTGATTGTAGATAACAACAATAAATAACACAGAAAGAAAGAAATATTTGGAGATAAAAGTGAGACTTAAATAAAAGGGTCAACGTTATCCACGGCTTGCACGTAAGTAACACCCACACATATATTTATCCTTTTTTCCTTCCCCTTTCCCTTTTTCTCTTTTTTTAATTTTAATTTTTCTTTTATATTTAAAATAACTTTGAAACCTCTTCACTTATCCATATATATAAATGTAGATGTATATCTGCAATAGAACTCATGTTTCTGTGTTTCCAATTGTAGAACAACAACACATCTTGACAAAAGAACTCTCTTGTTCTGTTTTTTTTTTATCTTGTCTCAAGAATCCCTTTTTCTTGTTGTTTTATCTTCATTACAAAGATGAATCTTCATTTGAATCTGAATCTGAAGCAAATGGGCAATATGATCTATCAAGATTCAAGGAGGACCGAAGAAGAAGAAGAAGAAGACATTGTTAAAGGAGTTTCAAGATCGATGTTAGCAGCTGAAACATTCTCAGAGGAAGAAGAAGAAGGAGATTCATCATCTTGTTCATTATCTTCCATGTGTTCTTCATCTGATTTAACAGAGGATGATGATGATGATGCTTCTTCGTCTTCTTCAAATGGACCTCTTGAAGATCTCTCTGACCTCATGTCACACCTCCCTATCAAGTAAGACAACATTCTTTGATCATTAACCTCTTAAAAACTTCTTTTTCAAGCAATTGATTTTGGGGGTTTATTACTTCAGAAATAAATGGATCTAAAAATTTCTCATCTCAAGATCACAAAGAGTTTTTTGTTTGATCTCTGTTCTCTGGTAATAACAAAAGCTGTTCACTTTCTGTGTGTATCTCAGGAAGGGATTGTCAAAGTTCTATGAAGGAAAATCTCAATCATTCACATCACTAGCAAATGTTAAAAGCCTTGAAGATCTTATGAAGAGAGGGTTTAAGAACAGCAACTATGGAGCAAGAAGAAAGGCATGTAAGAGCACTGGAGGGATAATAGACCAAAGCTACAAAAGGGTTTATAGCCCTAAAACAATGATCTCCAAGAAAGGCACAAAAACACCTTCCTCTGCTCTCTCTTGTCTATCCAGAAGAAGACATTAGATCCGAGAGAAACATTAGGTCTTTTAAAGTTTTTTTTAACCCTTTTTACGATTCACCAAAATTGGTTTCAGTAACATAACCAAAAAAAAAAAAAAAACATCTTCACCTTAATCTTAAGTCTGTTAAGAGAGATTCCAGTTGTCTCTATTGTGTAGAAAAGTTAAAACAGACTTGTTTATAAACTTCATCTTTTTTGGCCATTGGCTCTGTTGAGTTGTATGTATCAAAGCTTGTAAACAGGAGTGATTCCGAGAAGGTGGAAGCATTTCCGCATCACTATGGCTGTTGCTTGACATAGTAAGAGACGGCTTGTCTCTTGCTCCGAACCGATAACCTGAGAAAAAAATTTTATAATGAAAACATTGTTTTAAAAGTGATGAAGATCAGAGCATTAATGGGTTTGATTATGCAAGAAGAACAAATCAAAATCTGTACCTGACAATTAAATTGGAATTTGTTGTAGTATTCGGATAAGTTGTAGAGGTACTTGCACAATACGCTCGGAAACAAGTTGGTACATGCTTCCTCAACATTCTGCAAAACCGTTCACAACAGTTGATCTTAATCGTATATGATCTTTCAATCAGAAACCAATAAAGAGCTAATTTACTGCGTTCCCTACCTCGGAAAATTTTAGCAAGTGAAGTGCTAGTGCTCGTTCATCCGCATGATCCAACACTAGCTTTCCTGTCTGGCAAACAAAACAGAGAAGATGTTGAAACGTAAGAATTAAAGAGAGAGAAAAGAATCCATCCATATAAGCGAGGTAACTTGAGAAAAAAGGTACCTTCTTAAGCTCATCCATGTCTTTGCCAGACTTTTCGATGATTGAACAGATCCGAGCATGAGCATAGAGAAGGTAAACAGCTGTATCTCCCTGCTCATTACATTTTTATCAATTAGCATTATATCTACATTTTTTTCTTTCTTTATATGCAAAGATCTAAAGATGGTTATAGTTACCTTGTCTTTAAGCATCTCATCGGCGTTGAATTTATAAGCTGTCGATCTGTTACTCTTCAAATCAGCATACCTTCAAAGAAGATTAAACAATTTATAAAAAATCACTCATTATAATATCATACCATTTTGTACAGAAAACAAAAAGATGATAAATAGTTTAATCAAAGGATGAATCAGCTGTATAGAGAAATCAGACACTTACTTCACAGCACCATATCCAACTGCCTCGGCTGTTTGGTCCAGCTCCTCAGGAGTCCACTTCATATTTTTGTTCTTACCTGCACACAGAGTCAAATCTCAAGGTTGAATATTATCACATTGTCATAGCAAATTGACCAAGTGAAAGATTCAAGAATCCCAAAATGTAAAAAAAAATGGTGGTAACAAAAGGGGATTATTTACCGCGCTCAATAAGGGCAGATTTACTGCGAGTCTTGGCCTCATCTAGCAAATCAACTAAACGTACAACTTCTGAATCCCGAGTTCTAAATGGTATGCCGTCTGGTCCTAAGACAGAACCAAAACCAACATGGCTCGTCTTGTCATTATCTTGAAGCCAACCTGCTTTTCTTGCGGCCTGATTCAGTTTAAAGTCAGAGCTATCATGAATTACTTAAAATCAAGAATCAAAAAAATTCACATAAAACCGAAACATCTTGAAAACCTACTTTGAACAGCAAATCAAAGTGTTCGTTTTGGGTAGAACCGGCGACATAGATAATCCACTCAGCTTTCTCTTCATTAAGTCGATACCTTGGAAAATCAGAATTTATCATCAGCAAACATATTACATTAAACTACTATATGCATGATCAGGTTTTAGAAAAGTTTGAAAGATATATAAAACCAACCAAAGAGCAGTAAGATCTGTCGTCTCATAGTTATAACCACCATCACTCTTGACAACGATGAGTGGCTTAGGCTTAGCTATGCCTTTAACTTGAAGAAAAATCACTTGAGCACCTTCACTTTCTTCAACCAACTTCTTACTTCTCAACTCGTCAATAACTTGAGGGATATAAGGATTGTAAAAGCTTTCTCCCTGTCAATGGCATTTTTAAGTTATATAACCCATCTTTTTATCTGTTTTTTTTGTTTCATTCTGGCTCACTAATATATATACTTACCTTCTCTTCAAGCTCAACTCCAAGACGTTGATAAATCTTAGTAAACTCAATCCGGCTGATTTCACAAATCTTAGCCCAAACCATACGATACTTAGGATCCCCACTCTGCGCAAAAGGCGCAGAAAAAAAAATGTAACACAGTGGTTTAGATAGTAATGCAACCAAGGTAGTGATTAATTCTGCCTAAATAAATTGGGAAATTTAGAAATTGGGTTATTACCTGTAGACGGACCACACCTTTCTGTGCCTTCTCCTTGAAGTTAGGTTCCGACTTAAATCTAACTTGTGCTTCTTTGTAAAATGCCTGTTATAATCACATCTAAAGTTAGAAGATTTCGAGTTTCTTTGCTTATTCAAAGTATAACACACTTGCCAAGTGCCAAGATTCACCTGAAGTTCTCCAACTGTTAGCTCTGTCGCGCGCTCTTGGTCAGAAAACTTCTCAAACAGGTACTCAATTAGCATGCCAAACTACAGAACAAACGAAGGCTTTTTGTAAGCACTAATAACATTTGGTAAACAAGTACACCACTGGTTTGAGGAAACAGGGTGGTTCAAAGAGCGTACCTGTGTTCCCCAGTCACCAACGTGGTTTCTGCGTAGGACTTCAACTTTTGAGTACTCGAGCATGCGAGCAATGGTGTCACCGATGATAGTCGATCGTAGATGGCCAACGTGCATTTCTTTGGCGATGTTAGGAGAGGAGAAATCAACCACAGCTCTTTTAACCGCAAGTGTAGGAGCCCATGTATCAATACCATGGACAAGCATATATTCAATGCTCTGCCATACAGATTAGAGAAGCGATTTAATATGCTAAACAGAACATGTGTGTTCTGAGGACTCGACAACCAAATCATATAGGAAGTACGTACCTTGGCCATCCACTTAGATGATAGTACAACGTTGACAAATCTTGTCACTACGGAACATGATTCTACCATCTCAGAGTTTGAGAGATTTTTCATAAGGTCCTAATAATTTAAAACGTGATAAACAAGAATCAAATTGTTTATCATGTGGTGAGAGATACAAAATTCTGATGAGAATCTACTACAAAACAAAAAACTCAGATTTCTTGAGAAAACCAACCTGAACAACAGCTTCAGGATCCTTTCCTTTGATATTGGAGCAGAGGTTTAAAGCATTGTTACTGCAAAACAAAAGTAGGGAGAGAAAGAACATAAGAAAGCGAAAAGAAAGGAGATTTATTTGCATTGAATCAAAACCAATTTAAGGGGGAAAAAAAAGGGAAGTACCATTGGTAATCTCCAAATTTTGGGGAGGTGGTAGGGTTAACATCAGGTTTATCCGGAACCATTGATTTAAGAGATGCTTCAAAGAGCTTAGCAACTTTCCATTTCAAGTTTCCAGTGAGTTCATCCTTCTGTTCCAGAATCCCTCAACATAAGTTTAAAAAACAGAGAAAGAAGATAAACTTATATCTCTGACTTTCTCCATGTTAGAATCGTGACTTACAGATTCCATGGCTGCCGATTTACTTCTCCAACCGTGGTCGTTCTCAATTTGACTGTTAACAATGCAAACAAAAAAACAATCAGTACAAAACATTAGTAGCTTCACAACAAGCAAGAGACGAAACAGGTAACCCTTGTTGCGAATCAAAAAAAAAAAATAGAGAGGAAACAGGTTACTGTAACTACTTCAAGGTAGATTCTTCTTTCAAAATCGAGAAAAATTGCCTCAAAAGTTTCATATATATGTATGAGTTTTAAGGAAATTTATTTTAAGGAAAAAAAAACGTGGGAGTTTCATATATATTCACAATTTAGTTGTATCGGTTATGTTGACGTGTCAAACAAGAAACAAAAAGAAACTCAGGACGCAAGAGCTAACAACAATCTTTATCCTAAGAAATCATCTGAGTGGTGAAGATCGACGACTTGACACCTCTGGAAGAAATTTCAACGAAACCGTTAAAAAGCAAAAAAAAGAGTCAACGACTCAATTCAAGTCAAAAATCAACAACTCAATCAAATTATTCCAATCGTTGAAGCTTTCTTCGTGTAATAATACTAACCACTTACACAGTACTTTCTTCTATGATTCTCGCCTTCTCGTTCCGGTTTATTCTTCGATGAATCCCCGAACCGTCTCCGTCTCGTGTTCTCAGCTTCGGAGTCGGAAAGATCTTTCTTCGGACAATTCTCTTCTTCGCCTATCTGGTCGATTGATGGAAGCTGGGCTGTTTATGCAAGGTGAGTGAAATAAAAAGCCTAGGGTTAGCACAGATATTGGGTAGAGATTTTGTCCCTTTTTGCTCTCTTTTTCCTTTTTTCTACTAACTTAAATTTCCACCTATTTAATGAGCAAAATTTAAATGGAATTTAATTGATTTCAAATCGTTAGTTATTAAATTCAGAAAGATTTAATCGACATTTCGAGGGGTGCATTCAACTTAACATTTGAAGTAATTTGGAATGATTTGAGATTTAATGATCTATCTATTCTAATATGATAAAGTTTTTTTTAGAGTGAGCTTTGAAATGCTGCCATGTGGCATCCTAGACATCGACATGTGTCATCTACATTTAAAGAAGAAAAAACATAAACACATAAAATTTATGTGTCCTTCATAATTATAACACTTAATTCTTTTATCTTTTTATTTTGTTGTTTTTAATTTAATGATAGTTTTATATAGATGAATAACCAAAAAATTATAATTAACTACATAACTATAGAGAAAAGAGAGAGCCCTGAAAATTTTGGGATGGGTTTCCGTTTCCTCCCGTATCCTTCCCGAATTTTTTGTCCCTTTTCTTATCCCGTTCAAAACAATTATCCATTCAAGACTATTTATTTTATTTAAACGGGTATGAAAAGGGTACGAGAAGAAAATGAGTATTAGATCGGATACCCGAATTACCCATATAAAAATTAAAAACTTAAAAGGTCTCTATTTTTTTTTCAAATTATTCTATTCTAATATGATAAGATTTTTTATAGAGTGAGCTTTGAAATGCTGTCATGTGGCATCCTAGACATTGAAATGTGTCACCTACATTTAAAAAAGAAAAAACATAAACACATAAAATTGATGTGTCCTTCATAACTGTAACACTTAATTATTTTATCTTTTTATTTTGTTGTTTTTAATTTAATTATAATGTTATATAGATGAATAACCCAAATAAACTATAATTAACTACATAACTATAGAAAAAGAGAGAGCTCTCAAAATTTTGGGACGGGTTTCCGTTTCCTCCCGTAACTTAAAAGGTCTCTATTTTTTTTTAAATTATTCTATTTTAATATGATAAGGTTTTTTTTTAGTGAGCTTTGAAATGCTGTCATGTGGCATGTTAAACATTGACATGTGTCACCTACATTTAAAGAAGAAAAAACATAAACACATAAAATTGATGTGTCCTTCATAATTGTAACACTTAATTTTTTTATCATTTTATTTTGTTGTTTTTAATTTAATGATAGTTTTATATAGATGAATAACCCAAAAAACTATAATTAAATACATAACTATAGAAAAAGAGAGAGCCCTGAAAATTTTGGGATGAGTTTCCGTTTCCTCCCGTATACTTCCCGAATTTTTCGTCCCATTTCCTATCTCGTTCAAAAAAATTATCCATTCAAGACTATTTATTTTATTTAAACGGGTATGAGAAGGGTACGAGAAGAGAATGAGTATTAGATCGGGTGCCCGAATTATCCATTTAAAAATTAAAAACTTGAAAGGTCTCTATTTTTTTTTCAAATTATTCTGAAATTTCTCGAGACGTTCTTATCAGATTTCCTTTTAGTGATTATTTTCCAATTCACAAATTTCATGTTCTTGTCCCATAGCCGTACATTCCCGTCCTGAGTCCCAAATTTTTCAGGGCTGACATACCTTCATTCTACACATTTACATTCGAAGGAATTGCTGATCAACAAAAGAAATTAAAAATTCAACTACAATAAATAATTAAATACAATCTAAAAAACAAAAACAAAAAACTGCAATAGAGATTCTACAACAATCTATGAATAGAAAGAATAATACAACAACCTACAAACATAACTCACTTTTATTACCACACAACTCATTTTTATTACCATACAAAATTCCAATGGAATATATACCCGTCCTGAACCCCAAAATTTTCAAGGCAGACATACATTCATTCTACACATTTACATTTGAAAAAAAAAACTGATCAATAAAAGAGAATTAAAAATTCAACTACACTAAATAATTAAATACAATCCACACAAAAAATAAAAACAAAAAAACTGCATTAGAGATTCCACAACAATCTATGAATAGTAATAACAACTTACAAACACAACTCACTTTTATTACCACACAAAATTCTAATAGAATATATACTATATGCATTACACTATCATATAGTAATTTCTTTCACCCAATCAACCAGAAATAAACTCCGTCTCAAAATCACATGTCCACTCCATCAAAATTACAACATCAATTACACAATCCCTTTTAGTACTGATCAAATACTACAAGAAAATAAATCTACCTTCAAATATGTGATTAACTTCTACCTCACTTATCATGATATGTATGATACAACATCAAGTAGATTAACCGAAAGTTTAATAAACTTTATTAAGACATCTATACTATCATGTCGACCACATAACACACAATGCCTCGAAGTCTCTTTTGAATTGAAGATTTCAACTCAAATGCATCAAAAAAACTATATGTTGATTTTGTAATTAGAGACTTAGAGAGAACACAAATCCAAGCTACACAAGAAGAATATGACAATTGTGATATATGTCTTGATAATCTACAAGGACCGAAAAATATTTTAACATTTTATTTTGCAATCACAAATATATTTCAGATTAGTTATACTATAAAATAATATGTCCTTAATTATGGTCAAAAATAAATAATTTTATATTTTATATGCTTACGATGAATAAAAAAAATTCTCATTCACTATAGATATTAGTATTCCACCAATCTTCCAATACAAAATTATAAAACTGCATGATATACACAAATTAGAAATTAATATTTATCCACAAATTTTTACTAACAGATATTGTAAAATAAATTATAAAATTGAAACATTTAAATTATCACAAAATCCGCCCAACGCGCGGAGCTTCTCCTAGTTTTTCATATGATTTGGTTGAATTATGAAAGTTGTTATGATTTGTTATTGAAGTTATATCAAATCCCACCTAAAACCATAAGATTTGAAATTTTGTATTTTTAACTAGGAAACTCCATCAAAACATCTTAAAATCATTCCAAATCTCTTATAATCCACTACTTAAAATATTTCCCATAACAAGAGATTTGATTTACTTTTTATAAATTTTTGATTGAATAACATAGGATTTGGTAAGACATTTAGAAATTATTAGTTCAATAACAGAGGATTTTAAAAGAACCATCAAATCTTCTAAAATTCCTAATCCCTTCATCTTAAAAAAAAAAAGACTAGTCTTTCAATTTAGTCAGATTTGGCCTAGATACCTTCTTTAATTTTTCTATGAAATTTTGCCTATTTTATTAGATCGTTAGATCCAACATAAACGATATGCAAATTCATCGGTCTCGGTTCGCATCATATTTGCATTTTAAGATTATAACTAAAAAATATATATTATTGAAATTTAACATCAATCAAATTAAACTAACAGTACACAGAGAGATAAAGAAATAAGAGAGAAAGAGCTCAAAACATAACAAAATAAAATCAACTACGTACAAGAACTCAAAAGAGACATTGATTGTGTATTGGTTGCCAAAGGAAAACGCCAACCCGGTGTTCTCAGTTTGATTGTCTAGATTACAAAAACGACATTGCATAAATCATAATCAGTACAAAAGGCGATTAGGAACTTCCCAACAAGCAAAGAGATGAAACAGTCGTTGACTCTTATAACTTCATGGCAATAACATGAATTGAATCCTATAAGAAATGATCTTGTATGCCCAAAAAAAATTAGCGAAATAGGAAGAAAGAAAGGGAATATGAAGAAGAAATCAAGAAACTTTGTTACTCTTGTTTGCAGCACTCTAATTTATGTGGCTTGATTGACAAGGTTTCTTCAGAGGATGAGTTGCTTCAAACGACGTCGTTATTAAACGATTTGTTTTGTAAGCAGTACTGTAGGCTACGATGAGTACTTACGAGTATGGGTCATTTATGACCCAAAACTCGGCCTACTAAACCTACACCATTTTACTCTCACTCACGTTTCAAATCTCTCTAATTTATACTTCTTTTTTTGAATAAACTTATTTATTTAAACATACCTTTTCTTCCTTTGAAAGTAGATACTTTGAAGAGGTTTCGGTGTTGCGAGCAGTTTTAGGCTCTCGCCCTTCTTATGCGTGGAAATCAATTCTTCATGGGCGAGATCTTCTCGTACAAAGGTTGAGGAAGGAGATTGGCAATGGAAACTCCACCTTAGTTTGGATGGATCTGTGGCTGTGTGATGGGAGTATGAAAAGACCTTTGATGAAGAACCCTATTAATAATTTTAATCTAAGGGTTTGTGACATTATTGACCAAAGATCAAGAGGATGGAATGCTTTGATGTTGAATGATCTGTTTTATCCAGCTGATATTGATCTCATTGTCAACAAAAACCCGGCAGTTCAAGAAGAAGATTCATGGTCATGGCTTCATAACAAAAAACGGTGACTATTCGGTAAGGTCTGGTTATTGGCTCGCTTTTCAGCATAACAAGAAAGATTTGATTCAGCAAGCCTCCTTTTTGCCTTCGTCAAATGAATTGAAAGAATCTTTTTGGCAGGTTCAGACAGCTCCAAAAATTAAAAATTTTATGTGGCGAGCTCTAAGTGATGCATTACCGGTGGTGGATAAGTTAATCTCTAGAGGCATTAGATTGGATTCTCGATGCCAAGTTTGTGGTTTGGAAGGTGAGAATGCAAACCATATCCTGTTTAGCTGCACTATTGCTAGACAAGTATGGGCTTTGTCGGGATTCCCGTGTCCTCAGGAAGGTTATGATCAAGGTTCTATTTTCACAAATATGAATCATTTGCTGAAGGTTTCCAAGGTACTGTCTATTCCTTTACAAGTTATAAGATCAATACCTTGGATTTTTTGGATATTGTGGAAAAATAGAAACAATTTCTTGTTCAAAGGATTGAGATTCTCTCCTCTTGATACCATAAAAAAAATCCGAGAAGATTCTGATCAATGGTTTACGGCGCATGTAGTGGATTTGGAACGTATTTCCATTGATCGCTTGTACCAATCTACAAGAATTCTTCGATGGAAGCCACCAGAGGAGGGTTGGCTGAAATGTAACATTGGGCATTCTTGGTCTAAAGTGAAAAAAATGGCGGGTGCAACATGGGTTTTAAGAGATGAAACTGGTTGATTACTTCGTGGAAAGTTGAGATTGAAAAGGCGTCATGCAATAGAGGTGCGTTTCTTATTGCTCAAAGTGTGACGGCTGAAAATCGTGGTCAGTCGTATGTGGCTATTAACTCACCATCGTGGTTGTTTAGCCTCTTTGATAATGAGCGACCCTTTGCCTCTGACTAATGGCGTTCTCTTTTGGATTGTAAAGTTGTTTAAACCTTGTTTACTTTGCTTACTTGGTAGTTTCCTCTTGTGTGAGGCATTCTTTTTGGAAAACATTGGGTCTCTTTGACCTTTGTTGATGTATAGTGGTTTGTATGACATTTCTAATATAAATTCCAGATGAAAAAAAAACATACCTTTTCTTCCTCTAACTTGATATTTACGTCGAATAAATATGAATTTCATTAAAAAGTTGTTTCCTATAGTGTATTCAATTGAAAGGAAAAGAACAAATTAGAAACTCTTAATTTTGGGATAAATTCAATTAATTATATTTGCTTAAATATATATGCCATGTGAAAACTTAAAAAGTGTTTGCTTTTTGTCCGCTCTCACCCCTCAAAAAAAGGGAGGCATATTTGCAGCTTTAAATTGCTTTCAGATGAAGATTCCAATTAGCATACGACTAAAGTGACTAAGTGAGTAAACAAACCAGGTATAATGAATATATTAGATTATTGGATCCAGTTAGATCCCGGCTCCAGCTTAACGGTATTGCAAATTTCTCGGTTTCTGTTTGTATCATATCTACACTTTAAGATTTTAATTAAAATAAATTATAATATCAAAAGAGGAAAAATAACAAATATTATTGATAGTAGAATGAGTCAATTTCAACAACAATACATAGAGAGAAGAGAGAAAGAGATCAAACTTAAACACATAAAAATCAACTACAAGAATTCAAAGAGACAGAAGACCAGACTTAAACATCAATTAATTGATTTTATTTAATTCAATTAAACATAACGGAAAAACAAAACTTCTTAAAATAGTGATCCAAAGGTCAAAACCACGGCGGAGACGAAGAAAGTAGGGATGAACGAGGATGCATCGGAGGTAGGGCTCGGCGCCGGAGCCTCAACCGCTGCAGCCGTCTGTTGAACCACAGAGAACGCTATCATGGCGACGAGAACCGCCACGAAAAGCTTCATCTTCATTGCCTCCATTGTTAGTATTTTTTTTGGATTTGAGACCCTGGAGGAAGCAAATGAAGAGAAGGAAAAAAAAAAGGGTTTTGGTGATTGTTGTTGTGTTGTTTTTGATGTGTGACTTGTGAACTACATTTGTTAGTGTTTATATACACGAGTATACGCATGTAAGGCCAAGTGTGTACATGTCACTTTACACCAACGCATTGAATAATTTAATTTTAATGTTTCTAATATTTGATCATTTATCCCACTATAAATTTTAGTTTAATCTTAAGAAAGTTGAATAAGAAATGTGTTATGTTGTATTATGGAATTGGTTTATGACACGTAAAGGTTTTAGTTCATCAACTATGTATATAAATAGTTGGAAAGAGCAATGCGCACTATTTTAGATTTGTATTATTTATCAATGACGGCAAATTTATTTTCTATTAATTATATTTGCCAAAGTATTTATTTTAATTTCGTTTTCAAAACTTATCAGATCTAGGATCGAAATACCATTGGTTGTTTTACTTTAAATAAAAATAAAAAACATTCGTAAAAGTATCTTAAACTATATTTTTACAGATGATAAATTGATAAAGTTTTTGTTTAATGAAAATCAGTTAATATTTTTTTTTTCTCAAATTATCTTGTCCGCTTTTATGTAACTGTAATTTCTATATCTCACTTTTTGTTAGTTTTTCTGTATTGTTGTAGAGTATAGGTTTCAAATTTTCATTGTGTTCTCATTCAATGAATGTTTTTTCTTCTCTCCGAATAGTGTCTTTTTGTATATTTATTTTCTTGCCTCTCTTCTCTTTGTACACTTCATCTGTATGGGATTTGTCCATAAGAAAATGATTAATAAATTTAATAGGTTTGTGTGTGTGTGTGAAATGAGTAGATATATATGAGAGAAGCAATGAGCTGTTTAGCTGTTTCTTATAGAGTTATAGGTAAAGAAGATGGAAATTGGATGATGGTTCCATGGCCTCCATGTGCTCCAAGTAACATGATTTGGCCTAACCCATATGCTCTTTATTTCCCTTTTTTCGGATTAATCGACTTTGATATATGATTCGGCGTATCAATTTTTCGTTTATTAATCGGCGTATCAATATTTAACTCCAACATTATTAAGTAATAATTGGAAATATAAATTATCTATAATATCATAAGTATTTCATGCTTTTCATCATAACCTTTGTTACAGAAGTACGAGTCACCCATTTCAATAATTCAATTTTTAACCTATTATTTCATTATTTATAATACATTTTACAAATTTAAATTTTGTTTTTTTGAAACGGAGAAATTAATTTTTGTTTTGTCAACAATAACATGAATCACATAAAACACGAAACTTTAAAAAGGATAAGTATGTTGAAGAGTAATTGAAAAAAAAAAAAAGCAGAAGTTCGCCCAAGCTCGATGCTCCCAGACACGGAGTCCGAGGTAGTCGCAAGCCATGGTTTTAACGCTCATCTCCCCGGCAACAATCCTCCTCCGGCTGGTCGACGTCTCTTCATCCTCTCGGGCTTTCAAGGAGAACTCCGACAATCTGCTTCTTTCCCTTCGCCGGCTCGCGTTGATGGTGAAATCTCTTCCGCCGCGGTGTTTGTGCTTCACTCTCCGGTTCGCGCCTCCACCACACCCGGCGAGATCCTGTACTCCCCTGCTTCAACCCTCCGCCGCTTTGAGATACCGGCTTTGACGTCTTCGACACCTCTGCAAAAGCTCGCTCACTGAAACCTCCTTCCCCCACCGCAGCTTTCCGTCCACCTTTTGGAACCGCCGGACCCACCTGACCCGCCAGATCTATCATGGTCACCGGTGCCGCTTCCGACCCTCAGATCTACCCGACCTTCACTTCCGTTTTGGCCGAGAGTTCGTGAGATTCCGCCGGCGAAGCTTAGATCTATCAACTTTGTTCATCATGCTTCTTGCCTCACCGGTCGATGTATCCGCCGTTCCTTTTCTTTCACTGCCGTCTCTCCCCACCAGTCTGGAAAACCTCTGTCGCCCCTCCACCTCCTTGATTCTACGATTGCTTCTGGGGTGGGCCGTGCCAAAACTTTGTTGGTGGGCTTGGTGAGCCCATTAAACCACCCCTTTTCTGCAAGTGAATTTTTGACGGGCCAAAACCATATGGTTCAGTTTTTGGGCTTCATAGGCCTAGTAATCAAAGGCCCTCTTCACAGCCATGCGACCAGATTTACTAAATCCACCGGAGTAGAAGCCGGGTTTACATCGGAATTTACCGACTTGAGTTCCAGAGTATTGCCAACTTACCGGCGTATCTCTGAACTCGAGTTAGAAGGAGCTTGGTTAGGTCGTTGGTTTTTCTTTGTTAGATCCTTTGTTTCATGTTTGCGAGTTAGAGGTAGCCATCGATGGCAACAATCCTCCTCCACTCAGTTTTGACCACAAGTGATGGGAGTTAGAAGTAGCCAACACTGGCAACAATCCTCCTTCATTCAGCTTCGACCACAAGTGACGGGAGTTAGAGGTAGCCAACACGGGCAACAATCCTCCTCCGCTCAGCTTCAACCACCAATGACGGTGTTTCAAGTCCGTTCTCAAGCCCAATCTTTTGGGCGTACAAACGTCGTTTCACGTATCGACTATTTGAGGCTCTTTCGAGCAAATGCTTTCGGATTACGGGTAAAACTTCTCTATGAGTGTCTTTGCGCAGCTGAGCATGTCTCGCCCCTTAATGCTTCTATCAGTTATCAATTTGTACTGCTTTTCTGTACTCGTCTATCCGTTGAGTATGTCTCCGGTTGTATCCATCTAAACCCTTTGAGCTTCTAGTTTTTTAATATAATCAGTTGTCAAAAAAAAAGTGAATATTTGTAGTCTTTGAGTATTATTCATGAACCCAAAAAAAACACCCAATAAATTCAATCTTCACGAAACTGATTGAGTATAAATTATGACATATACGAAAAATGCAATATTTTTCTTTTTTTGACAATGAATACTTTATTTATCAAATTTTCCTAAATTCAATTTTACTATAAATTTATTGCATTGCTAGTTTAGCCTTCTACTACTATATGAACATTATCTAGTCAATTATTTATTTCAACTGAAATCAGTAACTAATAAATATGTTTTCATCCATAATCAACATGCATATACATATAATTGTTGGATTAACATGAAGTTTTGGGTCAAAATCCATAATCTTTCAAGGTACGAAACCACATTATATAATATTAGTCTTGTCTCAAACATCATAACACTTACGCTTTGTCTAAAGTATTTGGCAGTTGAGCTAACGACACTTGGTCATATTATTGTTATGACTCAGGGCAGTGCTAAAACAAACCATAATAATTTATATATCAACATTTTCAAAAGTTATAATCTGCTTTGATATAGAACTCTTGGGTCATCATCATGCATATTTTCATGCTAGGAGACAATCAAAGTGACAAATATGTCATGTTTACAAAAATACTATCATAACTCTTAGAATAAGTAATATACACAGAACTGGTGAAATTCTACATATATTTAGTTTATTTTATTCTGTGGTTAGTCCATCATCAATTTATTCTCTCTCTATCTCTGACCCAGAGCATGCTGCACTTGACTTAGCTTTCTATATAAACACTTGCAAACACATGTTTCTAGTCCCAACCACATTCCCATAACCTTCTCTCTCTCTTGTCTCCCTCTCTCTCTTTCTCTCTTAAACATAGCGTAGAACAGAGAAAGAGAGAAGAAAACAGAGTGATCTGTTTCAAAAACAGAGCACAGAACAGAGAAAGAGAGAAGAAAAAAGAGTGAGATCAGAGATGGGAATAGTGATGGTGATGATGGCTCTTCTCTTTACCCTCGTCTCTCTTTGCTCTGCTCTTCTCCGATGGAACCAAATGCGATACACCAAGAACAATCTCCCTCCTGGAACCATGGGATGGCCAATCTTTGGCGAAACAACCGAGTTCCTCAAACAAGG
>JAHZTW010000001.1:296256609-296345841 GCA_020283515.1 Alliaria petiolata
TGGTTTTTACCTGCCAACCAGCTTCAATGCTGTTGAGATCTTGACCAAAAGCACCTCCAAGAATCCATAGCTGAGACAAGCTGAACTCATTTGGGCTCTGTACTTTGGGTTCCCAAACATTTATTGTCGCCTTAGCCCCGTAAAACTTGCCTCCTTCCACATAAGCTATGGCGTGCTAGTTCGACCACAAGATCCCAGGCCAAATGCACATACAAAAGAGAGCTTTTAGACCAAGAAATATTCACACAAAAGATCGGCATGTAGGTAAAGAATCAGAATCTACCTGATGACCACTTTGGTTGATGAGATCAGGATCAGCAGATCGAGGGAGAGGAACTGTGCGGCGCTTCTTCTTGCCGTACCTTTTCACAGAACTTGCCCTCAAAACATCCTCTTTCTTTGACCTCCTCACTGGTATGGTTCCTTCAGAACACACTCCATTCTTGTGCCATAACTGAGTGACTGGATTGATTCTCTCTTTTGGTTTCTCAGACACTTTGTTCTCTTCAAACAGCCGTTCTGGGATGGTACTAGGATTCATCTGTTTCAGAAAAACCCATAATTTGTTTAAGACATTGGCAAAAATTGAAAGAAAGAATTTGAGGCAAATGAATTTACCTGAATCTTGTGATCTTTGAGGAAAGGATGATCAAAAGCTGGTTGCTTGGATATGTGGACACAGTCTATTATGTCACCATCTGGACTCTGTTTTAAAAAAAAAACACACACACAAGAGAAAATTGTAAATCAATTTGGAGTTAAATTTTCACATAGTAATCAAAAGTTTCCAACTTTCTTCCTACATTTTCTTACTAACAACTAGAGACGATGGAACCAAAGTTTCTAGGGAAAATAAAGGACTAAGCCAGCATTTAGAGCTTTTCAGTAATCATCTCCGACTAGGTAAATCTCAGAAAAATGTAGAGTTGCTAAATCAATTAGGTTGGTAACAGCCAAACAAACACAAACAAAAACTAAAAAAATTGATGAAAATGGAGCTTAAGAAGAAAGATTCAAAACCTGAATGCTCTTAACGGCTGGTTTATTCAATCGTTTCAAGTGCTTGTGCACTTCGAAATTCTGCCTTGAAACACTGAGCCTCCCAGCGCATGTTAGAGAGAGCAATCCCCAAAAGCAGAACCAAACCAGAAACCCTCTGAAACCCCTCTCCTTGCTAAAATGCGCCGCAGCACCCATGTTTCTCACTCTTAAGTCTAAAGCCAACAAGAAGAAAGAGAGAGAGAGAGAAGAAGAATACGCAGATTTGGGTATGCTTCTCACTTATCTAAGAAACCCCTTTATTAGGTGAAGTTTTTTTTTGAAAAAGCTAACGCCTTTATTTATCTTCTTCTTCTTCTGTCTACTAGCCCACACTTCCTCTGTAACCCACCGCTAACACCAGTGATTCTGCAGCGACATTGAAGTGGGTCTCTCGTTTGATGATGTAAAGACTCCACTTTTTCTCTCCCCCTATCTCTCTCCCTCTCTCTCTCCCTTTTTCTAGCCACTTTCTCTCTCTGCTTTTAGTTATTTTCGTTTAAATAACAAAACCAACTATTAGTAGTAATAAAGATCCAATTAATCTGTTGAAAATATGTGTTGCACAAACAAAAAAAAAATATTCTGTTGAGAATATGTTCGCCCCCTAAAAGTAAATAATTACGAAAAAGAAACCGTCTAAAAAAATCATTTCGGAAAAACTACCCAACTTTCTCTAATGGGTATTCAAGTGATTATTTGTTTAATGGGGGGTATTCAAATGATTACTTGTTTAATCATAAAAAAAAACAGAAAAAGCTAAAACATATTTGTACAATAAAATAAATCATTCGTAACTAAAAATGCATGAATGCTGCTGGTTAATATAATTTTACCGACTGGTCATTGCTAACCACGGTTAAAAAAGTTTAAAACACACAAATAAAACGGTTGGTTCTTATTTTTAGTTTGTTGGGAGCTTCCATCCACTTTGTAGAAACGAGAGAAATCATTTTAGTGGTGTCTTTAGAAAAGTGGTAAGAACTTGGTTCCACTAATTAACTATATAACTGATTACAATAATTTGGAATATAAAAAATAAATGAAATCAATTTATATGGAATAAAAAAAATGGAATGAAATAAAAATTAAATTCCATTCATTCCTTATCATTTTTTGAATGGAATAGTTTTTCAAAAGGATTTGTTTTTTTTTCTATGGAATGAATGGAATAAGTGAAATGATTTTTCATTTTCTTTCCTTGTAACTGATAATAATTTTGTGAAATTTCATGAAATACTCAATTTTACATGATTTTATTCATAAAAAATACAATCCAGTTACAGTCTAAAATCACCAATGGTCGATCCAAATCCTAGACAATAATCCAAATCTTAAAGAAAATATGAGACATCGATAATAGCTCTAGTTTCCTTTAACAAGGAAAAAAAAGAGAATCGAGATTTGTAACAAATGATTTGTTACATAAGTATAGGTTTTAATTCTAACAAAATTAGGGGTTGGCGTATGTTTGGTAATTTAGTGTAGTATTAACGTTGGAAAAAAAAACATGAAACCTCAAAAATTGAATATTTGGAACAAAGAAATAAAATAAATATTGCGTACTTTTCAAGCATATATTCCTTGTTATAAAAGTGTTTCTTTCTACTATTAAATTATAATAATTTTTGTAAACGAATAAATTCTGAAACATCGTATCGAACGATGTCAATAAAGATAAGATAAAGAAACTGAGAACCAAGTTCTGCAAAAAATGTCACCTTTATCAGTAATTTTATAAAATATTGTTTTGACCCATCATACTACTGGTTGAATAGCTTATCACTATTACTTTTTGTTAGTAATATACAAAACAGAAACCAGTGATTTGTTATCGCCAAGTAGATAACTATATAAAAGAACCAAATTATATTTTTAAAAAATCTAGAAAACAACTGCAAATCAATGCAAATTTTATGATCTACTACAAAAGAACCAAAAAAGAGAAAGATCCTATACTGTATCAGTGGTGTGATTTGAGAAATTGAAATAAATGTTATAGTTAGTACGAGTTGCCTCGTAATAATAATGTTTGTCTTTTGTTTGTTTGCAAATAGTTTCGGTCAAGGGGTGACTTAACTTGAAGCAGACACAAGATTCTGTCTCCCGATGGAGCTGTTGGTCTCTCTTCTCTGTTTCGGTTTGCTCGCCGTTACCGAGGGAAAAATTGCCAGTCGCCGTTTATATTTTAACGGCGTCATCTCGTTACGATCGATCCATCGCTATACACGTGTACGGTGCGTAGTGTCTATTCTTGACGAAGGGGGTAAAGACGGAAGGAAAAATGTAGGAAAATCTAACTAACGGTGGAGAATCCAATGAGTCAAACAGTGTAGCAGAGCATCATTATGAGATTCCACGAAAAGAGAATTTGGTAAATAAATAAAATAGGTTTTTTACAATTCTTATTTAATTTTATTTTTAAAAATTACAGAACTCTTGAAACTACTACTAATCAGAATGAAAAAATAGAAGTAGAAAAAAGTTGATATCAGAAAGAAGTCTTTTCCAGTTCCCTCGTGCCACTTTTTTTATAAGAACTGAAACAATTAATTTTCAAAAACATCTCTATTTATAAGAAAAACTAAATTTATAAGATGTACTAGACTACTAGTTTAGAATCTTAATTCTTTTCTTTTGGTTAGATAGCTTTGAATAGGTAGATAGTAGAAAAAAATGAGCCTTTCCATAATTACATGTTTCTTTCTGTTTTTCTTATAAAGTTATACTAGTAATAATCTTTTTTAACTAATTGCGCCATCATCCTCGTTTAATCACTACTGCCCTTGTCTTTTCTAATTACAAAAATAGTGTACTTTTGAATCTGTATATTATAATTATAACGTGCGTGCACAGTGCAGCACTAAACAGACAACAGTGATTAACCCAGTCTCAAATTACCATCAACGGTTTGATCATTCCATCGATGCTAATCGGACTGCTGGTCATTGGATGATGCACCAGGTCTCTAGATATAAATTATTTGCCACCTTAAAACGAACTTATATTTAAATAAAGAACATTAATTTTGAGGCATTTTGGAAAATGTTCAGGTGGTATTTATTCTTTTCATCACTCAAATTGTTTTCCTTAACCATTTTTGACAAACTTCTAATTAAGTGAAAGACATGGCAGATTTTGAAAAGACATGGACCCTATTTGCACAGACCTGGCCCGGAAGGCCCAAGTTATGTTTGTTTATTTACATTAATCAATCTATATAATATTGACTTTAACTGGTATGAAATTATGAATAAATTGGGAAATAAAACATTAGTTGTATTTTTACAATATCGATATTTATATTATTCCGAAACAGAAATATATTTTTTTTTAAATATAACTTAAATCAAATTAAAGAAAGTAGTAATATTAAGAGTCAAATATTGGATCCTATATAAGATTTCGAAATTAGAATTCGATGTAAAATAGCTCACAAGACTTCGGGAACTTTTAATATATGACGTTTTTGGGCAAAGAGACCTTTCTTCCCTGGAAAATGGCTACACAAATCTTGAATTGGGATTCCATTAAACTTCTCAAACCTGAAAAAAAGCCCACCAAGAGCTAATCAGAAGGAGATCTTTCAAAGGTTCAAACTTTAACAGAAAATCGACCCAAATGGATCTGAATCTCAAAGAACATACTAAGAGAGTTCTAAGATTTGATAAATGTACCTTTCTTTATCCCGAGACCAAATCTACTGCAAAATAAGATCTTCACACAAGAAGAAAATTACTTGAACTTGATCAACCACAATAGCTTCTGATAACGTAAAAGTATGGCATTACCATAGCTCACATCTAAGAATTATGCCCTGTAACCTTAAACTAGGTCCTTTACGAATAGAAGTTATCCACAAAAGACTGATCCACCAAAAATTCCAGCTAAAGTTAAGCTTGATGAGCACCAGATCCTTAATCGTTACCCTCCTAATTGCATCATAAATCTCCTGATCAACCACTTTGAAACATTTCTAAATCAAAATAAACTTGAATTGCTTGATAATCTCTATCAATGAAGAGCTACTGAGCTAGATGAAACACACTGAAGACGCTCAACTAACTAAACATTCTTAGATCAAAACCGATTTTCCGACATTTCCGAATACAGAAAAAAAAAAAAAAAAACTCGAGTTACTTGATAATCTCCATCAATCAAGAGCTTAATTTAAAGGACAAAGATTTTGACAAGTAATAGAACCAAGCTCCTTTGACTCCTAAAATTCTGAAATCTTAAAACTATAAACAAGGACTCAGAAACAAACTCCGATTTATCCAACAATCCCAAGAAACTCCTGGGAAAAAAAAAAAAAAAAAAGCCCCAAAATGATTTCTCTATACAAAAATTACAAGTAAAAATCAGAAAAACCCAGACACGGAAATTTCGTCACTCCAGACGAAGATGATAGTAATTATGATGATTAACAATCGAAGAAGACGATGATGATCCATAAAGACCATCAGTGTCACGATCATCATCAAAATATAAAATCTCAGGTGGTGGAACACATATATAATTCCAGAACCACAACACGAATCGACCAAACTGATGAAGAGGAAAACAGCAGACGAGTTGCAACATCTCGCCGCTGCTGATTCGATCCGACGGCGGAATCCACCGTAATCGCTGAAAAATCTCCGCCGATATATGGGCTACGGACATCACCGTGTCGCCGCGGAACACCATGTCTCTGCACAATCGCCTTATCTCAACAATTTTGGAATTGATTTTTTTTTTCTTTTTTTCTTACAATCGATCTCTCTGATTTGTCTCTGTGTGTGTGCGACTGTGTGTCTGTAAACTAAAATAGCGAGTAGAGGAAAAAGAGTTGGATTTTTCCATTTCACATGTGATTCATTTCATTCAGATAAAGATCAGAATTTTACCGACTCGGTTTAAATCCAATTTTGAAAACAAACCAATTTGGTTAACAATACCTTTCCTAATTCTAAGAACCGAGTTTTTTAAAAATGAACAGATTTTTTTTATAATTAAGTGTAAACAAATTCTGATTAAATATTGAATCCAAAATAAAAATAAAAATAAAAATCATATAAGACCGATTTATATTACAGTAGTCGTTATTTTTCTATTAAAAATTACCAATTTGATTAAAATAATATATTTTTCCTGTTTATAAAGTCCAAAATCGAATTTACAAAAATCAAATAATAAAATAGGAAATTGAATTGAAACTTTCTTTAAGAAAAAAGGATATTATTTTGAAGTTAAAAAAAATATTAATGACAATATTTGATTAAAAGATCGAATATAAAATAGAAATAAAAACTGAATTCAATTTTATTTTAGTTACCAAGTTCTAAACCAAATGAACTAAACGAAACAAGATTCACTCTAGTTATAAAGCTTTTGACACTTCTCCCTCTGTGATTTTGACACGTTGACTCAATCATCATATGCCCATAAGATGTGGGGGTTTCAAACTTTCAATGTCTCTCACTTTATTATATTCTAGTCACAATCAATTCATCTTGTTGGCCCAATAGCCACGATCGTCACACTTTTTTTTTTCTATCTTATTAATTCATTAATTTGTAAAATAGTGAATAACCAACACGTATAAAAACCCATGACTATCTTTGAATCTTGACCATCCATTTATTCATTGGTCCTATTTTTTATTCAAAAACCCATTTACTTATGTCCCAAGAAACCATCCCAAAAGAATGAATCACACCAGAACCTTAATAAATAATAACCCAAAAGTTGGTTTATAATTACGGTTTTAATTTTTGATATTAATGGACATTTCTTGAATAATACTCAGTTTTTTTTTATAAATATATGGTAAAAGCATTTAATATGGTCTTTCAAATTGTACAAAGAGAGGAATTGCAGATTAGATCAAAGCCATTCTTTGAATCTTTTGTCTCTCTGAATATAAACCAAAAACCTGCGAATTATGATCTTATTACATTACATTTACAAGGTAACTTTACCAACAACAAACAGCAACATTTGCTACAAATCTGCATCTGCCAAGTAAAAGGAAAAAATTAACGTTAACATTTTTACCGAAAAAAAAAATTAACGTTAACATCGAGAGAGAAAAAGAAAGTAAAACTCGGATGGTTTACCTGCTGATTTACTTCTTCCAGCTAAGTGCAGAGAGGACTTTTTTACCGTAAGGATTGGTACGAAGAGATGAGATATGAAGCTTAATGGCATCAACCAAAAGACCATGAAGATTCCCCTGCAACAATCTGATCTTTAGGTACTGAATTTGGAACAATCTGATTCTCTAGGGACTGAAATCTAAATCAATAAAAAAAATTGTGTTTTAGTTTTTGTTTTACCTTGGATTGTTTAAGAGCTGCTTGAATGACGTAATTTCCATAAGGATCCAACATCACTTGATCAAGACGACCATAGTTTATGAGTTCTCTAACGATGCGAGCTCTGTGTTTGTCATCAGCTAGTTTCAGACATTTCTCAACTACATTGCTGCTACATTTCTGCATCGATAACTCTGTGTAGTTTCCTTCTAACTGCTCGAGGATTTCGTTGATTGCCCATTGAAGTTGAAGCTCAAAGACATATTGAAGAACATAGTTCCTGCAACAAAAAACAAAAAGTTTGCATCTTTTTCTCCATTTTTCTCACAAACATTGGTTTCCAAAAGCTCAAAGAGAGAGAAGATCCACAAAAACAATATACCCGAAAGGGTCTTGAGAGAGGAGTAGAGCATGAGAGGCAATTTCAGAGACTAAGTGATCCTTTTGCTCTCCTTCGGAATAGCCAAGACATTTTTGAAGCACACAACATCCATGTCGATCAGTTGCTAGCTCAACACAATGAGTAATCGCAGCTTCGAAAAGAAACTGAAGTGACAAAAAAACAAACAAATACAGATCACATTTTCGTAACAGTGAATCATTTATAAATTGAAAAAACTGTAAAGAAAGTTGTTACCTTTTCACAGTGAGGTAACAAATACTGCAAGCACCGTTGAACAACGTGATTACCGTTTACATTCTTTATCAAAGTCACAATGCCATGCTTCAAAACAGAAATGATGATCGAGATCTCCTCTTGTCTGTTAACCGTTTCGACGATCTTTTGAACAGCTCTAGTCCTGTTTAAACGGAGAAGATCACATCAAGTAAAGATCACATCAAACAAATACATCATGTATACAAATAAAAAGATTTTACGGTTTTACCCGTGCATATCACAAGAGATTTTGATAAGCACTCCTGGTTTTCTAGTTATGCAATGAACAATCTGCATTCTCTGTTCTTCGTTGCACACTTCGAGCAGCTTTTGAACTAGATAATTCCCGAAAGGATCTATCATAAGCTCACAGATATAGTCAATGATCTCGTTAAAGATCATTTCGATATCATTCTCATCTTTCTCAGCGAACTTCCTCTGCAAGAACCTACATCCGTGCTGATCTTTCGCCATGTAATATATCTTCCCTCTTGCCTCTGCAAGAGAGCTATACTTTTGAGGCTGCAATGCCAGATTGTTGATGCTCACCGCGAGATCTTCATTGAGTTGATTCTGCAACCAAAGTCTCCCGTTCTGTGAATCATCTCCAACACCGTACTTTATGACTTTAGCGCTGTTTAAACCGAGCTGTGATCTCATGAGAATCTTCTCTGGATAGCACATTTTCCTCACGCTCTCATCACCATCTTCTCCATTACAAAACAAGTCTCTGTTAGGCTGTTCGGCTCGGCGATAATAATCGAAATGCTCCTGTCTTGGAGCAGTGTCCATGCTTCTTTGGTTATTATTATTATAGAGATAGAGGAAATGAGGGTTCACAGGCATGTACTGTTCTTCTTGCCTCTGGAAGTTTCCTTCTTCGATATTCCTCCAATCCATATGAGATTGATCCAAAGCTCGATAGTGAGACTGCGAGGATGGCTGGTAATGCTGCGGCTGAGCAGGTGAGATCCCGGGAGAGATGGTCGGGAAGTAACCAGCACGTTGCGGTTTCCTGAACATTTGAGGGTCGAGTTTTCTTGAATCGAACTTGTCATATACACAAGGCGAGCTGTTCGGAGAGTGGTAAGAAGGGATGAACATAAGTTGGGGATTCTCCGGAGTTTGATTTGGGATTCCAAAGCTTAAGTTTCTCTCAGCGAATGCAGAGGTGAATGAACGGTCATCATCGGGAAGATTTTGTTCTTCGAATCGAGCGGCTTTCTTGATGATGGATGATGATGATCTGGTTGAGCTCAAGCATATAGGGAAGCAGCTATAATCGTTTCCTGAAGTGACTTTCGGAATCTCTCCAAGAAGCTTCTCAAATTCATCAAACTCTGGCTCTATGCTTCTCTGATCCATCTCAAGATCGTTGGTTTATACACTCGACAGAGGGAAAAATCCAAACTTTCAACTACGAGTTCTGATGATCAAAGAAATGATACACCTGACAGCTGCAACAAAACATGAACAATTAAAGCTTAAATCAAACACCCAAGAAACAAGAAACTATGTGAAAGTTAGACGGAAGAAACAGACAAAAGATCTTCGTGTCACAAGTTGTCAAAAAAAAAAAAAAAATCATTGGTAGGTTCTTAAATACATCAAAAACAAAAGAAAAAACAAAACATTGGGATAAGAATCCACCATTAATCAGCAACAAAACGTTAATCTTCTGTCTCAAGATCATTCCAGTGTCACTAGAAGCTAAATCACTGAAAACAATCATTCACATATAAATATTTCATAGCAGCATTGTGAGATCAAACACTATTAACATGAATCATGAGAGTCCTAACACAAAACAAATGAAACAAATGATCATCAGATTTGATCAAAGTCCAGAAACTGTACGGACCAAAATCAGAGGAGAAAATCTGTACGATCACAGACAAATCATAGAAAAGGGACCAATTTTGAGAAAGAGACTGAGATAATGTACGACGATCAGAGACCAAAAAAAAAAGGCGAGAAAAGAAATTAAAAACTCACAATCACAGAATGAAAAATCCGATCTTTTTTGTCCGATCAAATCTCCATGTTTAGACGAAACCCACTAGAGAAAAAAATCTCAGTGACAATGCGAGAGAGATTGTTTAAGAGAGAGAGAGAGAGAGAGAAGAATACCAGTGAGGTTGAAGAACCAACATTAACATATAAAATCACCAATCGGCAAAAGGTGATGAAGAGGGGGAAAAATCTCACACACGCAAAGAGAGAAAAGGAAACAAAAGAGAGATTAAAAACCAGGAAAGAAAAAGATAACAATTTTTTTTTCCCCGGGAAAGATTAAATCAGAGAAAAAAAAATTCCTGGGAAAGTACAGAGGAAAATGCAAAGAGAGTGCGAGAGAGAGAATGGCGAGAGATAGAGAGAGTGTTTATATTTTTGGTAGGCGGCGTGAAGAAGAAGGAGAAATATAGAGAGAGAGAGAGTACTCTAGAGTAAAAGTTGAAGCCTTTTTTATTTTATAACAAAATTAAAATGCCAAATAATTAAATTGTTGAAAAAAAATTGGATCTTTTGATTTGATTTTTATGTTTTTTATGAGAAGAGGAGAAATTTAATTAATTTTTTTTATTGAATTGAATTAAATAAAATGGGAAGAAATAGGCAAAAAAATAGGGAGGGAAGATGATGAGAAACAATAAAATAGGATGCATGAAAATGGAAAGGTCTTTTATGATATTTGGGTCACAACTTAGAAGTCTCTCTCTTACTTCTTTTGGTACGTTTCTGTCCCTTTTTTTCTTTCTTTTCATTAATGGCTCTGTTTCTTCTCTCTCTCTATATATATACATGTACACGTAGATATGTACACATCTATACACGTGTTATATCGTATATGTCTACACACGCTCATTCGACTTTTGTACACAGATTTTTAACTTGTAGGTTTTTTTCTTTTTTTTTTCTTTCTGTTGTGATTCTTGAATATAAAATGAATCTATGAATCTTTTGCACAGATATTTAAATGTAAGGGTAAGCAAAGTTTGATCCATTTTTTGTTTATTATGAATCGTGTGACCTATTCGTGAAAGTTTGAGCTGTCAACATTATAATTTTGAGATGAAGTATCAAATATTATATAAGAAATGAAAAAGTAGTAAAAAAACTCTATAAATTAATAATATTAAAACTATAATATTTTATTAATTTATGAAAAAAATTTTAAATAGCATTAAAATATTTTAAACGATAAATTTATAATTATTATTTTAAAAGCATTATAAAATCCAATTCAACCAATGATAAAACAATTTGTCGAACACAAATGGTTAAAAACATTAAAAATAATGTTATTTGAAACAATTTTTTGTCTCTAAAACATTACTTACTATAAAATACAGAAAATATATACAAATTATTAATCAAATTATTAATTTATGATATTAATGGAACTATATATTTGTATATGATTTTTAAAAATATTATTATCTTATTATCTTATCGAATTATTTTATATTTTGAACCAGCCCAACTCAGAACTAGAGAAATTTATTAATTTGTAGATTTTATTAATTTATCAAGTATTAATTTATATAGTTTCTACTGTATATACTATTAATAAAATATTATTTTATCTTTAATAAAATCTTTCAAAAAACATTACGGATAATTAATGATATGTGACAACTAGTATTTCATTCTTTGTTTCTCTTTTATTTATAAAGTAATTTTTTTTTGTCAGCAACATGCATTATGAGTTTCAATCACTCAGATTTTGACATTTAATAAAATCTGGGTGATTGAAAGATGTAATAACTCATATTTTATTACCTATAAAGTATTTAACTTTATCTGCTAGGTTACATGAGCATTTTAAATTGACATTTATAAAAAGTATCTAATGAATTATGAGTTCAATACATGTCAGAAACGAAAGAAAGGGGTGGGACTAAACAGGTAGTATGTCATTTATAATTTAAATATTTCATATAATTAATTTATATTTTTGCTATTCAAATTATTACTTTTAACATTTTAAACAATTAGTCGAAAATTAATATAATTTTTTATTAAAATATTATATTTATTACTCAATGTGCATGTTTCAAAAAAATTAAAGAACTTTACATGAATCTAAATTGAAAATAACGTGTAAGAGAATTCAGATTAGTGAACTTCAAAAAATGAATGAAACTTTGCTAATTGTTATCCTAAATTCAATTTCCATTCGATGTTTCTTTCTCCTGTTCCGCTTTGTATTGGTACCATTCAAAATATATATAGTCATTTCACATTTGAATGTCTCGATTTCGTTAATATGATTCAAAACAAACTATTAAGCACTAAAAAAATCAGAAGTTTGTAAGAAGACTACTATGTATGTCGTTGTCTTTTACCTTAAAATTCATTATTAACTTGGAGGGTCTTTACTTGTAGTGTTTCACTCTTTTAAGTAATAATAAACAATATAGTATATATATATTTTTTGAATCCGTAAGTTGAGAATAAATTAAATAAAAAATTGTAAACAACTCTAAAAATAGATACATTAAAGTCTTGAGAAAACTTTTTGTTTTGTTAATTGCTTGAGAAAATAACTTAGGAATCGAAACATATTTGTTCACATCCTTTTACTACATAAGTTTCTGAATAAAACATGAGTAAATTCGAATTATCAGATTCCCTTAAAGTAGGTTAATTAAATAGCATCCGTTAAATAATAATAATAATAATAAGAAATCAATCAAATCTTTCAGCCGTCAAAGAATAAAAATATGTATATATAAATTTAGCTTGTTGAAAAAAAAAAAATAATAATAATAGCGAACAGTGACAAGCGCCACTGGAAGTCTGGAACCCTAATTTGAATAGCTCACAGTCTAATTTGCTGCACAGACTATCAATTTATTGCAAATTTGCAATCAAACATCTTCTCCATTGTCACGTGATCTATACAAGCTGAAAGTGTTTAATTAATTCTCAGTTCAAAGATCACTTGTTTCGATCTGGAGAACACGACCAAAACTTGTATATATATATATATATATATATATATGTTTGTAGAGCAAATCAGATTCCAACTATCATCAAGTCACCAAAAGACATAGAGTTTACATTGACAAATAGGTGTTTAACTTTAGACCGGGCATTGAAGAATTTGGAAGTAGCTTTTGCCTCTTCTAATTCTATCCTCATTACTAATTTAGAAGCTATAATCCATTAATAAATCAAGAGAACCAAAATAGGTTGGCTCCAGGATCTACAATAGTCAAATCCTATAAATCATACTAACGATTAAAAGTCGTTTAATGAAAAATGTTATATCGTTTAATATCTCTGCAATAAATAGTATAATTTACTCGCACCTTTCAAAGTATGATCGACTTTGAAGATCTAAAAGTCATAGAAATTTGTTTTCATGAAATTAAACAAAAAAAATTCAGAAAGAATTTCAGGGAAGACAACTACGTAGCTCTCTCTTCCTTAAATTTGTTATCAACTTTTCAAAATTTCAGAAAGAATTTCAGGAAAGAAAGCTCTCTCTTCTTTTAAAACTCTAGTTCTAAATTGTGGTTTTATTAAGAAAAAACAAAAAAGGTTACGAACGAACCCAAAAATAAAATAAAGGCTACGAGGGATATGACTCATATCATATGAGTCATAGTAGAACTCACTCACAACTTTTAAAGTATGATTGACTTTGGAAATACTCTAAATTTGTAATCAATAATTTCGTAGTGGCTTTTGGTTATCCATACTCTATATTCTCATTACTAATTTAGAACTTGTAATTCATAAACTAAGAACAAAAACTAACTCGGTTGCTCTAGGATCACACAATAGATGTATCCTATGAACCACACTAATTGTATAATGTCGTTTAGAGAAAAAATATCGTTTAATATTTCTGCAAATGTCGTATAATTTACTCGAAGTATAGCTGTATTTGAGAATGCTTTAGAAATTCTGGAAATTTCTTTTCATCAATTACAATACTTATTGTTAGATTGAAAATAAACCAAAAATTAGAAGGAAGCTTCAAAGGAAAACAACTAAGTAGCTCTCTCTTCCTTAAACTTGTTATCAACTTAAAAACTCAAAATTGTGGTTTTACAAAAACGATTATGAACAAAACCAAAAAAATGTAGGCTACGAAAAATATGATGTCACACTGGAATACACTCGCAACTTTTTTGTACTCTCATTAATAATACTCTTTGTTAGATTCATGAACTAGTTAAGTAGATCTCTCGTCCTTACATTTGTTATCAACTTTAAGACTAAATTATGGTTTTATATAAATAAAAAAAAGATTATGAACAAACCCAAAACAGAAAGGTTATGAAAGTATGGGTCACAATGGAACCCACTCGCAGCTTTTAAAGTATGATTGACTTTGAAAATGCTCTAAAGTTTTCTTTCATCAATAAAAATGTTTGTTAGATGAATAAACCAAAATGGTAGAACGAAATTTCCAGGAAGATCACTTTCTATTTCTTCTTTTTACAGTTTGTTATCAACTTTAAAACTAAAAAAAACAAGAGAATATTGCTTCCTATGACACGTTTTATATTTTAATTAGAGATTATTTGGTGAACAACCATAATAAAAAACCTAACCTATAAACTAACCATTTTATCTCTCTAACCCTTCCTATTTTTCTCTATCTTTTTTGGTTATTTTGTAAAAAAAAATTATTATATGGCCAAATCACCCTTTTTAATTATATCCTATCCCATAACACAATATAAAGTAGAATGGGATGATTTGACAGATGTGACAATTATTTATGGAATGATTAGATTAAAGAAAGACAATTTGAACAGATATAAATTATTTTAAGTATATAACACAAAATAGTGTTATTATAACCATATGTGCATATCCTCGATAAGATAAATCAGAATTAAATTTGATTTAATTATAATATATAATTCTATGTGAAGCCACAAAAAAATTACTTATTGTGTCTTTTCATCGTCATACATGTTTTAGAGAAATAAATAAGGTAAAGTAGTATATGGTAGGGGTAAAAAATCATGATTTTATATATGATGTTATGAGATGGAATTAAAATGAGTGAGAGACATGAGTTGAAATTTAAAATGCAAAAGATATATAGTTGGGTAGATTTCTTAAAGTATTGTGGCTTTAGAAATAAATAAAAAATCGTGTAAAGATGAAAAAATAACTCTTCAGTAAAGTTTTCATATTCAAAGACTTGTTCTTGATTCAGATAACACAAAAACCAAATTATATGTTCTACGGAGAAACATATAATTTACATCCGATAACAGATGTTTCAGAACAGGAAACAAAGAACTTGGTCGTGGCTTTTGCTTCCTCAGAGATTACTCTGTTCTCATTGCAAACTTAAAACCCATAACCTGAAAATCAACAGAGAATCAGAACAAAATGTTGCAGATTAGCCGATGATTCTGAGGATTACAAGACAAGAACCAAGACAAGAACTAAGACAAACCTGAATTGTCCATAGGGTTACCAGCAGGAGCTGCTGATTCAGGCTCCTTGATCTCCACAACCACACAATCAGACATCAAGAATGTCTTAGCCACAGATGACGCATGCTCTAAGCAACATCTCACAACCTTTTTAAACGAGAACTTGGTTAGCGCGAAACAGAAGATTCAAACTGTTAAGAAACTTTTGCTCAAAGTAAAGAACTTTGCTCACTTTGGTCGGGTCAATGATTCCTGCAGCCATTAGATCTTCGTATTTGCCAGTTGCAGCATTGTAACCGTGTTTAAAGTTGTCGCTAGAGAAAACCTATCAGGAAAAAATAACCGAAAAAGCCATTCACATTAGTTTCTATATCAAAAGACACAAACTTGCATTCTGTAAAGATAGTTTACCTTTTCGCTGACAACGCTACCATTAACACCAGCGTTCTTGGCGATTAACTTCAATGGGTAGCTCAACGCTTTCTTAACAATGTCAGCTCCTACCTGTTTTAAGATGGTTGCAAAAATGGCGTTATAACCCAAGATCTCATCATTCATAGTTCAATGATTTTTTTGTTCACCTTTGCAACTCTTGTGGACTAACCTTTTCTTCATCATTTGCTAGAGTCTCTTTAATGGCATCCACTTTAGATGCAAGTCTTAGCAGAGTGCATCCTCCTCCAACAACAATACCTTCTTCCACAGCCGCCTAATTCAAAGGTTTCAATGACTTAGTCTCACCATGTGAACGATCCTATTTGGTCAAATACATAGCGACAAACTCCTTTTTCAAGACTCTTTGCTTAGAGATGATGTTACCTTTGTAGCATTAAGAGCATCTTCAACTCTCAATTTCTTCTCCTTAAGCTCTGTCTCAGTTTGTGCTCCAACCTAAATAATATAAAACGTTTGATTATTATTATTACCAATAATAACGCTCTTTGCATCAATACGAGTTACTTCTTATTATCTCACCTGAATTACAGCAACACCGCCTGATAACTTAGCGATTCTCTCATTAAGCTTTTCCTTCTCATAGTCTTGTTCAGCAGCCTACAAAGACCCGGAGACATAAAATAACAGCAAAATAAACCAGCAAGCGAGAAATTTCATTGATTTTGAGATGTACCTCGATAAGATTCTTGATTTGCTCAACTCTCTTCTTCACAACTTCTTCAGTAGTTCCGTCGCCAACGATTGTCGTTGTGTCTTTTGTGAGAACCACTTTACCAGCATTACCCAAAACTTCAGGTCCAACTTTCTCCAACTGAAGTCCAACTTCTTCCCTGATTACAGTAGCTACAAAGAGGAAAACAAACGCTCACAGCTTTAGAACTAAACATGTTCTCTTTTGCATAAAAAGAACATCTAGTATTTTTGGTCTCACCTCCCGTAAGAGCAGCAATGTCATCAAGGTACTGGCTTTTCCTCTCACCAAATCCAGGAGCTTTCAAGGCAGCAACTTTTATAGTACCACGAAGCTTATTAACAACAAGGGTCGCTAATGGCTCTTGTTCAATATCTTCAGCGATGATCAAAAGCGGGTATCCACCTTTAATCGCATCTTCCAGAATGTTGATAATGTCTCTAGCATGTATTATCTTCTTGTCAACAAGAAACATCTGCAAAAACAAGAGGAGACCAAAAAAAGGTTTAAACAGAGTCCTCTGTTTTCTTCTCCATCTCGTTAACATTCACATTGCACATAGAAGCATCTCTCATTCATAATGCATTTTTTGTCCTCAAAAAATGAAAACATAACCTTCATAGTCTAACCCCAAACCTACTCTACCTCTCTCTCTACTCGCTTTCTTCTTTTAACAGCTAATATGATTCAACTAATAAAACAATAATAATACCTTGCAGTTCTCGTATTCTGCAGACATTTTCTCACTGTCGGTGACAAAGTAAGGAGAAATATATCCACGATCGAATTGCATTCCTTCAACAACGTAAAGGCTATTCTCAGCGCTTTTTCCTTCCTCCAGAGTGACAACGCCTTTACGGCCAACTTTTGCCATTGCTTCTGCAATCATATTGCCTACTTCGTAATTGTTTCCTGCGCTAACCGCTGCAACATCTGCAAGTTCACTATCTTCAACCTGCAATCAAAAAAAGGAACAATCCTTTTAAGCACAATGAACAGAGCCTGACCAAAAGAATCTGATTTAAGTAAGAAAAAAGTTACCTCCTTTGACATTTTCTTCAACTCGGCTACAAGAGCCTTGGTGGTTTTCTCGATTCCTCTGGTAATCAAAACCGGGTTTGCACCAGCGGCCACCACCTAGCACATTTCAATTTCACACATCACATTTCAACCAAAACATTGATCTCTTCAATTCACAAAGATCGGTTGGTGCCTTAAAATTACAAACCTTTACACCTTCAGCGATGAGACCTTGCGCAAGAACAACAGAAGTCGTTGTTCCATCACCGGCTAAGTCATTAGTCTTGGAAGCAGCTTGTCTCACTAGTTTAGCACCAATGTTCTCAACTGGATCCTCAAGCTCAACCTAACCAAAAAAAAAGAAAAAGCAAAATCTCTTCAAACCTACAAAAGCAAAGATAAAAGAGTGAAGGCTACAACAGCAAGAGAAACACATTTACCTCTCTAGCAACTGTAACACCGTCATTAACGATTCTTGGGGAACCGTATTTGCTTTCAAGAACAACATTTCTGCCTTTAGGACCTAAAGTAACTCCAACTAAATCCGCAAGTTTATTCACACCAGCCTACACAATGAAATGATTGTTATCAACAGGGAATCAGAAAGTAAAAGAACGGTGAAATCGAAACACAATCATTGGACTCACTTGAAGCTTCTTAATCGCAGTCCCGTCCTTGTTGAAATGCAATTGCTTAGCCGCGTAGATTTTGGGAAACCTTGCTTTCCTCTGAGCAATACTCTGACTCTTTCCAAAAGAGTTTGATGAGATCGAAACAAGAGATGATAATCGGTTCGATGGAGGAGCCAAGGACGATCCCATTGAAGACGTTGCGCTAAAGGTTGAAGCCATTATGATTCCACTCTCTGTAAAAAAACAATAAGAAAACACACAATCTATAACTTTCGATTCTGTGATCTGAGAATCCCTAAAGACCCAAATCAAATCAGAAGACTTTGAACTTTGTAATCATCGAAGAGCAGATATAAAAAAAAAGGGTATCTGAAAGCAAACGACTTTCCCACCTACACTGGAACAAACAAATATCGAAAATTCAAAAGATGATTCAAACTTAACACTTACTGAGAACTGATCAAGAGAGAGAGTGGATGAATGGATCAAGGGTTTTAGGCTTTTAGCAAATGAGGGTTTTTTCTCGTGAAGAAATCGATTTAGTTATGCGACTGGAAGAAAGTTATGGTTTTTTTCTTTTATTATTCGATACGAGTGCATAGTCCAAATGGTCAAAGTGTAGTGCTCGGATCGCGTCTTCAAGGTTTCTGGTTGAATCTGAGCCGTTGAATTTGGAAGTCTCTAGAACTTAAACCCTAAACCCACCAACTCCTAGCCTACACGTACGAGTGAGCTTCTTGTAAACACTTTAATAATCCATTTTTGACACGTGCGGAAGTTTGCTCACTGTTACTGTTCTCTTATTATACGACACCTAATCTTGTCGTTTCGTCTTCCAAACCAATGGCGTATGGCAGTACTATATTGGGCTTTTTACTTAAAACAGGCCCACTACAATGGACTAAAATCCCATGTTCTTCTCTCTCCAGAAGACTCTCGACTCGACATCATTATGACGGAATCAAACATATCGAATTACGTGTTACATTTTTCACATGTTAGTTTCTAATAGCAATATAAACACTTGTCGTTTATCTAAATATTTCTAGTTACTTAATTAACTCTATCAACAGTACAATAAAAAGTAGAGATGTCTTCAGATTACTAGTGCTTTTTTCATACACGTGTTTTTTCCACATAGTCTACTAATGAAATGAAAAAAATGAATGTGTTCCGTGGTTTTCACTTGGGTCGTAAAACCTTTACATGTCAACATGATCTGGTCATTACGTTAACACTTTCTTTTTTGGTTTACTGCCACTGAGGTGTATTAGATTAGAAATTTTAGAAAATTTGATGTTTTTTTTTAAATCCCCTGTTATTGAACTAGTGATTTCTAAATGTCTTATCAAATCCTATGTTATTCAATCAAAAATTTATAAAAAGTAAATCAAATCCCCTGTTATTGGAAATATTTTAAGTAGTGGATTTTAAAGGATTCTGAATGATTTTAAGTGGTTTTGGTGGGGTTTATTAGTTAAAAATATAAAGAACCAAATCTCATAGTTTTAGGTGAGATTTCATAGACTTTAATAACAAATCATAAGAAATTTCCTAATTCACCCAAAATCATCTAAAATTTCATTAAAACTCAAATCATTCCAAATTCTCTCAAATTTCAGTTTCAATACACCCTCCTTTATACATAGAGTAACATATCTAATTTCATATATAAATAACCTCTTTATATTTACATTTAAATGTATATATAGTAATACTATTACTTAATTCTTTATATAAATGGTTTCCTAATAGGATAAGATTTTAGTCTGGGTATATTGATCTCTATAGCCAAAATAAGCAAATTGTGATCGTAATCTCATTTGTGTATTAAATATACCATATATATTTGAGCAAATTATAAGTAAAAATAAAGCATAAATAGTAACTAAAAACTGAATAACAACATAGTAAAACAATATTAAAAAAAAACAAGGTATTTGTAACTAATCAAAGAAAATTAATAATGAGGAACTAAAAGATAAAAACATTACATTGCGAATCTTTTTTTTAAGAATGATACACGATTTTGTTAAGAAGAAGAGGAAGAACAATCAAAAACAATTAAGAATGTTCGCAATTTAGAGAAATTTGGAAGATCGAATAGATTGAACATATCAAAATTATGGAAATCGTGAAGATCAAAAAAATAAAGTTAAATTTTATAATCTAATATATTAGTAAATATCTATAATCTTATTGATTTTCATGATTTCTGTAATCTTGACACGGTCGATCTATTCGATATTTCAATATCTTACATGGAAACAATCAAGAGAAATTACATACCATTATTGATCACACCGAATGAGATTCCAAACAAAAAGGATGATAATTGTCTTACTCTCACACATTTTCTGTTTGCATCTCCAGACAACTCGTCACTCTCCTCATCATATCATGAACCAAAAATAAATAAGAAGTATTATAACCATGCAAATCATAGACACCTTCAGCGATGAAACTTTACACAAGAACAACTAAAGTCGGTGTTCCATTTCCGGCTAAATCATTGATCTAGTTGTAGAGTGGCTCTGAGCCCAAACAGACCAAATATGGATTTGCAGCTCTTATTTTTATATTAAAAATTTATATAAAAAATAGCTTCTGTTTTGAAAATTCTGCAAAACAAATCTTTTTTTTTCTGGTTTGCTGTTTTCCAAAACTCAGGACCGGCTGCTTGTCTCACTAACTTATCAATGTTCTCAACTGGATCCTCATGCTCAACCTAGCCAAAAAAAAAAAAAAAAAGCAAAATCTTCAAAGTTAACTTTTGTGTATTCCGGTTTATTATAGATAATCGGCTGGTTTGTTTATCTATTGGCTGTAGCACATGGATATAGGATGGTATGATTAAGTTTAGCAGTTAAAATTTGTGTAAAACTTATGAGTGTTTATTTCTCTATGTTTAGTTTTTTTTGGAATAACTATCTCTATATTTAGTAAATGTAAACAAAAAGTTTGTGAGAATGTGGGTAACTCTACCAAATTCCGGGTTTGAATTATACGAGCAGAGCGGAGGACTCATTAACTGCGTATGACAGTATTACAGTGGCCAAGACTCGACATTAACTTATTTGACCAAATCAAACATTATCCATCATTACGCGTTACATTTTTCACATGTTAGTTTCTACTCTAGTAGCAATCTAACACTTGTCGTTTATCTAAATAAATCTTCATTTCGTGTCGGATACTTAATCATCTCTATCAACAATCAAATAAAAATAGAGATGGTCTTCAGATTACTAGTGCGTTTTTCCACATATAGTCTACTGCTGAATTGAAGAAATGAATGTGTTCGTGGTTTTCACTGTAACGGTCGTAAAACGTTTACATGTCAACATGATCTGGTCATTACGTTTACGTACACTTTATTTTATTTTTGATTACTGCCAGTCTGCCAAATATCTAAGGTAATTTAAAAAAAAAAATCTACATAGAGTAACCTATCTAATTTCATATATATAATCGATGTCAAAAAAAAAAAAAAAAAAATTCATATATATAATCTTTTTAATCTCTATTCACATTCACGTACAGGATATGTATATATAGCAAATACTATTACTTTATTTTTTACTAGATCTTATTCCTGCACGTCCTTGCGGGGCAATTATATATATATATATATATGTAAAATAAAAATTATAAATAAATTTTTGTAATATATATTATAAAATGTGAAATAAATAATAAAATCTGTTGAAATTGTAATTGTTTTGTTTTTAATGAAAAAATAATATATTGTTAATTTGATATGAAATATATGTTATTTATTAAGATAATTGATTTTATTTCAAATCGATAAATTAATAAGTTGGCGAGATTATATGTAATTAATTTTTTATTTTATTTTGAAATTTTTTATATATTTTGAATTTTAGTAGAAGATTTTGTAGATATTGTAGATATTGTTTATCAAGTTGCTGAGATTTAATTGGAAAGAAAATAAATTAAAAACAGAAAATTCATTCATAATTGATTTTGCTAGATATATTATATGTAGTTTCTAAAATACATATTAAATCTGATATTTAAATAATTTATAATTATATTTTATGGCATAAAATTATATATTATCACATAAATAATTTAAAGAAATTATCAATACAAATATGTTAAATGTTTTAATTTCAAAAATAAAATTATATCCAAAATATTTTCATTAAAATATATGGTTGATAGTTTTATAACCTCAAAGAAAATAATTAACAATAAAAAGTAAATATATCTATATATATACTATAGTTTAATCTAAACAAAATAAAATAATTTATATTAGAATTTTCATGTTTCATAAGATTTTTATAAAATTTGAAAATTAAGTTATATTGTAAAAATTATATTGTAAAAATATAATACAAAAAATAAAAGGCATATGATAATTATTTTAAAATTATTTTTAATTTTCGTGTTTTAGTTTATTATAATCTTAATTTTCAAATTATTTTTTTTGTTAAGATTTTAATTGTAAGATTTGATATTAAAATTTTCGAAATAATTATTGTTGGCAAGTTTAAAATTATTTAAATATGTTTGAAAACTGAAATTAAAATAATCCAAATTTGTAATATATAAAAATAAATGTGTTTGGTAATAAATATATGAAAATTAAATAAATAAACAATTAAAAGATTAAAATTAATTGTATTATAAACTAATGATAGAATTACCCTTAATGAACCTTTAGAAGATTAATAAATGTCTAATGGTATACTATGTAATATAACACATAGAGAAAGGTTATTTGAATAGATAAAAAGTGAACTCTTTTAATAGAATAGATATAAATATAGTTTCCTAATAGGATAATATTGTAGTCTATGTGTATTGATCTCTCTGGTCAAAATAAGCAAATTGTGATGGTAATCTCATTTCTGTATTTAACATACCGCATATATATATATAGTTTTATACACATATATATGCGTAAAGAGAAGAAAAGAAGAGAAACATAAAATAAAGAATGAAAGACCATATCTTCTGTCAGTTTCTAGTCGTAATGATGTTGTTGTTGTCATCTCAAATTCAGGGAGAGGGATGTCACGATTCAGGCATATACGTTTTGATGGCTTGTCTAGATTCTATCAAGAAGGAGATGAAACATCATCCGAGACCATACGAAGGTTGTTGCACTCTTGTCCGAATCGTTGGGATGAAATGCGCCTGCGACGTCATCAAATACGTCGAAGCAACCATTGATATGCAAAAGCTTGTCGGTGTAGCCGCTTATTGTGGCCGTCCCCTTGCTCCTGAGACAAAATGCGGAAGTAAGTCCCACTTGTTTTTTTTTTCCCGGTCACACGTTGGACACGAACAACAATCTAATGCGGTTTTGTAAATTTTTATTAAATTTGTTTGAATTTTCGCTAATTGGATATGTATATGATTATATCCTGTCTCTTATACACATCTAGATGTGTATAAGAGACAGGTCACACGTTGGACACGAACAACAATCTAATGCGGTTTTGTAAATTTTTATTAAATTTGTTTGAATTTTCGCTAATTGGATATGTATATGATTATATCACCACAGTCCGAGACATATTTCAGATATCGAATATAAATTATATATGGTAATTCCGTAATAAGTTTGTATGGTAAAAAAATAGAATAGATAAAGAACATCAATTATAGCCTAATATTGTGTGGTGAAAATCATGCCGGTTCTGAGATTTGGGGTGGGGGGGTTAGAGACAAATTGAAAAATATGAATGATAAAACCATAAAATATAGATTAACAAAAACTATAAAACTTATTATACATATATAAGATTTTTGTATAATGAGCCAACAAAAATTGGGAATCTAAGAGCATGTGCATTGCACACTTTAAAAGTGGGTGTCTAAAAATTATTTTTTTGATTAAATTTAAATAAGTTTAATGTTTTAAGACACTCTAGTTATGGAGACATGTCTAAAGCCCAAAAATAAATTCTATATTAGACACTTTTTATCAGTTTTGGATATTTAATCTTAAAATTTATTATTTTAATAATGTTATTATATCTTTGAAAGTGTGCAATGCACATGCCCTAATCCCAATGTTTCATTTGACTTGACTCGAACCTAAAATATGTATATACATGTAAATGCGAGTTTTTTTGTTACTAAATACATTCATTTCTTCGTTTTGCAGGTTACATAGTTCCGGGTGGCATTATGACACATCATGAATAGGTTGATGTGAATTTCTTTGTCTACTTGAAATTTATGGTATGAAATGCGGTTGTAATGGTTATAAAGAAAAATAAGTGTATAACAATTATCAAATAACTTAATATTGCTTAAATATTTTCCAAAACTATTTAATTACAACCGGCATTTTTTTTTTAGTAGTTTGGAAATAACTCAATATTGCTCAAACTCGAGTACAAACCCAAGCTTCTCTATAGAGTTTGCCAGGTCGACACAGATAACCTTTGTTTGGAGCACAATGAGAATCCTCAGAACAAATACACAGCCCTTCCAAAGCACATCCTTGTTTCACAATCGTTACGTTTCCTTTTAACCCTAGAATTTGATCCGTCCACTCTGTAGAAAACAACCCCGACGGATCCAATCTCTCCTTCACCTTCAAAAACGCGTTTGCGTTCTTGTACTTTCTAATGGCACCATCAAACGCTAGGTTTCTATTTTTCCCCCAGTGTGGCAACGCCTTGTATTTCAATATGGCCATTTGCTCGATCTCTTCGATGAAATCCTCGTAGAGACGTGGTGCCAAAGGATCATATTTGCTTCGGTAGTAAGTTAGGTCGAAGTCTAAAGCTTTTTCTTCTTTCCCGAGAAAAGCAGGAGAGGATGTGACGTAGCGCATTAGAATACCGTTGCTGTTTTCAAGGACGCACAGAGATTTGGGATCGATCTTCACAAGTTCTTTGATGTCGTTGATAAAATCTTTGACTTGTGTGAGAGGAACACTGAATGTTGTTTGGTGAAAGAACTCCCCTTTTATGCGTGGATCCCACGGACAAGCCGTGATTAATCCGTTCCGATGACTGTCTAGACACGTACCGGACGACATCATACGGTCTTGGCTTCCAATAACCGGATAGCCTGTAAATATAAAGCCTGCGGTGGAAATTATACGGTGAATATATAATTGTAAAACGTAAAAATCTTGTATATACGGAAACAATTAATCAAGAGAGGTGATTACCATTATTTGTCAAACCGTATGATATTCCAAACAAAAAAGATGTTAAAAGCTTTGCTCTATCACACGTATCATTTCCATCACTTGACGACTCGTCATTCTCATCTTCATATCATGAACCAAATATATATTAGAATTGTATTATAAGCATGCAATTGAGCAAATCATATATGTGAGAGTCTTAGAAATAAAGAATGAACCTAAGGATCTGGTGACAGCTAAGACCGCAGAGAGTTGTGAACGGAATGGGAAGAAATTGAACAAGCCATTGCCCCAAGTGTTGGCCGGAACTCGATCATCAATTCGATAAACCACTTTGCCTTGGCTCGGTAACCATAGGAAATCCGCAAACTCGTATTTTTCACCAAAATCCAAGGCTTGATCTCCGAAATCCGTATCGTCTCTCATAACATACGTTAACGATCTCTTGAACATCGGTTGCAACTTGAAAGTTACCTTTTTTTCAAAAAATACAAAACAATAAATGTAAATATTTTTGTAGCACAAACAAGAAAATATCATTTATAACTGATCTATTTTATTATTACCTGAGAGATAACACCAAGAACGCCTAAAGAAACTTTGGCTGCGTTAAATTCTTCAGGATTCGTAGTCTCACTAAGAACCCGAACCTTCACAAACCCATCAGAAACCGAACCAGGACTCACCATTCTTATCTCGGTCACGTGATCATGTACCGCACTTCCTTTACCCCAAAGCGAGCTTCCGTGAGCACCTGCCCCCATCATTCCTCCAACCGTAAGCCCCCACCAGTACGGTGCGTACGGCAAAGCCAGCTCCAACTCCGCCGCTTCACCGATCAGCTGCCTTAGCGTCACGCCGCTCTCAACCGTCAAAGTCTCGGCCTTGGGATAGGTTCGCACCACGTTGTTTAGAAATTTGGTGCTTATGAGAATCCCGTCCTTGCCGTCCGTGCAAACCAGCTTCGGGATGCTGTGAGAGTACCGAGTCACGACCCGCATTTTTTGGCCGGCTCTAGTGGCTTCAGCCACCACAGAGACGAGCTCAGCCTCGGTTTTTGGGTACTCCACTTTTGCAGCTTCGCATATAGAGCGGTCGGGGAAGGCTCCATACGAATTCGTAACCGTGCATATTGTGTTTCCGCCGGACTCACACTTGACCGGATCATCCGGTGGAGTTGAGGAAGCGAATGTGAGAAAACAAAAGATCACACTCAGCCAAAATGCCATTTTTCAAAAGAACTTTTAAAATCTAATTTCAAGAGAAATGTTTTTTTTTTTTGTTGTAAAGAAGTTTTTCAACGGAAATGATTGGGCAGGGTTTTATCTATATATATATATATATATATTACTTGTAGCTTTGAGCCTTTGATATATCATCATATGGTATTATTAATTGGATATTAAGAGCGACCTGTAATGTGAGCTTTTGTGGTATATATTATATGTCATCATACGATCTCAATATAATTTTACAAAGAAAAATGAAATGAAGCCATTAAATGAAATTCAGAGATCTTACCAGAAACTGGACCTAGCTATATCATGGGGGCTTTTTGGAGCATTTACATTACATCACATAGTTCTCTTCTGAAAATGATATAATGAGATTTGACTTTCCAGAAACATCCATCTAAACCTTAACAAAAAGTACGCGACAAATTGATGAAATTCAAGATACTTTTGTAGACCTCTATTACTCGGGTTTTATGGGTGAAATAAATGACACATTTTTCTTACGTATAGTTTTGATATATCATCACATGGTATTATTAATTAGATATTAAGAGCGACCTGTAATGTGAGCTTTTGTGGTATATATTGTATGACATCATATGATCTCAATATAATTTTACAAAGAAAATTGAAACGAAAACATTAATTAAATTCAGAGATCTTACCAAGAAACTGGACCTAGATATATTATTAGGGCTTTTTGGGGCAATTACATTACATCACGTAGTTACTTCCTCTTCTGAAAATGATATGATGAGATTTGACTTACCGTTAACAAAACTCATCTAACCCTTGATCAAAATTAGGAGGAGACTTTTGTAGACCTCTCTACTCTACTACTCGGGTTTTTGAAATAAACGACACACATGGTTTATTTCTTGTTTGGCTACAAGCCTACAGCATTCTGAAATCGAACTTTACCATAAACATCCATGTTCACACCTATTCACATTTAAAATGAAAATCTCTATTCGAGTTTACACGGAAACTATGTGGATCCATATTAACTAGGCTTTTATTTGGCTACGTATCCATCATATGCACCCATTAAATTTTGTAATATTTGACTAGATTAAATCATTAAATGCAAAATTCCTTGTATGTTAGTGTTTTGGTTTACGAATAATAACAATCAATACAAACTTTAATCTATTAAAAGTCGATTTACATTGATTTTTTTTGCAACGATTTATATTGATCACTATTATTCGTAAACCAAAACAGGTAATCGAAAATAGATTATTAATTTTCAAAATAACTTAAATAAATTTTTTTTTTAAAAACTCGATTTAAGTAACCGAACAATTTTGTTGCATTGATGAGCCACTCGCACAAAAGTTTTCGAATGTGAGGCCCATCTTATATTGGGCCTTACGAATTAACAGACTGATCTTGAAACCTGCGGATATCAACATGCTAAGGCAATGTGTGGTAAACAGCTTTTACTCAGCAGTACAATCTTTGAATGAGAGAAGTGAGAAAACACAAAGGTGAAAGAAAAGCTTTGTATTTCAATAAAAGAAAAAAGTTTACAAACCTTTGTATCTCTTTCTTAATCTGTATTTTGTCAAGATACACACAAACACAATCTAGTTTTCACTTTTCAAGTTGTATTTAGTAAGAAAATAAAAGAAACCAAGTGATCAATTACAATGTGAATTATCAGCATCTTCAGCAACCTTCTTCACCTCTTCAGCCTCTTCGCCATTTTTTTAACTTTTCAACCTTCTTCAGATTATTGTGCTTTTTCATACATTTGTGTTTTTCCCCACATAGTGTATTTGAGAGTATCTCAGATATATAATAATAATAATTTTAAATTAATTGTATTAAATATTTAAAATTTAATTTAAAATTTTTTTCAACCAATGAAAAATTGACAAATAATAGAAGAGTATCTCAAGTTTTTTAATTGGGTATTTCCCTTGTTCGGAAACACGCTAGGCGTTAGTCGGACGCTCGGTCCGGGCCTAGCGATTTTTTCAAAAAGCAAAAATAAATCGAAAAGTAATCGATGATTAGTTTTATAATTTAAAAAATATTATATTCAATTTGTTAACAGGTTTGATAGTTAAATATTTTAATAGAAAATGTTTTTTTTTAAACTAACGATAGTTCAGATGGTTATTTACCTCCTTCGAATAGGGAGATTTACAGGTTCGAGTATCTAAAAGGCTTTATTTGTGAGTTTCTAACATTTTTTTAAAAAACACTCACTATATAATATATATATATAATACTTCTAATGGGTTTTCCCTAATAAATTGAAGAAATGAATGTGTTGTTCCGTGGTTTTCACTTTAACGGTAGTAAAACGTATCTGGTCATTACGTTACACTTTCTGTTTTTGGTTTACTGCCCGTCCTGCCACATATTTAAGGTAATTTTAAAAAAAAAAATCTTTATACATAGAGTAACCTATCTAATTTCACATATACAATCTAGTAATACTATTACTAAATTCTTTATATAAATGGTTTCCTAATAGGATAAGAGATTTTAGTCTATGTATATTGATCTATTGCCAAAATAAGAATTGTGGTCTTAATCTCATTTCTGTATTTAACATACCTTATACACAGATTCGTAAAAGAGTGAAAAAGAAAAGAGAAAAAAAAAATCATGAAAGACCAAATCTTCTGTCAGTTTCTAGTCGTGATGATTTTGTTGTGTTCATCTCAAATTCAGGGAGAGAGATGTAATGATTCAGGTATTGAAGTTCTGAGGGTATGTTCATACTCTATCGACAAGAAGCTTCCATCTCCTCCGACACCATCCGAGGGTTGTTGCACTCTTGTCCGACTTATTGGAATGAAATACGTCTGTGAAGTCATTAATAAGAAAATCGAAGATGCCATTGATATGCATAAGCTCGTCAATGTCGCCGCTGCTTGTGGCCATCCTCTTGCTCCTGGTTCACAATGCGGAAGTAAGTCCCAACGTTACCCACTTGTTTTTTTTTGCCCCTGGTCACACGTTGGAGACGAAAAACAATCTAATGCGCTTTTATATATTAGATTTGTTTTAATTTGTGCACAATCTTTTTAATCTACCGGAAAAAAATTATGAATGGTAAACGAATCTAAAACAAGGCCTAAATTTAAAATCCACAAGTATATATATATATATATATATATGTATATGTATATCACCATATCGCTAGTTGTCCAAAACATCAAATTTCGAAATATAAATTCTATTTAAGCATTATGTAGTAACTTAGTATTTTATTTTTCTCTTGTACAAATCAGAATATTGATGAAAAGAAAGAAATATCATTAGTAGATATGTTTTACGATATCTTTTAGATGATACCATTGATTTGCTTGTAATTTTTTTTTTCAGGTTACTTAGTTCCCCCGGTGGCATGATGAAACATCATAAATAAATTAATGTGTGTTTCTTTGTCTACTAAATATATGGCTAAATAGGGTTGTAAGGGTAATAAAAAAAACTTGTAAGAAATGCACTAGTACCACCCCTATTTTCTATCTTGTTGATGGTACACTGGCTCTTGGTATGGCTTAGTCAATAATCAATATACGTACGGATGGTAAAATATGTTTCCGAAAACTTATTCTATTATAATTGCAAACGGAGAATAATGATCCGTGATTCCGTTAGGAGGAAGAGGAAGAACAATCAAAAGCAATTAAGAGATTTCGTAAGATTCTTTTTTTTAGCAGTTTGGAAATAATCACCCTCAATCACTTACACGAGTACAAACCCTAGCTTCTCTATAGAGTTTATCATGTTCTCTCTCCAGTCTCCCCATTTTGGTGTAACGATAGATATGTTAATTTTGGCCAGAAGACTCGACATTATTTTATTTGACCAAATCAAACATTATCCATCATTACGCGTTACATTTTTCACATGTTAGTTAAATATATGTATTTTTTTTTATATACATAGAATAACCTATCTAATTTTCATATAATCTCTTTATTCACACATATATATATATGTATATATAGTACAGTAGAAACTCTATAAATTAATATTCGATAAATTAATAGATTTCTGCGGTCCCGAGTTGGACCGATTCAAAATATAGCATAAATCGATATAATAATAATATAATAATTTTTTTAACAAACCTCTGTAAATATATGGTCCCATTAATATCATAAATTAATAATTACCATACAAATAATCTTATACAAATATATAACTATGATAATCTACTAAAATATGAGTATATTGTTGTTTTTATTTATTAAAATTGAAATGTTTTTATAATTTATCTCTAATTTTTAAATGAAAAATGGAAAAATATGATAAATTTTAAAGAAAATATTATTTTTAATTATTTATTAATAAATATTTTATTTTAGACAAAACCGATAAATTAATAACTCTATAAATTAATAAAATATCAAAGTCCCAATATTAAATTTGTAGATTTTCTACTGTAATACTATTACTTTTTTTTTTCTTTTTCTTTAGTAATACTATTACTATATTAATATAAAAGGACTCCTAACAGATATATATCTGTAGATGTGATTTTAGTCTATGTATATATTGATCTCTTGCCAAAATAAGCAAATTTTGGTCATAATCTCATTTCAGTATTTAACATACCGTGTATATTTTTCTACACACAGATTCGTAAAAGAGAGAGAAAGAAAAGAGGAACAAACAACAAATCATGAAAGACCAAATCTTCTGTCAGTTTCTAGTTGTAATGATTTTGTTGTGTTCATCTCAAATTCAGGGAGAGAGATGTAATGATTCAGGCATAGAAGTTTTGATAGGTTGTCCAAACTCTATCTACAAGGAGCTGCCAACTCCTCCGACACCGTCCGAAGGTTGTTGCACTCTTTTCCGACTTATTGGAATGAAATGCGTCTGTGAAGTCATTAATAAGAAAATCGAAGCAGTCATTGATATGCAAAAGCTCGTCAATGTCGCCGCTGCTTGTGGCCATCCTCTTGCTCCTGGTTCACAATGCGGAAGTAAGTCCCAACGTAACCCGGTCACACCTTGGACACGAACAAAATCTATTGCACTTTTATTATAATTTTTTTTTTAATTTTAGCATAATCTTTTCAATCTAGCGCACTGCTATGAAAATATATATATGAATGGTACACGAATCCAAAACAACTATTCAAGGCCTAAAAATTAAAGTCTATAACTACATGTATATCACCATATCGCTAGTTGTTCGAAACATCAAATATCGAAATACAAATCTATTTAAATATTATGTAGTAACCTAGTATTTTTCTCTAAGCACAAATCAGAATATCGAAGAACAGAAAAAGTATCGGAAGATCATTAGACTATAGCTTTGATTTGCTTGTGGTTTTATGATATCTTATAGATTATAATATATGTTTGTCATTGATTATACCTTTGATTTGTTTGTGATTTTTTTTTTCCAGGTTACCTAGTTCCCGGTGGCATGATGAAACATCATAAATAAGTTAATGTGTATTTCTTTGTCTACTAAATTTATGGCCTAAATAGGGTTTGTAAGGGTGACAAAGAAAAAGTGTAAGAAATAAACTTAATTGTAATTTGAAGACCGCCCCTATTTTCTATCTTATTGATGGTACAAGTGGCTTAGTCAATAATCAATATATTGCTAAAACATGTTTCCGAAAACACTTATACTATTATAATTGCATTTTTCATAGAAAGCTCAACGTAGTATTAACCCTCATGCTAATAAATCTTAGGTGGTTAATTTAATTCGCCACAAGGAAAAGCAAATTAACGTAGAATGAACCGTGATTCCGTTAGGAAGAATAGGAAGAACAAACAAAAGCAATTAACAGTGTTCACAATTTGAAGACATTCGGAAAGCTTTCGAGACGGTACTAAAATTTATTTAATATGATTTCGTATGATTCTTTTTTCTTAGTAGTTTAGAAATAATCACTCTCAAGAGCTTACTCGAGTACAAACCCTAGTTCTCTATAGAGTTTACCTGGTCGACACAGGTAACCTTTGTTTGGAGCACAATGAGAATCCTCCGAACAAATACACAGCCCTTCCAAAGCACACCCTTGTTTCACAATCGTTACGTTTCCTCTTAACCCTAGAATCTGATCAGTCCATTCTGTAGAAAACAACCCCGACGGATCCAATCTCTCCTTCACCTTCAAGAAGCGTTTGCGTTCTTGTACTTTCTAATGACACCATCAAACGCTAGGTTCCTATTTTTCCCCCAATGTGGCAAAGCATTGTACTTCAACAGCGCCATTTGCTCAATCTCTTCAATATAATCCTCGTAGAGACGCGGTGTCAAAGGATCATCTTTGCTTCTGTAGTAAGTTAGGTCAAAGTCTAACGCTTTTTCTTCTTTCCCGAGAAAAGCAGGAGAGTATGTGACGTAGCGCATTAAAATACCATTGTTGAGTTCAAGGCCGCAGAGGGATTTGGGATCGATCTTCACAAGCGCTTTGATGTCGCTGATGAAACTTTTGACATGTGTGAGAGGAATACTGAATGTTGTTTGGTGAAAGAACTCACCTTTAATGCGTGGATCCCACGGACAAGCCGTGATTAATCCGTTCCGATGGCTGTCTAGACACGTACCGGACGACATCATACGGTCTTGGCTTCCGATAACCGGATAGCCAGTGAATATAACACCTGCAGTGGAAATTACGATGAGTAGGTAAAACATATATTTAAAAAAAAAAATCTTACATGTAAAATCAAAAGATCGGTTACCATTATTGGTCACACCAAATGTGATTTCGAACAAAAATGATGATATTTTTCTTGCTCTCACACACTTTCTGTTGGCATCTCCAGACAACTCCTCACTCTCCTCTTCATATCATGAACCAAAAAAAATAAGAAGCATTATATATAATGGTTATTTTATGAAATAAAGAATGAACCTAAGGATCTGATGATGGCTAAGGCCACAGAGAGTTGTGAACGGAATGGGAAGAAATTGAACAAGCCATTGCCCGAAGTGTTGGCCGGAACTCGATCATCAATTCGATACACCACTTTGCCTTGGCTCGGTAACCATAAGAAATCCGCAAACTCGTATTTTTCACCAAAATCCAAGGCTTGATCTCCGAAATCTGTATCGTCTCTCATGACATACATTAAAGATCTCTTGAACATCGGTTGCAATTTAAAAGTTACCTTTTCAAAAAATACAAAACAATAAATGTATATATATACTTTTGTAGCATAAACAAGAAAATATAATTTATAATCGATCTATATATACACATACCTGAGAGATAACACCAAGAACTCCTAAAGAAACTTTGGCTGCGTTAAATTCTTCAGGATTCGTAGTCTCACTAAGAACCCGAACCTTCACATATCCATCAGAAACCGAACCAGGACTCACCATTCTTATCTCGGTCACGTGATCATGTACCGCACTTCCTTTACCCCAAAGCGAGCTTCCGTGAGCACCTGCCCCCATCATTCCTCCAACCGTAAGCCCCCACCAGTACGGTGCGTACGGCAAAGCCAGCTCCAACTCCGCCGCTTCACCGATCAGCTGCCTTAGCGTCACGCCGCTCTCAACCGTCAAAGTCTCGGCCTTGGGATAGGTTCGCACCACGTTGTTTAGAAATTTGGTGCTTATGAGAATCCCGTCCTTGCCGTCCGTGCAAACCAGCTTCGGGATGCTGTGAGAGTACCGAGTCACGACCCGCATTTTTTGGCCGGCTCTAGTGGCTTCAGCCACCACAGAGACGAGCTCAGCCTCGGTTTTTGGGTACTCCACTTTTGCAGCTTCGCATATAGAGCGGTCGGGGAAGGCTCCATACGAATTCGTAACCGTGCATATTGTGTTTCCGCCGGACTCACACTTGACCGGATCATCCGGTGGAGTTGAGGAAGCGAATGTGAGAAAACAAAAGATCACACTCAGCCAAAATGCCATTTTTCAAAAGAACTTTTAAAATCTAATTTCAAGAGAAATGTTTTTTTTTTTTGTTGTAAAGAAGTTTTTCAACGGAAATGATTGGGCAGGGTTTTATCTATATATATATATATATATATTACTTGTAGCTTTGAGCCTTTGATATATCATCATATGGTATTATTAATTGGATATTAAGAGCGACCTGTAATGTGAGCTTTTGTGGTATATATTATATGTCATCATACGATCTCAATATAATTTTACAAAGAAAAATGAAATGAAGCCATTAAATGAAATTCAGAGATCTTACCAGAAACTGGACCTAGCTATATCATGGGGGCTTTTTGGAGCATTTACATTACATCACATAGTTCTCTTCTGAAAATGATATAATGAGATTTGACTTTCCAGAAACATCCATCTAAACCTTAACAAAAAGTACGCGACAAATTGATGAAATTCAAGATACTTTTGTAGACCTCTATTACTCGGGTTTTATGGGTGAAATAAATGACACATTTTTCTTACGTATAGTTTTGATATATCATCACATGGTATTATTAATTAGATATTAAGAGCGACCTGTAATGTGAGCTTTTGTGGTATATATTGTATGACATCATATGATCTCAATATAATTTTACAAAGAAAATTGAAACGAAAACATTAATTAAATTCAGAGATCTTACCAAGAAACTGGACCTAGATATATTATTAGGGCTTTTTGGGGCAATTACATTACATCACGTAGTTACTTCCTCTTCTGAAAATGATATGATGAGATTTGACTTACCGTTAACAAAACTCATCTAACCCTTGATCAAAATTAGGAGGAGACTTTTGTAGACCTCTCTACTCTACTACTCGGGTTTTTGAAATAAACGACACACATGGTTTATTTCTTGTTTGGCTACAAGCCTACAGCATTCTGAAATCGAACTTTACCATAAACATCCATGTTCACACCTATTCACATTTAAAATGAAAATCTCTATTCGAGTTTACACGGAAACTATGTGGATCCATATTAACTAGGCTTTTATTTGGCTACGTATCCATCATATGCACCCATTAAATTTTGTAATATTTGACTAGATTAAATCATTAAATGCAAAATTCCTTGTATGTTAGTGTTTTGGTTTACGAATAATAACAATCAATACAAACTTTAATCTATTAAAAGTCGATTTACATTGATTTTTTTTGCAACGATTTATATTGATCACTATTATTCGTAAACCAAAACAGGTAATCGAAAATAGATTATTAATTTTCAAAATAACTTAAATAAATTTTTTTTTTAAAAACTCGATTTAAGTAACCGAACAATTTTGTTGCATTGATGAGCCACTCGCACAAAAGTTTTCGAATGTGAGGCCCATCTTATATTGGGCCTTACGAATTAACAGACTGATCTTGAAACCTGCGGATATCAACATGCTAAGGCAATGTGTGGTAAACAGCTTTTACTCAGCAGTACAATCTTTGAATGAGAGAAGTGAGAAAACACAAAGGTGAAAGAAAAGCTTTGTATTTCAATAAAAGAAAAAAGTTTACAAACCTTTGTATCTCTTTCTTAATCTGTATTTTGTCAAGATACACACAAACACAATCTAGTTTTCACTTTTCAAGTTGTATTTAGTAAGAAAATAAAAGAAACCAAGTGATCAATTACAAGGTGAATTATCAGCACCTTCAGTAACCTTATTCACCTCTCCAACCTTCTTTAACTCTTCAACCTTCTTCACCTCTTCAACTTTCTTCAACCCATTCTTAGGCATTTCGTCTATAATGGTAATAACTGCTTTCTGAACAGTGGGGACAAGTAAGGCATCCTCTTCTGTGGCCTGAAGAGGCTCCAAAGAATCCACAATGTCCCGCATTAAAGGCCGAGCCTTCGGGTTCCGGTTAAGGCAATGGTAAGCTAGCATTGCCGCCTTTTGAACCGACTTAACCGGGTATTCACAGTTCATTCTCGGGTCTACAATGTTCAAGACTTTCTTCTTCTCCTTCAGCAGCGGAAGAGCCCAATCTATGAGGTTTTGCTCGCGCGTTGGCCGCGACTTGTCTAATGATTTTCTCCCTGTGAGAAGCTCTAATAGAACTACACCGAAGCTGTACACATCACTCCCCGGTGTCAAATGACCTGTCACCAAGAAAGTTATCGCATATATCATCAGAAAGATCCAGAGACTCAACAATCTCATTGCATATCAGGAAACATCTTTGCCGGTGAAAATTCTTTCATGGCTTAAGCAGCTAAACAAAGTGCTGCCCTTTAAGCTTTTTGTGGCTAAAAGTTTCAAACTTTGAGAAGACTGCAAAACACATTGTAGAAACTTGCCTGTCATGATGTATTCGGGAGCTGCATAGCCGTACGTTCCCATTATGCGGGTGGAAACGTGCGATTTATCTCCTACAGGACCGTCTTTAGCGAGTCCAAAGTCGGATAATTTGGCATTGTATTCCTGTTACAACACTTAATATGAAACCTCCACAATTGTAACTGTTCAAACAAGAGAAGAGCTTGATGTTAATGCTACAACTACTAACCATATCTAGAAGAATGTTAGAGGTTTTGAAATCGCGATAGATGACTGGTTTCTTTGCTTCGTGAAGAAAGGCGAGTCCTTTCGCTGCTCCAAAAGCAATCTTCATTCTAATTCCCCATGAAAGAGGAAGCAACACTCCTACCAAGGTATTGATTACACATAACTCAGAAAATCCTTATCCATTCAAGAGTGATTTCCAGCAAGATGAGACAAATGAGCGTCAGAACTCTAAAACTCACTTGAGAAAAGATTATTCTCCACGCTACCACGAGCCATGTACTCGTAGATTAGCACCCGGTGATTATCCTCACAGCAATAACCGATCAATTTCACTAAGTTTGGATGCGAAAGCTGCCCCAAGAATATCACCTCTGCCTACAACACATCGAAGACGATATAGATAAGAAATCTCAGTCCATCCTCGCCTCGATTTGAGTCTCGTAAAGCTCTGCTGCAAACTAAGGACTCAAATTTGATCTCATAGCCGTTATAGAGATATAAACAAGCTTAATCAAGACAAGTGTTTTTTAGTCCACATGATCAGACGTATCCACTTTGCTTATAATCTGACACTGGTGAAACTTGTAAGGCAAGCAAAGGCAAGAGAGACTAACCAGCCATTCTCTATGACCCTGATAGCTATTATCTCCGTCGTGAACTTTAACTGCTACAGGGAGTGGTTGAGGAACTTCTTGGTCACCCAAATCCTCTTTTATAAAACCTTTGTAGACACTTCCAAATCCACCACCACCGAGAACTCTGTCTGGTCTGAAATTCCCTGTAATGTTCTTAAGCTCATCGTATGTGAAAGCTATCAGAGGATTCGCTCCTGAGTCACGCCTTAGATCTTCTACTTCTTTTGGGTTTGATGGCAGCTTTTGAACTTCTTTGATATACGTCTCTTCTCCTGTTGGACTCTGTTCTTTAGGTGATTCTGTAAAAAAATAACAACAAAGATCCAATGTTTTGATTCTGTGGATGGAATTGAAGATTCTTCTACTTGAGAGATATGCGAAAATGTTGTGAAACTGATTGTTTTTTGGAAATATTCTTCTTGGGGTCTAAAATCCAACAACATTAGAATATATAATTTAAAAATGTAACCTTTTCAGGAACTAATCTAGAAGAAAACAAAAGCACAAACCACACAGAAAAAGAAGAGAGAGAGAGAGATAAAAAATGGAAGGAGACTATAGAACAAAGAAAACAACAGATTACTATAGCTTAAGTCAAAATTCTAAACAAATGAGTCCAAAATTATAGAATATAGAGAAACGAATTTCGCTTATCCGAATAAAATTCCTAACTTCAAAAAAAAAAAACTAATTGAACAAAAACCAAACTTTACAACAAAAAAAACCCAGAGAAGGGGAATATAAACAGAGCATAATCAGAACAAACCAGGAAAATAAAAGAACAGTCCATTGAATAATTTTGGAAATAACCGACAGATATTTCATACTTTTGCGCAAGCTTTCTCGGATAAAACCCATAAGTAAATCTCGTAATTTCAGGCGAAAAACAATCGAAACTTTCCAATAACAGTAACACAGTATTTTCAGAAGAAAAAAAAAACACCAGATTAAGAAAGAAGAAGAGATAAAAAAACGAAACCTGATTTAGCGTTTGCAGAAACTTTGTGATTAAAGGGCTCAAATCTACACAAACAGTTACCCATTATTCCCAAACAACACACACACACACACACAAAATAAGAAAAAAGAAATTACTATATTTAATGAGAAATGAATTTTAAAAAACCCCAATTTTACTATCTATTTGTAAGTTACAAATTCATGCCCACAAAGAAAAAACTAGCTCTCAATTTCTGTTATTAGAAAATTTCTCCTCTTCTGAGTTTCTTTCTTTCTCCCTTTTCTCTTTTTCGAAGAACCAAAAGGTAAAGGTATGATGGAAAAGATAGACACACTAAGGAAATGTTTCTCTTTTAAGAGAGAAGAGAGAAGAGAGAAGGAGAGAAGGAGAGAAAGAGAGAGATTCTTCGTGGTAATGATGGGTACAGAGTTCTGAGGTGGGAGAGAAAGAGGTCTTTGGCTATGGCGGAGATGGGGCCCCCACTTCTCTTTCTCTTTTTCCACTGACGAATCAAAACAGAAAGTCAGGAAGAAAAACAAATCAGTCCACTTCGGTCTGATATGTTCTGGTCTGGTCCTGTCTGGTTAATTATGGTTACAATTTATCTCTGGTTTAGTTTCTGGTGGTTTTATTATACCGAATTCTAATTTCTTCAACTAGGCCTCAAATTCAGAATTAATCTTTTTCTAAACAATTCGCAATTTAGGGAAAATAAACTTCGATATTGAACCAGGAAAATATCAAATCCAAATTAAACCAAGAATTTGGTTTTTGTTTTTTTATTTTATTCGTGGGATGTTTTTTTTTTTTTTGTTTAATAATGCGCATGTATGAAGCGCATTTTCAGTCGTCCACAACTCTCTTTTTTTTTTTAAAATTCTTTTTTTTTTGTTTCCTCTCTCGATCGCTTTCTCTTTGTCTAAGCGTGCGCATTTGCCTTTGCCTTTCCCAATTTTTTTCTTATTGCTCTTTTCGGTGGTTTTGTTATCGATAAAACTTTGTGTTCACATTTCTTTCCTTTTTGGCGTCGTTCACATTTCATTATGATCGAATATGTTAATGCATAATTTCGCAAAGTGACTCAACATTTTATATCGGCTAATTTTTACAAAAACGGATGTGCTCAACAACACTAGCACAAACATATAGATTACTAGGGATGGGCACTTCGGTTTGGTTTCGATTCGGTTTTTTCGGTTTTACGGTTTATTGGTTTTATAAAAATTCAAGCCATATAAAAACTATATATATTTTCGGTTTGGTATGGTTCGGTTTTCGATTTTAAAAATTAAAACCATACAAAACTCATATGTAAATTGGTTCGGTTTGGTATGGTTCGATTTTGATTTTTTCAGAATTATACTATTACGAATATGAATATTAATAATAGATATAAGTGAAACAAAACAAAAAGTTAAAAGAATAAAATTTAAATCATAGGAAATAAATTTAAATCATCAATAAAATCAAGTTTATAAAAGGCAAAAACTAAAAAACAAATATTTCTATTCATAGTTTATATTTGTAAAAATTATATTTTAAATATTTATATGTAGATATTTTTTGTAAATATTATATTTAAATTTATGAATTAAGATTAATAAATTATAAAGATAATTAAGCCTAATAATAAAATATGGATATAAACTAAACTAAGAAAATATAAATTATATAAAATTTAGTTTTGAAACCAAAAAAACCATTCGGTTTGACAGTTTTTAACCAAAACTTTTAAAAAATAATAATCAAATGGTTTTTTAGATTTAACCATAACCAAACCATATCACTTTTTCGGTTTGGTATGGTTTGGTTTTTTCGGTTACGGTTTTTTTGCCCACCCCTATAGATTACGCTCTGTAAGGTTAAAAAAAAAACATATAGATTATTACATATTATGGTCTTTGACAGAAACAATTTAATTATATAGTGTATATTCATTTTTTTCATGCAAATATGCAATATTTTCAAACTCCGTATCTGTTTTCTCTATACAAAACTTCAGTTATCGTGTAAATATTATTTATTTGTTTTTTGTTAAAAATATATTATATTATATTATTTATTTGGATTTTCTAAACTGTATTTGCTTATATTACTTATATATATTTTAAATGGTTATATAAATGGATACTTTTATGTAAGACAATACGTTTATTCTTGTCAAATAATGTTATGTATAAAAGAAAAAAAAAATCATACCTGGTGAATTGGAAAAGAGATTAATAGTGGATAATTTTGATGTGAATAGTTAATTAGCATCAACTAAAATAACTAGATGAAAATATCCCATAGACACCTTACCTAACATACTATTTATATACACTTAATTTCTATATAAATATACAAACGCACAAGATTAATGTTCCACTCAAAAAGCAACATATATAAGTTTTCCTTTATATATCTTTTTTTTTTTTGACAAACGTTTTCCTTTATATATCATCACGCACATTTATCCTTTATATTTCTTAATGATTGTTACATTAATATTGAAAATTGTGGAAAAAGCATATCTGAAAAGTAAAATTTAATGTTAAATAAATTATTTTTACGTTTCTATATAAATATTACAGTTACATGAAATCCATAATCCAACAAAACAACGAAGAAAGAAATAGTGAGCTCTAAAGGTGTGCTAGTTATTGTTTGACGAGGCCAAATGATGTTGTACTTGTATGTTAATATGTGTACTTGTATGTTAATATGATCGTATGCTTTGAACGAGTGAAGCTGAAGTTATGAGATTATTTTAATTCCCATTATTTTTAAGTTTACTCATTGAAATGCAAGAAACCAAATGTGTGTGAATGCAATAGACCATGTGTGTGTGTATGAGTAGTTGAGTACTAATAAGTGGTAGAAAGTTGCATCAGCAAGAGTTATAATTCAACACCCACTAGTTTGTTTCTTTGAATCCCTTTCTATCTCCTCCAGGTGTTAGGCTTCACAATTATTACATATGTTTTAAAATAGGCTTGAAAATTCTTGTTTATTTTCTTCCCAACTAATAGCAAATTTTCTAAATTCTTTAGCTTACAGAAGAAATAAAAGTTCTCTGATTCGTGGATGGAAAGTTGCTATAGATCATTCCACACCCACTTGTTTCTTTTATCCTTTTCATTTTTCTCCCTGAGCAAGAAGAAGTCCCCTTAAGATATTGCTAAACAAAACTGTCTCACTCTCTTTTAGTAAAAAGGAAACTATTTGTTTACATTTGAATGACCGGACGCCAATTAGGACCAAAAAGCCATATGTATACACTTATTGAATATAGAAAATTTAACCCAAAAGTTTTTTTCTAATAAAGACCAAGATATCAAGATATATATAAGTTTTTTTTCTTGACATAAGAAGGCCAGAAAAAAATGGTATCATATTCCTTACTTACACTATTATTTGAAATGATGATATTGCTAGTATCTAGTTTTTTTATGTGGAACATATGTTACGTTTAATTTATATATAAATAAATTGTCATTTCTTTCAATCAGTTAGCCGGTGATTCTGCTAAGCTATATGAACAGAGAGGATTATAATGTTCTAAGATAAAGTTTTAATCATATAGAATTACTGTACTTGCATCATCAATGGTCAATGTTATTACTGGAAATAATGAACAAAAACTAAGAATTTCCTAAATAAAATAATAATATTTGAAGTTTTGTGTGCAACTTTGAAACTTTGTTAATGGTTTTTCACCTTTAAATATAATTTCAGATGCCAAAAAAATAATATATATATATATATATATATATTTGAAGTTTCAAACAATTGACGTCATGTTGGACTTGTTGAGTGCATAGAATGTTCGGTTTCGCGGCGGCAAAACCAGAATTGATCAGATAAATCCAAATCTGTATCGAAACAATCACAATCAAATTTATGAAGATTTTGAAATTGAGAGAAACATCCAATTTGAAGTCTTTGACCTATAAAAGCAATTTTGTTTCTTTCCTTTGAATGCAAGGTAATTCAAGAAAGGCAGAGGCTAAATAATGCAATCGAGATCATCAGATCACACAAAACACATATCCAAACAACAAGAATAAACTGAAATTGTGTTTTTAAAAATTTAATTAACTATTAACTCTTAATTTTGTTTATAAAAAAACTCCGTTATTTTCTGAAAGCAGTTTTGCCAAGCCTATATAGTACTCGAGAGTTGAAAGAACAATAAAAACATCTCCATTCATTGTCTGTGTGCAAAAACATTCATTAATCACGGTTAATACTCGACTAATTTCCGCAAACATTTGGTAAGAAAGAATAGACGAGGTGTTGACAATCATCTCTATTCGTAGAAGAATCCGTAATTATTTGAGAAACTTTATAAACTTTATTAGAATTTTTTATGACACATGTCTCTTTATAAATACTTTAGACTTTTTGTAAGAAATGACTTGACCTCTTCTCAACTTATCAATACATTTTGTGATCAACTTGACGTTTCTACTGAACAAAGGTTTGCATTAGACGATCTTGTCTCCATGGGGGATTTTATGATGAAAAATTAACTTTTTCTTGGTTTTGAGTAGGGAAATTTTGGTAAAATATGGCAAAGCTATTGATGATGCTCTTGCAAAGAATTTAACAAGGAGATTAATAGCAGAGAGTTACAAGATACTTGAGACCAAATTTTCCAGAGGATGGCCAGCCCAATTTCGGATTAACAAATATCATTATAAACCGGAAACAATTGGGAAATTTGGTGCACCATTTTACACGGATCCGGATTTATGACGATTCTTCAAGATGATCAAGATGTTGGTGGGCTTGAAGTCCTCGACACTTCTTCAGAAACTTTCTTTCCGGTAAACCCGTTGCCAAATGCGTTTGTTGTCAACTTTGGAGACATGGCTACGATATGGAGCAATAGAAGATTGTGCAATGTGGTGAAGCAAAGAGTGCAACAAGCAAGCAACAAGCAACTGATAGAATTTTTATTGCATCGTTCCTCTTAGGACCAATGGATACAAATTTAGAACCTCTATGTGAGTTAGTGTACGCCGAACACCCGCGGCTATACAAGCCTATATGCCATGACGAACTCCGTAGGATTAGACTGGCGAAGTTCTCAAAAATATAACCATATGAATAACCTAAATGCTCCAATTCTAAATTATACATCAAATAAATGATATTTTATATCTAAAAAATCAGGAAAAACAAAAGATTACGGTTTATATGGAAAAGTAGAATCAGCTAATGTTTTTTCAAGGGATAAAACGTCCATAGTTCTTCACATCATTGATATACGAAGGAAATTATATCGTGGATGATTTTATGAAATGAGTACATTAACCTGCATTTTCTCAAGGTGGAAAATCATTTAAATATATATTTTTAAATTAGTTTAAGGGTCTTTTTTAACAATAGATTTATTCTGTTTTCAAAATTAAATAACCGTAAATTGGGGATTTGTGGTTACAGAGTTTGGGCCGTAAATTAGTAATGGTTGGGCCATATACGTTGAACCCAAATCACTTTCTATTTTTTGTCTCTATCTGTTCTGTTCATCTATGGACTTGGATAAAGAAGCACCACTCTCCAGAAGCCAGAGAGCATCACTCTCACTCTCTCTTCAAATCTTGGCTCATCTTTTCAGTTCTCAATGCGATTCAACTTCAAAGCACGGAGAAACAGAAGCAACCTCGTGGAGGAGGATCGGTTCTTTTGATTCTACTTCATCGTTTCGGATTTTTTGGGTTTCTTCTCTTCTCCTCGGTTCTTCACAGTAACGATTTGAGCCTGATAGGGTTTGCTTGATTCCACGGGGGTATTTATTTGTTTCCAGAGTAATTCCTTAGAGATCTTAGGAATCTATACTCTTTGAATCCCTTAATCGTTCTGGTGCTCTTGTCGTTGTTTTGGGAGTAATCAAAAATATACATCTTGGATTTGAATCTGAAAGGTTTTCTAGTTAAAAGGGGTTGCTTTATAATGGACCGGATCAGTAACCTATCCGATGATTTGCTCCTGAAGATCTTGTCATCACTTACTTCCAAAGACTTGGCGGCAACGATGCTTTTGTCGAAGCGGTGGAAGTTTCTTTGGACGTTGGTTCCAAGACTTCATTTTGATGATAGTATAAAGGAATATTTCAGTGAGGAGGATTGTGTTCCTTACAGGATGTTTCAACAGTACGTTGACAGGTTTCTGGTATCTAACAAGTCTCCCGTTCTTGAAACTTTGAAATTCAGCCTTGGTTGCTGGTATTCCAGCACTGATGATATGGCAACATGGATCAGAATCGCAATTGCTCGACGCGTGCGTGAAATCGAGATTTACCGAGCCTTGGATTACGGTGCTGACGATTACGAGTTCGAATTGCCAGAGTGTCTGTATACTTTTGAAAAGCTCGTAGTCTTGAAGCTTTATAAATCGATTACTCTGGATGTTCCTATGGAGGTTTGTCTCTCGTCTTTGAGATCGTTACACCTTTTGAGTGTGCAGTACAAAAGCGAAGAAGAATCTCTTGGCAAGCTTTTAAATGGTTGTCCTGTTCTCGAGGAGTTGGTTATGGACTTGACTGAAAACGACGCTGTGCGATCTATCTATGTCATAACGCCTTCCTTAAAGAGATTGTCTATTCTTGATAAGTGTCGTGACGAATATGATAAACCGTACTTACTTAACAGAAAAGTTGTGATAAATGTCCCGTCTTTGAACTACTTGAACTATGTAGATGTCTATGACTTGGGTCATTTGTGCTTGAGTGAGAATATGCCCGAGGTGGTGGATGCAAATGTTAAACTTGTTTGCAATAGTCCTGAGAAGCTAATGGGATCTATTACATCTGTGAAGCGCCTCTCGTTATGTTTACATGGTTCAATGGTAAACAAAAACAAACCACGTTGTGATTTGAATATTTGTCATTGTAATATTACTAGAGTGCTTACGTTTCTGAGTTCCTCTCTATAGCTTCAGCATCGTATTGGATTCTATCAGCTTATTTACCTAGAGCTATGTGGATGTGGTCCAAAGTGGTGGGATCTACTCACTTGGATGCTTGAAAGTTCTCCTAAGCTACAGGTTCTCAAGCTTAACAAGGTACATTTACACCCCAGCCTGCTGCATTGGGTTTCTTTGCTCACTTGTTCATTGTGTCTTAAGCTCTAGTTTTAAGGTCTAATACACTTTTAATTTATATTTTATTAGTGTGAGGAACCCTGGTTATGTTCCATAAAGCCCATTGAAGGTCGTTGGGGGAAACCGAGTTCCGTTCCCGAATGCTTGCTGTTCCATCTCAATACTTTCGAGTGGATGTATTACAAATGGAAGAAAGGAAGAAAAGAAACTGGTGGCGTACATCCTTAAGAACGCAAGACACTTAAAAACTGCGGCTTTTTCTAACCGCGAAGTTTGGGAGAAAATGGGAACTCGGCAATGCAAGAAGTTGGTTTCTCTGCCTAGGGCTTCAAGTTCATGTCAGCTTCTTCTGGATTGAAGCTCACATATGTATGCTAGTCTATTCCTAACTATTGAGATTTCGCCTGAGAGTTACACCTGTTGAAAAGCTCTCATCTCATGTTATTGTTGGTCTCACGTGTTGTTTTCAAGAAGAAGAGTGATGAACTTACTAGTATTCCATCATAAAATTTGTGATAAATGCTCCGTCCTTGAAGTACTTGAAGGACTTTTGTAAACGATATTTTACATCCAAACGTTTCCCATTTCTCTCCTGTGAATATGTTTTTCCATCGCATGGAGAATTTCCAAAAGTGTAGGCCGGTCATATCCGAAAACCAAAATGTGCCTGACTAAGTTATTTTATTTTGGGCCATTAGACGTTGAGCCCAAGCCCATATTATTCGCAGTCTCAGTTCCATGATTCTATCTTTTGCAACTTTTCACTGTTTCGTCTCCCTTTATCTCGTTGTGGCTTGAGTTCGAATCCACGCAAGAGACCGAATCAATCTCCAAGAAATATTTGTTCTTTTTCTCTGTGATTCCAAACCGTCGCTTGGGTTTTGGATTTCCTTTCTCACTCTTTTTCTTTATTGGCGGAGTTTTCCGAATTTCTAGGGTTCTCTTGATTTCCCCTGTTTAAGTGTAATCTCCGAGCTCTTGTTTATGTTTCCTGATATAATGCCAGATTGAAGAAAATCGAAATCGACCCACTTCAGAATTTCGTAAAAATTTCGGTGTTTTCGAGGAGATTGTTTCTCCGCTTGTTAAAAAGATCGAGGCTTGTGTCACTTTTCTCTGTCGTTTGATTGCATTTCGAGATGTGCATTTCTAGTAGAGAAGACGGCGGCGACGAAGATCCCGGTCGTCCGAAAACTCGTCGGAATCAATCACCATTATCGCTTCCGCAGACTCTGAAACATTTCCACAGGGATTTACTCGCTGGCGCGGTGATGGGAGGCGTCGTTCACACGATCGTGGCTCCAATCGAGAGAGCGAAGCTTCTATTGCAGACCCAGGAGAGCAACATCGCGATCGTCGGAGACGAAGGCCACGCAGGGAAGAGAAGGTTTAAAGGAATGCTCGATTTCATCTTCCGCACGGTCAGAGAAGAAGGGGTTTTGTCCTTGTGGAGAGGCAACGGAAGCAGCGTCCTTCGCTATTACCCTTCCGTTGCTCTCAATTTCTCACTCAAGGATCTATACAGAAGCATCCTTCGAAACAGCAGCTCTCAAGAGAATCATCTCTTCTCTGGCGCGTTGGCTAATTTCATGGCTGGTTCTGCAGCTGGGTGTACGGCTCTGATTGTAGTTTATCCGCTTGATATCGCGCACACGCGTTTAGCTGCCGACATTGGAAAGCCCGAGGCTCGCCAGTTCAGAGGAATCCATCATTTCTTATCGACGATTCACAAGAAAGATGGGGTCAGAGGAATCTACAGGGGCTTGCCTGCGTCTCTGCATGGTGTGATCATCCACCGTGGGTTATACTTTGGAGGTTTCGATACGGTTAAGGAGATATTCTCAGAGGATACGAAACCGGAACTGGCGTTGTGGAAGAGATGGGTTTTGGCTCAGGCCGTGACTACATCTGCTGGATTGGCTTCGTACCCGTTGGATACGGTTCGTAGGCGGATCATGATGCAGTCAGGGATCGAGCATCCGATGTACCGTAGCACACTGGATTGTTGGAAGAAGATATATAGGAGTGAAGGGTTTGCTTCTTTTTACCGTGGAGCACTCTCTAATATGTTTAGGAGCACGGGTTCGGCTGCGATCTTGGTTTTTTATGACGAAGTGAAGAAGTTCTTGAACTGGGGAGGGATCTAAGGGACAACAAGATGAGAGGTAACCCTGTGAATCCACATTAGAGTCAGAAGAGGAATGATAACTTCGTTTTGATACAAGCAGACATTATATGTAGAGAGAAAGATTTAGGTGATGATATTGGTTTTTCCCATATTATTGGGTTTTGAGGATTTGGCTGGAACACTATGCATATTGATTCTTTTCTTCTTGTTATAGGCTTTGTGTGTATGAGGGGGGAAAAAAATAGAAGGAATCTATTTTGTAAATAAAAGCATGGATTGGTCTGAGCCCAAGTATTGAATTTTTTCTTTGATAAATTTTATCATCAATCAGAGTTTTCATTATGGACAAGATAACAAAGGTTCAAAATAGATAGTTGAAGAACTTAAAGTGTGAAAGTTTCGCCTTTTATTACATTTAATGTGGAATTTATACTCGGCTTGCTGCAAGATTTCCTCTGTTCTTGCCAGTCAGAAAGTATCAAGATTCAGAGGATGCATTTCTTATGGACCCGAACCTATGTGATCTGCTGTTCAGTTACCCGCTGCAATTACTTAAAAAACAGTATGCTTTTGCTGCAAAGAGAAGATGAGATCTCTTAATGAAACTGCTTGAATGTTTTTGCTGTGCTGTAGCACTCGGAAGTTGCCTCCTGCCATGCATTCTAAGTTTACTTACTGACACTTTTTTCCCTCTTTGGCAAAACGAATCATTTTTCTTGCTCTCTCATTCTCTTTTTGATCTCTCAGTTTCATTTTGAAGTTTGATGGTTTATGATAGATGTGTGTATATATAAAGAACACGCCTTCAACAAGTGCTGCTCTGAAAAAATCCGGCTTCATGTTTTAGGAGGATTCATCAGCCAATGATGTATCGGTGACCAATTTTAAATACTTGCCTATCACCAACGTGAATATGTCACATAGGTTAGACGGTTTCCCTACTCTTTCTTATGATTATCTGAAACGAATCACTTTAAAACTTTCTGGCTTCAGTGCTTCCGTGCTTTCTAGTGCCCTGTTGTCTGTTTCTATTTGTCTGGTTCGGTAGCAAACATGACTTGGCTTGGGACGCAGGATCAGGTTAAAGAGTCTTAAAGACTATGCTATCAGCGCCTTATAGATTGGTGCCTGAAACAGAGTAACTAATTTAGGCTTCTCACGTTCTCCTCGAAATTCAATTATCATGTCGTAGACGATTGGATTTATGTTTCGGAAATTCAGTCTTTTATCTTTTTTAAAAAAAATCTTTTTTTCTTTCTTTTTCCTTTTTAATTTTCTTCGTATGAAATTAAGAAAAAAGGAAAATCTTTCTTCCTATAGAAATTGTAATTAGGATTTAAGGTTTCTCTTTGGCTATAAAATCTGGCAAACGAAGCCAAGCTTTAAACTTTTCTCTTTGATTCTCAATTTTCTTCGTATACTATTTATTATATGGTTTGATTTGAAACGAGTGCGTTCTCATCATTGTTAGGGTCTACGAGCTTGGGAATTGTGAGATTTTGAAGGGGTTAATTAGATTAGCATAGGATGAGTGGGTTGCCAGATGACTTGATCTTGAAGATACTGTCTTTTGTTCCATCGAAAGTTGCAGTGACCACAAGCCTTTTGTCAAAACGTTGGTGTTCACTATGGAAACATGTGCCAAAGCTTTGCTATTTTGATCCATCTAGTGACAGTGAGTTTTGGAGAGCTTCACGTTTTGTTGAAAAGTTTTTGCTACTACACAACAAGGCTACTGTCCTAGAAACTCTGCGTCTCTCACTGAGTCGAAATTGCCCTCCCACAGATATTGAAACATGGATTAGTATTGCAGTTTTTCGTGGTGTGCGCAATCTTCTGTTTCATCAACATTGGCCCTGTAACAACCCCTTAAGCTTGCCTAGGAGCCTTTTTACATGTGAAACCCTTGCGACTTTAGACCTACAACAAACGACCATTGTGGATGTTCCTTTGACAATTTGTTTCCGGTCACTCAAGAGGTTGCGCCTTGGATATGTGGGTTTCTCAAGCGATGAAATCTTACATAGGCTGATAACCGGTTGCCCTGTCCTTGAAGCACTGGTAGTGCTTCATTGCAGCTATGCCAACGTGAAAACTTTCACAATCGCGGCTCCTTCATTGCAGATTTTATCAGTCGTGAACTTGAAATCTAGTTCACAAGTTCCAGGAGATGGTTTTGGGCTTGTGATCAAAGCTCCTTCTTTAACGTCGTTAACGATTGTTAGCCAGTTAGATTGGGTTTCTTCATTGGTGAAAATGCCCAAGCTGGAGAGAGCTAGGATCAAGATTCCACGTGGTGATTCTAAGAAGCTTCTTGGATGTCTTACCTCAGCCAAACACCTTTCATTATGTGCAAAACAACCAATGGTAAAATCTATGCGCTTTTCTTAATATTCTGTTTTCTTTGTTTGTGATTACATATGTTCATTAACTTATGATTGCCACTTTCAGGATTCATATCCCATAGGCTTCTTCTATCAGCTCGTGTCTCTAAACCTCTGTACATGCTCTTTAGATTGGTTCCGTCTTATACTCAGACATGCCCCTAAACTCCGAGTTCTCAGATTCAAACTTCGAGAAGAATTACTCCCAAACCTAGCTAATATTCATAGATATTGCAGCAGTTATGGCTGTCTCTTATACACATCTATTGCAACAGTTATGGAGATGTCCAGACTCAGTGGGAGCGACCGAGTTCTGTTCCTCAATGTTTGATTTCGAGTCTCGAAACTGTCGAGTTGATTGGTTACAAAGGGACAGAAGCAGAGAAAAAAATGGTGACGTATTTGTTAGAGAACTCTAGAGAGCTGAAGAAAATGGCAATCAGAGCCTTGAAATCAACCTTTTTGGAAAAGAGACACAAGATGCTGCAAGAGCTATCCTCTACGCAGAGGAGTTCTAGCAAATGTCGACTTTCATTCATCTGAACTCCAGGCTTTCTCTTATTGTGTTTAGAGAGTGAAGGTTAGGTTTTTTTTTCTTCCAGCGACTCTTGACATTAGGTGAGTTCTTGGTTATGAGCTGCTTTGGAAGGATGTATCTTATTGTTTATTTGCAGCAATCAATAGAGTGACAAACTGAAAAAAAAGTTTTAGAATTTGGTTCCAATGGATAATATAGAAACTGTTTTCAGATATGATTTGCCTTTATTGTCTTTCGCTCCCATAAAAGATGCTTAAAACTATTACATTTTGTCAAGAAGTTTATGCAATTGCATAAAGCTCTAGTCCTACAAACTCATGTAACAAACAGAAGATAGCAACTTGTCGTTCAAACATGGTTTTTTTAACTATTAAAGCTAAAAGAGTTTCTGAGAGAACTGTCTAAGCTGCCAAGAAAAAGCTATTCAGGGTCCTGAAGATTCCATATCAAAGAACTTGATGAGCATTCCCGTAGTATCTGTTAATCTTCAACGTCTGCACAAGAAAGAAGAAAAAAAAAAAAAATCCAAACAAAGATGATTCACATATACAGAGCTTTGTTGTAACAATCTATGCTCAGAAACCCTTTTTATTAAGCTAACTGGAGAAGGAGAGTTTTTTTTTGTTCTCTTCTTCATAATTAATTACCTTGATTATGTTAAAAGGGATGTCTGGTGAAGTCTGAGGGTAGAATTTGTAGAACTTGATGCTTTGAAAGGCTTGCCTCTCATCTTCGCTCATTTCTTCTATTGCTTTCATTCGAGCATCTCTTGCCTCTTGCCTAGCTTTCCTTGCTGCTCGAACTTGCTGTTTGACATATTCCTGAGAATAAAAAGAAATAAATATATTAAGCAAAAAAGAAAAATGGTAATTGGAGTCTACTCAAGCGACATAGACTGACAAATTGTGTTACAGCTTAAACACTTACTTTGAATTCATCCTTTTGTTCCACAGATAACTCTCCATCTTCAATCAGATCATTAGTAAATACCTGAGATAGAGCCATCTCAAGATTCAGCATTGAAACACACAAGGAAGGAGAAATTGCCAAGATGAACAAGTAATTATAAGTTTTAATTATGGTTACAGAAAAGCCAAACGCACACCTCAAGTCTGTCAAACTTCCAGTCAAAATCATGCCAAACCTGCACAATCAGAAAAAAAAAATAAAAGCTTGATTATAAAGAAAACAACCAAAACAATCATCTAGACCTGCCACTTCCAACACAACATTCATTGCATGCCACAAAACTTACCCCCGGTTCAGAGGGTGATAATATATCGACCACAGTACTCTGTTCAAATTCATCTTCCTTAAATGGGTCATAGAAATCTGCAAATTACCAAAAAAAAAAAAAAAAAAAAGGGATGTTAGATTTTGTTGTTGCGTACCACATACGTAACAAGGAAACCACTGTTATAAATGGTTTTCACTGATCTACAAATTTTAACTAGTATTGGTAGTAGAGGAATAAAACTCACAAGGAACGCAATACTGGAACTCCATAACACGATCTTCCTTCAAATGTCTGAGAGCAGATCTGTAGATTATGAACAAAACCAAAATTGAGTAACAGAGAAACTGGTAGATTCAAACAAAAACTATATGTATAAGACTACGGACACATGTTTTGCTAACTCTATAGAGTAATCTGATGAAACATGTTTCTCTTACCTCCTCAGAGTACAGACCAAGGTAAAAATCTGAGAGTTCATCCTATCAACTTGTCTGTCTCTGCAAGAAGAAGAGAGCAAAAGTAAGAATAATCTCAGTGAGATTAGGGCATCCCAACAAATGTGTTACATATGAGCTTGGAACTCAAGGTACCTTTTGTCAAAGGGAATGTAAGGAACCCAGTCCATTTTCATATGCTTCATCGGAACGGTTTCCTCCCCTTTCATAACCGATGTGACTCCTATCTTATCAAAAGGCGGAAAGGGTGATTCAATCTGCATATATAGAATATTAGAAAGAGAAATGAGATAGTATATAGCAAGCAAACGGTTGATAGAGATTTTAAACAACAACTTACAACGACAACGGTTGGGACATGGACCATGTTGGAAGTCGGCAGAGCTGTAAATAAGTTAAACATGCAGATTTAAATAAGTTGAAAGAACTAGCAAAAATTTCAAAACAAGAAAAAAAGAAAAGAAAAGCGAGAGAAACAGATTACGTTCTGCTACGCCAAAAAGAAAGACTTTCTTTCCATAGAGCATTCCTCCTTTCTCTAATGCTTCCTGAAACATAAATAGCAGAACCTCGTCATCAACCCCGAAAAACCTGTCGACTCAACTATCGAAAAATAATAATAATAATAATAATAATATGGAGAATGTAATCCAAAAAACTTACTTCAAGATGTTTGAAATCCCAGTTGAATTCATAAACTCTATCTAAAAATTCAAACTGCATCAAAAAATTAAAACCATAAGCAAAAGAATATCAATAGCTAGAGACAGTAACTTCCGATGTATGTTGAAGCCAAAATCATTCAAAACAATATTACCTCAGTTCCCACTGGGAGTGCAGCCTTCCACAAATCTTGCTGAAACACACACAGAAACAAACGCACATGTAAATTTTGCCACTCACACGGAAGCAATAAGAAAAGAAAAGAAAACATATGAATAACCAAAACAAATGAACATTATATGGCTTAAATAACCAAAACAAACAGCACAAGCTATCCCCAAATTGCATTTAATCCAAGTGATGAATCTTAAGCAGTACACATGAACATGACATCCTATACTAAAGTTGGCAAAGCTTACCAGATTACGCTTTTCCTCGAAGTACTCAGGCTCTCCCTGTGGTTTTGTCGCTCGGGGTTTCTTAGCTCTCGGAGCCGGTTTCTCCCCATCATTATTCTCAGTTTCCTTGTTCGTGATCCTCTTTCGCTTCTTATCCTCATGATTCACTTCCTCGGCCTTATCGTCCTCCTGTTGCTGAGAAAGAGAAGCATCTTCGACCTGATTCTCTTGCGTTAGGGAATCAGGTTTCACCGGTTCTTCTTCCTCTTCTTGGTTTTCTCCGTCCTCCTCATCTCCCTTGGTCTCTTCTTCCACGTTCTTTTCTTCCTTCTCCTCGGCGACTTGTTCCTGACGCTGACTCTCCGGAGACTCAGCCATCACCTCATCGTTATGAATCTCCATCAACATCAACATTCTCTCTGCTCCTTTACTAATTGCACAGTAATAGATAACCAAACTAAGAACAAGAGATTAAGTAAGAACGATGAAAAAACCCTACTGATAGAGAGAGTAAGCTAGGGATCGATGGCGATGGATCCGGAGTTTTGAATGTCACAAGACACATAATTTGGGGTTTTATATTTTTTTGTTTATTGCGCCATTTCAACGCAAGAGTTTTTTGTTTTTGCCTTTTTACAGTTTCTGCGTCATTTAAACGCAAGGATTTTAAATGTTAATGTGTGAAATTGCAAAAAAATCTTCACACATTAAAAAATCCACATAACATATTTACTAATTTTATATATACATCTTAATTATGTTAATAATGGTAATTAGCAATTTTAAAACATCAAAAAGGCAAAAACTTTAGATATGTCAAAATATGATGGATAGAGTTCACACGTGTGGCCACAATGATAAACATCAAATTTTAGAAAATAAAAAATACCTAAAACACACATAAATTTAAAAAATTTAATTATTAGACAAATACCTAATTAGTAGGGGCTTTTACCTAGGCATGTTAATCAGGCTGATCCGGTCCGGCTGATACATTCTGAAAAATTATTGGGTCTATATTTTAAAATCTGGTCCAGCCCTAACATGATTATAGAATTTTTTCAAACTTTTCGGGTTTAAAAAAAAATTAAATCAAAAATAAATATATAAAGGCAAACAAAAAAACTAAAAATAAATTTAAATTGAAAAAATTATTAATATGATTTTATCGATTCAAGTTAAAAACAAAAAATTAACTTAATAAATTCAAATTATTTCTAATATCAAATAACAATAAAATTTAAAAACGCTTTAAATCTAGGTAGTAAAGTCTGTAGATTGGAGATGTAAATTCAGTTTATTACTCCTTCCGTTTCACAAAGAGTGTCGTTTTAGGATTTTATTTTTGTTTCACAAAAAGTGTCGTTTTATATTTTCAATGCAGAAATTTGAATAAAAATCCAGTTTAAACCCTATTCATTTATTGTAATAACAAGATAAATAAATTTATTTAGAGTATTAATAAAGGGTAAAGTAGAACTTTTTATGGTTTTCTTAATATGTGTGAAAACCTTCAAAATGACACTCTTTATGAAACAGAGGGAGTATGAGATTTACACAGAGACATTAAACTAAAAAATTATAGTTTTCTGTTAATAAAAAAAAATCCAAATCAATTCTTTAATAAAATATCTAAATAAACTATAATATAAATTGCATGACTTTTTGAATAAGCTCGGATCCGGTCGAATTTAAACCCAAAATTCTATAAACCCGAATGAACTTGGCCTAAAAAACCCGATTTTTTTCCAGTATTTTTTGGAACCAAACCGAACGCGCTTCGGGTTTTAGCCCTAATTGACCCCTACTTTTACCCAAACTGAGGAGCGTTTCTCGAAGTAACAAAAGAAATAACAAAAAAAAAAACGGGTTAGGAATTTCTCTTGCAATTTATTTTCTGGGTGATCGTAATATCGTATGATCAAAGGCAAAGCCTGATTTGATTAGGGTTCTTGGCTTTTTTTTTTTTTTTTTTTTTTTTGGGTTCTTCGCTTAGGGTTCTTCTGATTTCATAGTTCAAATCTTTTCGAGGTTCGCCTGGGGGTTTCCACTGATTCCTATGTAAATTGTGACTCAGTTTTGTTTGATCTCCGAGTGTATCCAGAAGCAATCACCGTCTCCGTCTTCACAGGTTATTTCAAAATGGGAAATATCAGTGAGCTCTCTAACGATCTGCTGGTGAAGATTTTGTTATTGGTTCCGACAAAAGATATTGTGGCCACGTCTCTTCTGTCCAAACGATGGCGTTCTGTTTGGAAACTGGTGCCTAAGATCGAGTATGACGATTCAGTCAGTGCCACAGCTTCACAGTTTATTGACAAGTTCTTGCAGCTGACCAATGCTCCATTTCTAGAAACTCTGCATCTCAGGCTCAAGCGAGATTATGCACCTCAAGATTACGAAAAATGGGTTAATCTTGCAGTTTCTCGCAATGTGCGTGATGTAAAGCTTCTTCGTGATCTTTCCTATTTAAGTACCTTACCGTTGCCTACGAGCTTGTACACACATGAAACCCTTGTGGTTTTAAGCCTCAAACAAGCTCTCATCGAGGATGTTCCTTCCACAGCATGTTTCCGTTGCCTCAAGACTTTGTCTCTCATAGATGTGATCTTCTCAAGCGATGAAACTGTTGCTAGGTTTCTTTCTTGTTGCCCCGTTCTTGATACACTTGATGTACATCGATGGGTCTGCGAAAAGGTGAAGACTTTCGCGATTTGTGTGCCGTCGTTGCAGCGCTTGAAAATCATGAGCTTAGTAGGAGGTTATCAAAAAGCAAGGGATGATCATGGATTTGTGATCGATGCTCCTTCTTTAAAGTATTTAGAGATTATCGAACATTTTAGTGGATTTTGTTCATTAGTTAGTATGCCAGAGCTGGTGGAAGCAAAAATCCACCTTAGGCACTGTGAATCTGAGAAGCTTCTTGGATCTCTTACCTCAGCTAAAAACCTTTCCTTATGTCTAAAACCACAAATGGTAAAAAAAGTCTCTGTTTTCTCCTTTGATTAAGATTCCTTTGTGATTACATCTAGTTTTTTTTCTGCCACTCTTGCAGGATTAGTATCCTAAGTGCGACTTCGAGCAGCTCGTGTCCCTAGAGCTATGTGTTATGTGCTCCTTAGATTGGTTGAATGTTTTACTCAGACATTCTCCTAAACTCCGAGTTCTCATATTGAATTTATCAGTAAGTTTTGGTCCAAACCAGATGATGATGCATCTTCAGTATATAGTCTGGTGGTCTATTAAATATTAATTGCAACTTCTTTTTCATTGTTTCATCTCAGAGAAACTACAGCTGCAGAAATTCCAGAAATGTCCGGACTAAGTGGGAGCGACCGAGTTGTGTTCCTGAATGTTTGATGCAGAGTCTCGAATCTATTGAGTGGGTTTGGTACAAAGGAGCACAAGAAGAGAAATATGTGCTGATGTATATGTTAGAGAATGGAAACTTCATAGAGACGATGAGTATTAGATTCTCTGTATCCGTCGAGTTGGAAGAGAAAAAACGAATGCAGATGGAGTTAGAGTCCATGCCGAGGAGTTCTAGCAAATGTCAGCTTTCATTCACCTAAGTTTCATCGCATCTCAGAGCTAAGATTCGAACAGCATTAGTCATTATATAATCAAAAGGTGATAATGTTTGGTTTTATTTGAACTTGATTTCTTCTCCTCTTAAGTTTTCAATCTTCTTTCTTCTGTTTTTTATTTCTTTCTCAAAGCTTGTAGCTTTACTACAACTTATTGGCTGTTTATTGAGAGTTAATGTTTGACCTTTTTTGAACTCGTTCTAATGCTTTACTACAGATCATTGACATTTTTTAAAAGAACACATCTTTTTATGTTATAGTTTGCTTTGGATGGTTTTTGCTATTTTTTGTTTTTGTCGTCTACAGGCACACCATTTATCATATTTAAACATAGATTATAACATTGTGTAGACATTAGTACAAAGCTAAACTACAAGTAACGATCAATCTTTTGGTTGAAGTAAAGATTTATCGTTAAAAGTTGGATGTGGTCAGTGTAAAGATAACATGCTATGCGATGGATTTTACAGAATAATTTTAAACGAGAGACACATGTAATTCAATTTGACCAAAAGGAAAATAAATTATAAAGGAAAATAAATTATAAAATATGCGCTCATAATTGTTTTAGACACAAGGAAAAGTTTAAATTACAGTGCCATATTGGATCAATATGCGCTCATAATTGTTTTTTAAAAAAGTCTGTATGACCAGGGCCATAGCAACGTCAGGTTTAAATTAATTTATATATTTAGAAAATTAAGCTATTTTTTCCATTATATGTTTGACTTTGATTTGTTAAACGATTCGGAAATTTTACATTTATCTACGTAAAGTGTGGCAGATAAATTTAACAAGTAACAAAAGTTTTTTCATAAACAAAAGAGAAGCTCAGCTATGGTGTTTGGATTAGGGTTTCAACCTCTGGGATCAATGAGCGATACTTATACTTGATTACGACTCAGAAGTCATAAAAAGGTTAAATTTTTCTCTTCTAAATTATGTATTGCTGTGTTCGTATTGTAAACACAACCATGATTTGACTAGGGTTCTTTTTCTATCCTGTCATTTTTTTTTCTTCCTACGCGTGTCTTTTTGAGGTTCGCATGGACCTTTATGTGATTCCTCTGTGATTTATAATATCAAGTTTTCTCGTTCCCGAACTGAATCAATTCAATATCCCCGTCTGTATCATCAGGCTGATTCAGAAGAAAAAGGAAGGAAACCACTTAAGAGAAGGTTTGCTTTAAATTTAATTATGGGAAATATCAGTGAGTTGCCTGACGATTTACTCCTGCTGATATTGGGATTCGTTCCGACAAAAGATGTTGTGGCGACGAGTCTTTTGTCTAGAAGATGGAAATCTATCTGGACAAAGGTGCCCGGACTCAAGTTCTATTTCGATATGCCGAATAATTACCATAATAAGATTGCAGTCGCACGATTTATTGGAGGGTCTATGCTTTCACATCAGCAGCCTCATGCTCTACAAACGCTACACTTGGACTTAAGTCCCTATTCATTGGACATAGATATTAGACCGTGGATTAGAACCCATTTTCTTTGCAACCTACGCGAGCTCAGGGCTGAGGCTGGTACTTAATTGTTCATGTATCAGTTTACCTTCTTCCTTGTTTACCTGCAAAAAACTTGTTGTCTTGAGACTCGAGGGCAAAATCGATGTGCGTCTCCCTTCGACGGTCTGTCTCCCATCCCTCAAAACTCTGAACTTTTCTTGCTTGAAGCTCTTCAACTACGAATCCATTCCTAGGATTTTGTCCAAGTGTGATGCGGGAGCAAGCATGCAAGACAAGGAGGATACACAAGGAGTTGAGAAACAGAATGGGCTGACGTACACTATGGTGTTTTGGCAGACTTCTGAGAATACACGGCAGACTTTTGGAAATACACAGCCGACTTATGAATCAGCTATATAGTCAAGTTATATAGTCGGACTACATAGTCGAGCTACATTCGTCAGCTATATCGTCAAGTTATATAGTCGAGCTACATAGTCAATATTCTGCCAAAGGAAGGAAATGCAGTTGAAGAGTCTATATCGGCCAGAAAGAAGCTAAATGATCTCAAGGGTCATCTTAAAGGCCAACAGTCATTCAACTCACTTAGTCTTCAGTCTTGGTCTTCCTTATTTATTGTTGCCTAGTTTTTACCACATTCAGTCTAGTTTTCTAGTATTTTGATTTCTGGTTTTTGACTATATTTATTGTAAGTCCAATGGACAAAATGCTTGTATTTCCTCTATATATAGAGGTTCTTATGCATGAATAAAAGATAGACAGAGTTGTCGAGAATTTGGAGAGTCTTAGTGACCCCTTGGATCTGTTTAGATCTTTACTTTTATCCTTTGATTTTTGGAAGAGTCATTGGTGGTGGTTTCGAGCGTCTTTATCATCTGGTGGTGGCGATTTTATCCAGGTGTGGTGTTAGCTCAACGGGTTTCTTTATCAGCTCCGGTGCTTCGGCTTTACGAGTTGTGGTGATCCCGATCTTCCTATCTATCCGATTACGTTTTGTGTTGATTACTCCAGATCGGTTTTCAGGAACCTTCGCAGCCAAAAACGTACATTAATTTGTCGTCAAAACTGTCATGTTTTCGATCTATCCTATTCACTCCAAATCGCTTCCTGCATAACGCATCAAAGTGCCCTCTACTTTGTGACCTCACACTGGATCATGAAATCTGCTGTGCTATGTTAAACATGCATATCATAATGCCTACGTTACAGAGATTGTCCGTTTTAACAGTTAGTAGCTGGACAGCCTCGCCTTTTGTCTTGAATTATTATTTTCNATCCAGGTGTGGTGTTAGCTCAACGGGTTTCTTTATCAGCTCCGGTGCTTCGGCTTTACGAGTTGTGGTGATCCCGATCTTCCTATCTATCCGATTACGTTTTGTGTTGATTACTCCAGATCGGTTTTCAGGAACCTTCGCAGCCAAAAACGTACATTAATTTGTCGTCAAAACTGTCATGTTTTCGATCTATCCTATTCACTCCAAATCGCTTCCTGCATAACGCATCAAAGTGCCCTCTACTTTGTGACCTCACACTGGATCATGAAATCTGCTGTGCTATGTTAAACATGCATATCATAATGCCTACGTTACAGAGATTGTCCGTTTTAACAGTTAGTAGCTGGACAGCCTCGCCTTTTGTCTTGAATTATTATTTTCGGAATTTAGCGATAAGCACACATTCTTTGAAGCACTTCAACATTAATGGTTTGCGGCCCACGGTGAGGGTTAGCATCAGACCTCCATCGAATTTAGAGGTAATCGTTTTCATTCCAAGTCGCTTTCTTTTTCGTTCTGTATCGTTGTTGGAACCATCACATAATAAGAAAACTCACGTTCTTGTTTTATTTTTTAAGGATGCAAGCATCTTCCGTCGAATTGCACATTTGGAGCTGAGTACGCGCGTGCACTTATTTGAAGAATTACTTGTATATTTGCTCAAAGCTTCCATAAACTTATCTGTTCTCAAGATTAACAATGTAATTCAGTCTCTCCCCCCCCCCCCTCTTTTCTTTTGATGCTATGTTTTATATTTCGAACCTCGATGATCTTATAGTATAAATACACTGACATTACCTTCTTTTCTTTTTTTTACTCTGGTCTTAGTACTCAAGAGCTCCCTTGAATTACTGGAATCCGCCTAGTTCTGTTCCTACATGTTTGATATCGAGTCTTGAAACTCTAGAGTGAAGAGGATACACAGGGATAGGCGGCGAAAATAAAGAGCTGGTGAGTTATCTCCTGAATCATGCACGATGTTTGAAAACGGGGAAGTTCTTTCTTAAAAGATCCAAAGACGTGGAAGAGACGCAACAGAAGTTAGCTTCTGTGTCAAGAGGTTCTACAACTTCAGAACTTGTGTTCAACTTAGCTCCACGACGACCGCGGTTCTGTTTTAGGTGCACCACCACACCCACAACGACCGTTTTACCCCTAACATATGCGACTGCTATGCGTGCAACGAACGGTTTTACCGAGAAAATTTGCATCCATAATCAACATCCATAATCAACAAGGCACTCTCTGATAATCGAATGTTAGACATGGTATAAAAGCATTACTGGGACAAGAAACTTACCACATTTTCATTCTTGCTAATGCACAGATAATTAAAATATTTCCCATGTCTGTCTTTTTCGTTATATATACTAGTTTTTTTGGATTTTTTTTATATTTGATATATGATGGGTTAATTTATTCTTTATATATTCAATAAACTTGATAATCAATAAACTTGATAATCAATAAAAGTTCTCTAATAGCAAAAGAGAAATCTATTGATAGAGATAGATTTCTCTACGAGTTCTCAAGCTTTTCAATGTAAGGCAGCTTCTCCTACTCTGGTCTAATTATATGTTATTTTAGTTTTAGTGCTTTAGTGATTCTATTTGATATATAATGTTTTTTTATCCTTTTCACTCTGGTCTTATATAGAAACATTCTATCTGGTGGATGCGTCCACTGGATCGCTGGGACCCGCCGAGCTCTGTTCCAGAATGTATGATGTCCAGTCTTGAAACACGAGAGGACACTTAGGGAGAGACATAGATAAGGAGATTTTGAGTTATCTCCTGACGCATTCGGTGTGTTTTGAGGACGGTGAGAATAATCCCTAATGAATCCAAGTCCGTGGAAGAAATACATCAGATGGTCGAGAACTTAGCTTCTGTGTTCATAGGATTCACCGAGATGCAAACTTGTGTTCGACTTATGAAGTTGTATTTTGGACTCCATTGCTACAAGTACTAACATTATGCTTGCTTGATAAGAAAATAATTTTTTTTTTTTTTTTTTGGCCAAACCTAACCAGCAAAATTAGAACTAGCGGAATTCGATTCCTTTTTGATTATTTACTCTTCTGCGCTTCTTATCGCACAGAGAGATAAAGCTCCTCACCAAAAAAGAGAGAGAGAGAGAGGAGATTACGAAATCCTTCACTTAGCTATAAATCGTAAGTTTTTTTGCTAATTTCTTCGCTTCTCTTTTTGTGGGTTTTGAATCAATCTTTTTTTCTTGCCGAAATTTTCCCGATGCTAAGGGTTCTAAGGGTCGGCCAGGTAAATTGATTTTAACCCAAATGCGAACGAATCAGTTTTCCGGTGTCAAATCAATTCAAAAATCGTACCTTTGTCTGACGCCAAAACTTGTCGTAGGGTAAATTTTGGGGGATTTCTTGTCCCTGCGTCCTCTGCGAATCCAATGTTTGTGATCTTTATAGCTCTTGATTTAAATTAAGATACCCAGAAGCTCAATTTTTTTTTTTTTTTTTTTGATTCAGAGCCGATTGTGAAAACCAGACATATGAGCTGAGAGTTTGTGTAATTCTAAAATGGATAATCATCGAGATAGGATCAGTGGGTTGCCAGATGATTTCCTCTTACAGATATTGTCATGGCTTCCAACAAAAGACGTCTTGGTGACGAGTCTCTTAACGAAACGATGGCGGTTTCTTTGGACATTGGTCCCTAGGCTCAACTTTGATCTCAGGCTTCACGACAACACATGCTCAAAGTTCACGAAGTTTGTCGACAGGTCTCTGTTACTGCACAAGGCTCCGACTTTGGAGAGTTTGCATATCAAGATTGGTTCGAAATGTCCTAAAGCAGATGTAGAGACAGGGGTATGGGTCAGAACCGCCGTAGACCGCTCCGTGCGCGAGCTAGATATTAGTTATTGTTCCGGCGAAGAGCCTATAAGACTGCCTAAGTGCTTGTTTGATTGTAGAACGCTTGTGGTCCTGAAACTCCAAAACACAACCCTTGTTGATGCATCTTCTTATGTTTGCTTCAATGCCCTCAAGACTCTGCACCTTCTAGATGTGAAGTACGTTGATGAGCAATCGCTTCCTAGTATTATATCCTGCTGCACTGCTCTCGAAGATTTGGTTGTGCAAACATGCCCAGGGGACAATGTCAAAATCGTCACTTTTACTGCGCCGTGCTTGAAAAAACTCTCTTTACATAAATCGTCGCAAGCTTTTGAAGGAGACGACGATGGGTTCTTGATAGTTGCCCCAAAACTGAGGTGCCTAGACATTGAAGACTATTGGGGTGGGTTTTGTTACATTGAGGACATGCCTGAGGCTGTGGAGGCGAATGTCGATGTTATTTATAAAAACACCGAGAGACTTCTGGGATCTCTCACCTCGGTCAAGCGTCTTGCGCTATGTCTGGTCACTTCAGATGTAATAATCTCTCTTTTCCTATTACCTGAGTACAATAAACAAAAGCCGGTTTCTTGTGATTTGATTTGTTGTGCTTGATGTTCTTCGATGCAGGCTGCTTATCCCGCTGGTACTATCTTCTCTCAGCTTGTTTATCTAGAACTATGCACATGTGCGCCACGGTGGTGGGATATACTTACTCGGCTTATTGAAGATTCACCTAATCTACGAGTTCTTAAACTCCGCCAGGTACATTAACACGAACCCCAGTTTCTGTTATCGGTTAGTTTCTTGTTCAGTTTCAGTTTTGGATTTTGTACAAGTCACTGGAGTTCTTATAAGCTTTATGCCGAATTTTGATCTCAGAAACATATTAGACGTGCCCCTTGTCCCGGGACTAGCTGGAAGCAACCTGTTTCTCTTCCCAATGGTTCGTTATTTCTCCATCTTGAGACCTTCAAGTGGGAACAGTACGAAGGATCGCAAAAGCAGAAAGAAGTGGCGATATTCGTCTTAAAACACGCTACTCGATTGAAGACAGCGATTATCTCTCCTAAGCCAAACAGTACTCTGGTAGAGAAACATGAGATGCTCAAGGAGTTGTCATCCGCGCCGCGTGGTTCCAGTACATGCGAGCTCTTGTTCGACTGAGCAAAAGAAATAGAAGAAACGAACTTTATTCTGTACTGAGAAATGTTTTGTTACTACGAACATCGTTTGTATTGTTGTCTTTAATGATCTTGAAAGCCTTTGCTCTGCTTTTGGGTTTATCCTCTGCGTTGACCAGAAAATAAAGAACATATAAAACGACAAAAACGCCCTTGTAAGAACTCAATGTTGTTATGAACCTTCCTGAAGTGTTTCAATCTAATCCCTAGAATCAGTAATAAACAAGAAGCTGTTATCACCCTAACTACGCACAGGACAGAATCATCTTCTTCTTAACGATCTGCTAAGTTTAAGTCACTATTGGCATCGATTTGTCACAGGTAAGTAATGCTATCTCATTGCGTTCTCACTCCAGTTCCGTGGGGTTTGATTAATAAATGTGTGCTAGACTTTGGATCTCTTCCATGTTGGGGACCAAAAACACACAAAGCTCTTTTGACTTTCGATTTCGACCTGTATCAGGTATGGTATTTTGTGTTGGAAATGGAACCAATCAATTTCTTGTGGAAGAAGACTAAACGAAAATAATTTCAATAACTTTCTTTTGATTTCGTAAATAGCACATGTTTAAAGGAATTAAAGGATATTCAATACAAACTTTGACCAAAGTAAATGAACTCTCTCGAAGAGTCCTACATTCTCCTCCCTCTTTATCTCTTTGTATATATATAGAGGATGATGATGAAAACCAGTTTGACCATCCATCGCCTTTCGGAGTTCGAGCTTTTCTAGAGGTTTTCCTTTCGTTCCTCTCTACTAGTTTACTTTTGTTGCTCTGTTTTCAATTTTAACTTTTTTTTTTTTTTGGTTATTCTTAGACAAACCCTAATACCCTATGTGTCGTACGACGCTTTCAGGTTAAAGATGAAGCGTTGAAACATTCTCAATCTACCGGAAGGTCCAGAACAAGATCTTGTGGTTTTCAAGATATGGAAAAGATCAGTGGGCTGTCTGATGATGAATTACTGGTGAAGATATTATCGTTCGTTCCTACAAAAGTTGCTGTAAGCACCAGCGTTTTGTCGAAACGGTGGAAGTATCTTTGGAAGCGGGTGCCAAAACTTGAGCTCAGTAACACGGATACTAAGCCGTCTATTAGATCGTTTTATTCAAAGGAATCTACCATCACGTCAAGCTCCTGTCCTAGAGAGCTTGCATCTCAAGTTTAGTACGCGTCCATTTAAACCTGAAGATATCGAATCGTGGATTGAAATTGGAGTTTCTCGCGGGGTCCGTGAGTTGAGTATTGCCTATTCACCTACTGTGGACTATCTGATAACCATATTGCCAAGTGTGGTGTATACTTGCGAATCTCTTGTTTCCTTGAAACTCGAGGATAGGGTTTTGGTGCACTTTCCCAACTCTTTTTGTTTCCCCTCGATGAAAACTTTGCTTCTTCGACTTGTGGAATACTATTGCGAAGAATCTCTTCAACAGCTTCTATCCAATTGCCCTGTTCTTGAAGATCTGACAGTGGAACGATATATTGATGACAATGCGGGAAAGTTTACAGTCACTATCCCGTCTTTGCAGAGAATAAACGTCCAGCTTCCCCTAGGACCTGATTCTGATAAGGTTGTGGTAAAATCTCCATCTTTGAAGTATTTCGAAGTGATAGATCAAAGTAGTCCTCGTTCATTACGATTTATTGAGAAAATGCCTAAGCTTGAAGAGGCGGATATTGATATTATGTTCTGGAATATTGGGAAATATCTCACTCCTGTCACATCTGTCAAGCGTCTTTCGTTATGCTTAAAAGGCGGCATTCCAAAGGTAATTCTGTTCTGCATATCTATCAAAGTTCGAGTCTTCAATCTCATTATTATCAATTACAAGACTAACCAGTTTTCAATCCTATGGTGCAGCCTGTGCATCGTTGTGGTATTCTCTTCCGTCAGCTTGTACATCTGAAGCTATGTACATGTGTTATGGATTGGTCCAACTTACTTTTCCGATTTCTCAGAGATTCTAATAAACTACTAGACCTTGAGCTCTACGTCAAAGATGTAAGTTAACACATATACATGTGGTTGATGCTGTTTATTTTATATTATTTGGTTCAATATGGGTCTCTATCATTTGGTAATCATATATTTAATGTGTTAAAAGAAATTTTTTTTTTTATAAATGTAATATATTTGATATTTTTAGTATTGTAATCTTTTGTTATTCGAATGTATCAGTTACATATGCTGAAAAACTGCCATGATTTGGTCTAATAGAATTTACCTTCGATCGGGTTGATCCTAGGAACACGTACCAGATCGTTGGACAGCTTGGGGTAAACGGACTCACCGGAATCAACAGAGGTATGTTCCTGAATGTTTCTTGATTCGTCTTGAAACTTTCAAGTGGACAGGATACGAAGGGACATCAGAAGAGACAGAGATTGTGGCATTTATTTTCCAAAGGGCCTATCGCTTAAAGACTGCAACAATGATAGCAATGCCATATATTCGACCCTGGGAAAAAGAGGAGATGCTGAATGATGGTTTAAATCATTTTATAAGTGTTTTCAAATGGCTAGCCTAAGAATAGGATTTGGATTTGTTGCTTTTGATCTTATATGTATCATTTATGTTCAGTTTTGTCTAGGAACATCATGCGGATTGTTGCTTTTGATCTTATAGATTTTGCTATGATATGATCTGATTTCGGCCTAATGTGTTGCCAAAATAATGAAAGAACAAGTACGTTCCTTGCCAGTATAGTCTAGTAGAGGAAGAGGATCACATCGTCTTTTATCTGCCGACCACGTTGGACCTAGGATTGAACATATAAAAAAGAAACGTGACCATTGGTTTTTTTTTTCTTTCTTTTTGTGGTAAAGTTTACAAAGTTGAATTTTAATTAATAAACATAATAAATTTTATTTAACCTATTTTACCAAGTGAAGAAGATTATCACCAACCTTTCAATTAATAACTTGGTAAAGTAGTGTCCACTATTAAAAATACACAAATGGAAGAAGACATAGTTGCCTCTTCATCATTTCTTAAAGGCGTTCCCTTTCTTTATGAATCAAATAAAAATAATAAATGATAAACATAAAGTCTAGCTACAAAGAAAATCTCATCAATAACAAGATGCATTGATCAAGTCTACAAATCTATTCAGAACGGAATCAAATTATGATCATGCGAGTTCAGTTCAGTTCTGTAAATCCTTAATCCAAGTCTGCAGATCATTTCGGATTCAAATTTAGGATCATGTGAGTTTAAGATTAGTTTAGTGCTGCAAATCTTAATTTGATCCAAAAATCTCTCACCTATGGTTTTTTTTTTGGGGGGATATAAATATCACCCATGGTTACTTGTTTGTATCCTTAAAACATTCAAAGAACTCTATCTAATCATTTCAGTTGCTATCGTCTGCTAGTTTTTTCACCGGCTGATTCAAGCAAACTAACGCTTTTTGATTTTTCTGATTTCTGGTATGATTTATTGAATTTTACAGAAGGATAGGATCAGCAAGTTGCCTGATGCTTTGCTCTTGCAGATCTTGTCTTGGGTTCAGACAAAAGATCGTGTGGCCACGAGTGTTCTGTCAAGACGATGGGAGAATCTCTGGATGTTGGTTCCTAAACTTGAGTACTATCTTGAAGATGGAAGTGACTCGCAGTTCGTTAAAAGGTCTTTGATATCGCATAGGGCTCCGGTTCTTGAAAGTTTTTGTTTGAGTATTTACTTTAGAATTAATCCTGTAGATTTTGGGATTTGGGTTAGAACCGCGGTTCATCACGGTGTTCGTGAGCTAGAAATTGAGTATGACATGAGGAAGATCCTATCAGACTACCTAGGAGCTTTTACACTTGCCAAACACTCGTTGTCCTAAAACTAAAAAACGCAAGTCTTGTCGATTTTTCATCTAATTCTTCTTCTGTTAGTTTTCGACCCCTCAAAATCTTACATCTTCTATCAGTGAAATAATCTGATGAGAAATCTCTTGAAACCATTTTATCTAGCTGCTCTACTCTCAAAGTTTTGGTGGTGGAACGTTGTCCTAATGACAGTGTTTTCATTTTCACTATTAAAGTTCCTACACTACAGAGTTTATCCCTCTATAGATCATCAAAACACTTTCCAAAAAACTGTCTAGGGTTTGTGATTAATGCTCCTTCGTTGAAGTACTTAAACATTAGGGATTATCAACGCTCCTTTTGTTCAGCTGAAGATATGCCTGAGCTTGTGGAAGCAAATCTTCAAGTTAGGTATGACGAAATTGATAAGCTTTTGGGATCTCTCGCTTCCGTCAAGCGTCTGTCGATATGTTCAACCAAATCAATTGTAACCTTCTTCTCTCTTTAAATATTCTTTCTTTTTCTTTAACCAGACAAAGGAAAGACGTTTTCTCTCTGTGATTTACGCAGGCTTCATATCCGACTGGTACTACCTTTCATCAACTTGCTCATCTAGAGCTATGTACATGTAAAGCAGAGTGGTGGGATCTACTTGTGTTTCTGCTCACAGTTACTCCTAAACTACGAGTTCTCAAGCTTAAACGGGTAAATCCGTTTCCTTATACCGTTTATTATCTGTTTCTTTTCCTTGGTACGATGATCTAATTACCATAGTGTTTATCCATATACCGTTTATTATCTGATTTACGCAGGCTCCATATGGACCATATCCGATGATTGGTACTACCTTTCATAAGGACTGTAGCATTGGTACTACCTTTCATAAGGTTTGTAGCATAGGCGGGTGTTGGAACGAACCCGGCTCTATCCCGGATTGCTTGTTAGCCAGTCTTGAAATATTTGAGTGGACACGGTACGAAGGAACGAAAGATCAGAGAAATCTCACGACCTATATCTTGAGGAATTCTTGTCATTTGAAAATGACGCAAATCCTCACTAAGTCAGATGATCCTAGAGAGCAACTTGAGATGATTAAAAAGTTAGCATTCTCACCCAGAGCATCAACTACATGTGAACTTGCTTTCTACTGAAAACTTTCTCCATCCCTTGTCCAACTAAAACTTTCTAAATCGTTATATAATATGTATATATGTGTGTGTGGATAAGTCACTGATGTTCCTTGTGAATCAAGTTTACTAAAAGAAAATAGAACAAGCTCTGTTTTGTAAACTATTTTCTTGTACTCAAAGAGTCTCCGAAACTACAAATTGTTGAGCTCGACGATGTCGGATTAACGCAACCTAAAATACAACAACGAAGTCATGTGCTTGTAAGGGACCCGATCAAATTCTAGTCAGTTTTTGTGCCACTTTTTCCAGAGAAAAAAAAAAGAAGAAGAAGAGAATTTAAATAAGACAAACTTTTAGGGCCCAAACTTGATTTTTGTCCCTAGGGCCTCTAATAGGCCTCTGTTGAAAGAGTCCTCGGTTTTGTTCTATATAAAGACTTATCATCACCAAGCTAGGGCAATTGAAGATTATCTAGGGCTTTTTTTTGTTTCTTTTGTAAATTTTTTAAAGAAATAATTTTGTTTTGAATTTTACAAGCCAAGTAGTAGCCCATAAAACAAAGTTACACAAAGAATTGAAATTGATTTGAAGCAAAGTGATATAGTTGGGCTGTAACTATACAAGCCCAGTTGAAACCTAATCAGAACCAAACGAATCATTGGGATTGAACTAGAACCAGAACCAGATGAGAAATAGATATACCGAACCAACCACCGAATTCATTAATCGCTGAGACGATACAAATCTTCAAGGTTCGAGAGATGAGGAGGGTGATGCAGCTTGTGCTCCACATCACCCTTCGGTGACTGCGAAATAAATAAATAAAAAACTGAAGGAGATGAAGAGCGAAGTACAAAACTTGATCAAAGTATGGTTTTCTTCGTGCCGCAAAATATATATCCTTCATATGCTTTTATGAGTGTCCTCTTTTACCACTTCCCTTAATCTCTCTCCCATCATATGTGATGAACCGTATAATTAAAATAAACTCATTTGTATTTAAATTTATTAAAGTAATTGAATTCAATTATTATTTGTTTACTACAAAAAGAATTATATTTGTGTGTTTTATTATAATTATCCTCTTTTAATTGTATTTTCGGGTTTCTTTTTCTTTTTGTAAATATGTTAATTACCAATTAAAATTTTGAAATTTAATATGTTATTAATAAAAAGAAAAAAAAATATTTTTATATTCCGTACCGACTTTCTTGCAAAAAAGACCAAACACAATAATTACTTATTTTTTCATATAAGTTATATTAGACCGGTATGACTTGCTTACCAAAACAATCGATTTATCAATCAAATTTAATTTTATATAGAAAGAAAAATTATTTTTATATTTTATGCCGAATTCACCGAAAAAAAGAACGAACGCGACGAAATTGCATATTTTTCCATATAAATCATACTGAACCGGTATGGTTTGCTCTCCAAAACAATCGTCTTATTGGTCAAACTTAATCTAATATATAAAGAAAACAAAATTTATATAATTATGTTGATAAAAATACTGCATATGGCGGAGGTGTCAAACAAAAAAAGAGGCAAAACATTTTATTGATGAATCAATTGAGTCAATTTATATCGCTTTCACCGGAAGTAAAGAAACCGAGTAAATGAAATTAAAGAAAAATGATAAATCTTCACCAAGATAGTAAGTTCGTTTCATGAAACAGCGTGTGCGTAGAAAGAAAATTAATTATAATCAATGAAATGTCAAGGAAGTAACATGAGTAGATGAACCTAGTCGTGTTCAAATTTTTGATTTCACAAAAGGTAAGGAAAACTTTTAAAAGATTGTATACAAAGAATTTTGACCAAAACATTAACTTGATGAATAAATAAACGACGTTTGAAAATCTCTTGAAGAGTCCTCGTTTATATTTATACCGCTGTATATATGTGATGAAAGTAACAAGTTGAAAAGTCTCATCTCCCACCTTTTGACAATTCGAGCATTTTCTAGCGTTTTGTCGAGTTTCTCCTTTTCCTATTTGTTGCTCTGTTTTTGCTTATCATTTTTAAATTATTTTTCGATCCCACAGACAAATTTAAAGACAAGCATCTTGGTGTTTACGTCTGAGAAGACATGGATAAGATCAGTGCTTTGTCTGATGACTTGCTAGTGAAGGTATTGTTATTTCTTCCAACAAAAATTTATGTGTCCACTAGCACTTTATCGAAACGATGGGAGCATCTTTGGAAGTGGATACCAAAACTTGAGTTCGATGACAGAGACTATTCAGAGTCTGAAGGCAAGAGGTTACGGTGTTTCCTTCTCAGAAGTCTGCCACTACATAAAGCTCCGGTTATTGAAAGCTTGCGTCTCAAGCTAAGTAACTCGCATTTTGAACCTGACGTTGTCAAACTGATGGTTGCAATTGCTGTTTCTCACCACGTGCGAGAGCTGGATATTTCTTATTCTTCTGATCCGGAGAAGTCAAACATATTGCCGAGTAACTACTTGTTTACCAGCAAATCGCTTGTGACTTTGAAACTCGAGGATGGGATTCTCTTGGATGTTCCTCGTACGGGTTGTCTTCCCTCTCTGAAAACTTTGCAACTTCAACGTGTGGCATACGTCAATGAAGAATCTCTTCAACGGCTTTTATCTAGCTGCCCTGTTCTTGAAGAGCTATTGGTGGAACTATGGGAGGATGACACTATGAGAAAGTTCACTGTGATTGTCCCATCTTTGCAGAGTTTATCACTCTATATACCCTATGATTATGGCAGTATCGATGGGTTTGTGATAAAAACTCCTTCTTTGAAGTATTTCAAACTCAAGGATCATAACAGTAAGAGCCACTACTGTTTGATTGACAATATGCCTAACCTGATCGAGGCATATGTAGATGTTGAATTCCCTGATATCAAGAGTCTTATTGGATCAATCGCATCTGTCAAGCGTCTTGAAATATGTTCAGAGGTAAATCAGTTTTCATTGTCAAGTCATTTATTTATAAAATCTTCCGTTAGTAATTTTAATGTTATGCGCAGGCTGTATATGATGAAGGTTTTATTTTCAACAAGCTTGAAGATCTTAAGCTATGTAGATGCAAAGAGTGTTCGTCGAATCTACTTGTCCGGCTACTCAAAGATTCTCCTAACTTACGAGTACTTGACCTTTACGAAATGATTGTAAGTTTCGTTAACCTATTTTTTATTTTTATTTACGGTTTTATTCTAATTCTTCTGCTTGATCTCAGGATCATTACTATAATGGTACGATTAACTGGAAACAACCAAGTACTGTTCCTCAATGTATGTTGTCGAGTCTACAAATTTTCAACTGGTCAGCATACTCGGGAGCACCAGAAGAGAGAGATCTTGCGATTTACATCTTGGAAAATGCTAGTCGCTTAAAGACTACAACCATCTCGACCGATGAATGTGATATTCCAAAACTTGAGATGATAAAGGATTTGGCACTTTGTTCCAGAGCTTCAACAACATGCCAATTCATGTTTGATTGAGGATTTGATCATATAATTTTTTTCTTAAATGCCCAATAATATGATTTGAGCTTCTTCTTTAGTTCTGATCCGTTCTCGGACAAATATGTTTTTTACAACTATATTTTTGTTATTTTTCAACTATAAAAACTTGGGTTGCTTTTGACAAAAAAAAAAAAAAAAAACTTGTTTCAATCTATTGTCCAATGAAAAAACAGAGTATCTGAGCTATGTTAAATGATAAAGTTAAAAAGAGAACAAGCTTTGTGCATCCATTCCATGAGAAATATGGGTAACATTTTGTTTTATACTTTTCTTACACCGAAGAAATTATAATCAAACCTCAAAAAAACTGAATTGTAAAAATATTCCGAATCAAAAGATTTACATCGTTTATGGGGGAACTAAACCATTGCTCACCATTAACTGGAAGCGAATCTTTCTCAAACCGGGTTTGTGTCATTCAGGTTTAACTTCTTGTGGTTTGATATTGGTTTGGTTGAATTGGACAATTTTGGTTCATTTTCACCATTTAAAAAAAAAAATCCTCTATGAGAAGCCGGAAAGGCCTTGTGAGTTCTGTGAATCGGTGGATGAAACTTAGGAAGATGCACCATTGAAATCACACTCTAGGGTTCTTATTATAAGAGGAGTAGGTGTCACTAGTGAAGAATTTGTTTCTCTTCTCCGTTGAACGAGGATTACCGGAGAGATTTCAGGTAATTGCCTATTCTGTGACTTTCGCACTTGTTTCATTTCAAAGAAGTAATTTCCTGAATAATCTTTTCCGGGTAGCTTTAGCCGTCAGCGAGTTTGGATTTCGTTTGCCTCTCTTTCAAATTTGTGGTGTTTGCGAAGAATTGTGAGTGGTGTGATTATCGACGGCGAGGACGAAGCTTTGTCGTTCCGATATACAATATTCTGATAAACCAGCTCACTCTTGTTTCTTTTCCTCACTTTCTTAGATTCAAGCTTTACTCAGATCTACCCATTTCTTGATTCTTAATCGTTTTCTACAAATGCTTTTGTTCTTCCGTTTTTTTGTTTTTCTGAGTCTGGTTCTCAAGCGGAAATTGAGCTGCCTCCACTGAACTTCACAGGAAAAAAAAGACTCGTCGCCTTTGATTGTCTAGGGTTTTGTTTTGTTCCTCTGTATCGCTTTGTTTTTTTTCACTTGTTACTAATTTGTTCGGTTGGCTTCAGACAAATTTTTAACATGGGCAAAATCAGTGAGTTATCGGAGGAATTGCTGGAGAAGATAGTATCGTTTCTTCCTACCAAGGAAGCTGTATCCACTAGCATTTTGTCAAAGCAATGGGAGTTTCTTTGGATGNTCGGTGGATGAAACTTAGGAAGATGCACCATTGAAATCACACTCTAGGGTTCTTATTATAAGAGGAGTAGGTGTCACTAGTGAAGAATTTGTTTCTCTTCTCCGTTGAACGAGGATTGCCGGAGAGATTTCAGGTAAATTGCCTATTCTGTGACTTTCGCACTTGTTTCATTTCGAAGAAGTAATTTCCTGAATAATCGTTTCCGGGTAGCTTTAGGCGTCAGCGAGTTTGGATTTCGTTTGCTTCTCTTTCAAATTTGTGGTTTTTGCGACGAATTGTGATTATCGACGGCGAGGACGAAGCTTTGTCGTTCCGATATATTCTGATAAACCAGCTCACTCTTGTTTCTTTTCCTCACTTTCTCAGATTCTAGCTTTATTCAGATCTACCCATTTCTTGATTCTAAAATCGTTTTCTACAAATGCTTTTGTTCTTCGGACTCTTCCGATTTTTTTTTTTCTGAGTCTGGTTCTGAAGCGGAAATTGAGCTGCCTCCACTGAACTTCACAGGAAAAAAAGACTCGTCGCCTTTGATTGTCTAGGGTTTTGTTTTGTTCCTCTGTATCGCTTTGTTTTTTTTCACTTGTTACTAATTTGTTCGGTTGGCTTCAGACAAATTTTTAACATGGGCAAAATCAGTGAGTTATCGGAGGAATTGCTGGAGAAGATAGTATCGTTTCTTCCTACCAAGGAAGCTGTATCCACTAGCATTTTGTCAAAGCAATGGGAGTTTCTTTGGATGGCGGTGCCTAAACTCGACTTCGACGTTGCTGATTTCAAGTCAAAGCCTGCATTTCGGGAATTTATTAACAAGAATCTGCCATTACATAGAGCTCCGGTCATAGAAAGGTTTCGTCTCCGATCTCGTTCTGCATCACTTCAACCTGATGATATCAAACTGTGGGCTGGAATTGCAATTTCTCGCTGCGTGCGTGAGCTGAGTATCAACTGTTGGGGCGTCCATGATGTAATTTTGCCGACTAGTTTGTATACCTGCAACTCTCTCGTGACTCTGATACTTGCTGGCGGAAACGTTTTTGTGGATGTTCCTGGAATGGTTTCTCTCCCTTCACTGAAGACTTTGGAACTTCTACGTGTGACTTACTCAAACGATGACTCTCTTCGACGGCTTCTGCCCTGTTGCCCTGTTTTGGAAAATCTGGTTATTGAACGATATCATGATGACAACGTGACAGTGTTAGTTGTTACTGCCCCGTCATTGCGTCGTTTATCCTTGGAGACTGGTCGTGGATGTCCTCCTGGTGAGTATGTGATAGCTACACCTTCTTTGAAGTACTTGAAAGTTGAGGATGATGAAAGAGATGGTTTTTCCTGTTTGATTGACCATATGCCAATGCTTGAAGAAGCATATATCAATGTTCACGAACATGTCGAGAAGCTTCTCGAATCAATCACTTCCGTCAAACGTCTTGACTTAAACGCAAATTTCAACAGTGGAGAAGCGGTAATCTGTTTCCATCTCTCAGTTTCAAATTCTTAATCGCATGTTATCACTTACAACACTAGTTTTTATTTTCTCTTGAGAATAAATCCTTTGTTATTTCTTTGTCACGCGTTGCAGTCTGTGTATCCTGCTGGTATTGTCTTCAGTCAGCTTGAACATCTGAAGCTGTGTATAGACGACTATTATTGGCCGAAATTAATTTTCCGGTTTCTCAAAGATTCTCCAAAACTGCGAGACTTCTACATCTACGCCTATGTAAACTTCTTAGTTGACTCCTTTTTTCGATCTAACAAGCAATCTATGGCATGGTCTTACTGACTTTTTTTCTTTTTCTATCTCAGTGTGATCAGGATGAAAATTATAAACCGATGAGTTGGAAGAATAAGTCCGTTCCAAAATGTTTGTTGGAGAGTCTTGAAAGTTTCAAGTTTGAAGGGTACCAAGGAACATCAGGAGAGAGAGTTTTCTTGAGTTTTCTCTTCAAAAATGCTCGTTGCTTGAAGTCTTCATCAATTCTCCAAGCGTCGCCACGGTAGGAACTGAATGTGGAACTTGCTTTTGGAACCAAACATGTACCTTGTTATCATGTGTGGGTTAATTCTACCTTCTGGTTTTTTGTTGTATAAACCTTTAGAATCCGAGGAATATATCATGTGTGCCTAAGTCTAGTTTTGTAGAAGTGGATCCAGCCAGCTCTATTCTTTTGTAGAACAAACGTTTCCTTGTGCGAAAAGATTGTCAATTCGAGGTTCTGAAGCTCGAGAAGATTGTTCTCAACCAGCTCTATTGTCGAACAAATGATTTGATAACAAGTTCCCATTAAATCCGTAATATGAGATTGGTCTAACCTAATCTCCCCGTCAAAACTATGAAGTTAGGTTTGTACAATATCACTTAGTATATACGTAATGCACACAATTGTTTATTGGAATAACACTAAAAAATGTTATTGATACGATTTTTCCTTTTAATAATCGGTTTTGATGTTTTCCTTTTTACATTAGGTTTAAGCGTTTTCCTTTTAGCATTATGATTTAAAGTTGTCGTGGCCTATATAAGAAGGGTCTTTGATGATTAATGAGTTTATCAAAGGGGAAGCTAAAAGGAAAACGTTTATCACAGGGGAAGCTACGAATCGTCGTCTGCGAACGTTGCTACAATGGCAGAGAGTTCGTCGAGGAAGAACCTCAAACGATCCTTCTTAGAAGATGAAGAAGATTCCAATAAGCAACCACCAAAAAAGCGAGTTCGGTTTCCAATGGGGAAGAAATCTAAACCTGACCAAAACTTAGAGGAAGAGACTGTAGCTCGCCGCCAAGCACGTACTGCTGCTATGAAGCGTGCACAGATTCGCAATCAGATTACTGACGAGCTCTTTATCAACGATGATGATGATATTGATGAGGCTGGGGAGACTTATGAGAATGACGGGAACCGAACAGAAGATGGGATCCAGATCGAAGCTTTCAGTCTGGACAGGGAGAAAGAAGAAGGATACTTTGATGCTGATGGGAACTTTGTAGAATATGTCAGAGAAAAGGAAGTCAAGGATGCATGGCTTGACAGTATCGAAACCAATCCAATGTATATAGGACGATCTGCTACAAATGATACTGAGAAGGATGAAGATGGTGTGAACGAAAAACCAGTGGAGGAGGAACTTTCTCAAGAAGATATTGGAGTCAGAAAGAGGCGTATTGCTGACCTTCTTGAACCAGGAGAAACGGTCTTGCGAGCCTTAAGGAGGTTGAAAGGGAACAACTCGAATAATCGATGTAGAGAAACCAACAGCGATAGTGCTTAGCACTAGCCCAAGACCGTAATACCCGAGAGATCCGAAAGAAATAAAAGACTCTTTAAGTATGAAGAAAAATATGGAAGAACACTTAGAGAGACTTATGAAAAATACTCTTTATTAGCTTGTTCAACTTCTTGTATTTGTTGTTGTTATGTTTACAAATGAGGGGGTGAGGAGGTATTTATAGCCTCCCAAAACTATCTTACAAAGTTCTAGACTCTTCTTTTACAACCTCCTTACTTCCTAGATTTTTTCTAATTCTCTAGAGTTTTCTACACAAATCTTAAATTAATTAACTAATAGAATTCTCTAGAAACATTTAGAGAAGATGAATATTTTAATGATGTTTCTAAAGAATTCTAGAACTTGTACTCAACTTTGGGTTTAATAATTTTATCATCAAATCCAAAATTAAGCTTAACTCAAAATCAAGTTTAATTTCAATACTCCCCCTTAAACTTGATTTTGTCCATCATCCCGAGCTTCGAGCGAAGTAACTCGAATTGCCCTTTTGGTAATGACTTGGTGAAGATATCTGCAACGTTATCCTCGCTTCGAACTTCCAAAGCTTCAATTGTTCCATCAAGCACCTTCTCCCTTATGAAATGATGCTCTAACTCAATATGCTTTGTCCTTGAATGGAACACCGGATTATTAGCCAGCTTGATAGCACTTTGATTATCTCCATAGATTGCAACTGCCTTGTTGATTGGCTCAAACAAATCTTCAAGGAGCCTCCGAAGCCATATACACTCTTGAGCTGCGAGTGTCGAAGCTTTATACTCCGCTTCAGTGGTAGATAGTGACACTGTTGCTTGCTTCTTGCTGCACCATGANGAAATTTCTCGAGACGTTCTTATCAGATTTCCTTTTAGTGATTATTTTCCAATTCACAAATTTCATGTTCTTGTCCCATAGCCGTACATTCCCGTCCTGAGTCCCAAATTTTTCAGGGCTGACATACCTTCATTCTACACATTTACATTCGAAGGAATTGCTGATCAACAAAAGAAATTAAAAATTCAACTACAATAAATAATTAAATACAATCTAAAAAACAAAAACAAAAAACTGCAATAGAGATTCTACAACAATCTATGAATAGAAAGAATAATACAACAACCTACAAACATAACTCACTTTTATTACCACACAACTCATTTTTATTACCATACAAAATTCCAATGGAATATATACCCGTCCTGAACCCCAAAATTTTCAAGGCAGACATACATTCATTCTACACATTTACATTTGAAAAAAAAAACTGATCAATAAAAGAGAATTAAAAATTCAACTACACTAAATAATTAAATACAATCCACACAAAAAATAAAAACAAAAAAACTGCATTAGAGATTCCACAACAATCTATGAATAGTAATAACAACTTACAAACACAACTCACTTTTATTACCACACAAAATTCTAATAGAATATATACTATATGCATTACACTATCATATAGTAATTTCTTTCACCCAATCAACCAGAAATAAACTCCGTCTCAAAATCACATGTCCACTCCATCAAAATTACAACATCAATTACACAATCCCTTTTAGTACTGATCAAATACTACAAGAAAATAAATCTACCTTCAAATATGTGATTAACTTCTACCTCACTTATCATGATATGTATGATACAACATCAAGTAGATTAACCGAAAGTTTAATAAACTTTATTAAGACATCTATACTATCATGTCGACCACATAACACACAATGCCTCGAAGTCTCTTTTGAATTGAAGATTTCAACTCAAATGCATCAAAAAAACTATATGTTGATTTTGTAATTAGAGACTTAGAGAGAACACAAATCCAAGCTACACAAGAAGAATATGACAATTGTGATATATGTCTTGATAATCTACAAGGACCGAAAAATATTTTAACATTTTATTTTGCAATCACAAATATATTTCAGATTAGTTATACTATAAAATAATATGTCCTTAATTATGGTCAAAAATAAATAATTTTATATTTTATATGCTTACGATGAATAAAAAAAATTCTCATTCACTATAGATATTAGTATTCCACCAATCTTCCAATACAAAATTATAAAACTGCATGATATACACAAATTAGAAATTAATATTTATCCACAAATTTTTACTAACAGATATTGTAAAATAAATTATAAAATTGAAACATTTAAATTATCACAAAATCCGCCCAACGCGCGGAGCTTCTCCTAGTTTTTCATATGATTTGGTTGAATTATGAAAGTTGTTATGATTTGTTATTGAAGTTATATCAAATCCCACCTAAAACCATAAGATTTGAAATTTTGTATTTTTAACTAGGAAACTCCATCAAAACATCTTAAAATCATTCCAAATCTCTTATAATCCACTACTTAAAATATTTCCCATAACAAGAGATTTGATTTACTTTTTATAAATTTTTGATTGAATAACATAGGATTTGGTAAGACATTTAGAAATTATTAGTTCAATAACAGAGGATTTTAAAAGAACCATCAAATCTTCTAAAATTCCTAATCCCTTCATCTTAAAAAAAAAAAGACTAGTCTTTCAATTTAGTCAGATTTGGCCTAGATACCTTCTTTAATTTTTCTATGAAATTTTGCCTATTTTATTAGATCGTTAGATCCAACATAAACGATATGCAAATTCATCGGTCTCGGTTCGCATCATATTTGCATTTTAAGATTATAACTAAAAAATATATATTATTGAAATTTAACATCAATCAAATTAAACTAACAGTACACAGAGAGATAAAGAAATAAGAGAGAAAGAGCTCAAAACATAACAAAATAAAATCAACTACGTACAAGAACTCAAAAGAGACATTGATTGTGTATTGGTTGCCAAAGGAAAACGCCAACCCGGTGTTCTCAGTTTGATTGTCTAGATTACAAAAACGACATTGCATAAATCATAATCAGTACAAAAGGCGATTAGGAACTTCCCAACAAGCAAAGAGATGAAACAGTCGTTGACTCTTATAACTTCATGGTAATAACATGAATTGAATCCTATAAGAAATGATCTTGTATGCCCAAAAAAAATTAGCGACATAGGAAGAAAGAAAGGGAATATATATGAAGAAGAAATCAAGAAACTTTGTTACTCTTGTTTGCAGCACTCTGATTTGTGTTGCTTGATCGACAAGGTTTCTTCAGCGGATGAGTTGCTTCAAACGACGTCGTTATTAAACGATTTGTTTTGTAAGTAGTACTGTAGGCTACGATGAGTACTTACGAGTATGGGTCATTTATGACCCAAAACTCGGCCTACTAAACCCACCATTTTATGCCATATATACTTCTTCTTTTTTGAATAAACTTGTTTATTTAAACATACCTTTTCTTCCCTCTAACTTCATATTTACGTATGAATGCAAATTATGAAAACAATTATAAGTATATTTTTAACGAATAAATTAACTATTCTCTAAAGATCCACCATAGATATTTGCATTCCTAATTAAAAAAAAACTTGATATTTACGTCGAATAAATATGAAAAAATTCATAAAAAAAGTTGTTTCCTATGGTGTGTATTCAATGAAAGAAAAAGAACTGTTTTGGTAGAGGATTAAACATGCATTAATACCAAATAAATTAGAAACTCTTAATTTTGGGATAAATTCAATTAATTATATTTGCTTAAATATATGCCATGTGAAAACTTAAAAGGTGTTTGCTTTTTGTCCGCTCTCACTCAAAAAAGGGAAGCATATTTGCAGCTTTAGATTGCTTTCAGATGAAGATTCCAATTAGCATACGACTAAAGTGACTAAACAAACCGGGTATAATGAATATATTAGATTATTGGATATCCAGTTAGGTCCGGGCTCCAGCTTAACGGTATTGCAAATTTCTCGGTTTCTGTTTGCATCATATCTACACTTTTTAAGATTTTAATTAAATAAATGATAACATCAAAAGAGGAAAAATAACAAATATTATTGATATTAGAACGAGTCAATTTCAACAACAATACATAGAGAGAAGAGAGAAAGAGATCAAACTTAAACACTTAAAAATCAACTACAAGAATTCAAAGAGACAGAAGACCAGACTTAAACATCAATTAATTGATTTTATTTTAATTCAATTAAACATAACGGAAAAACAAAACTTCTTAAAAGAGTAATCCAAAGGTCAAAACCACGGCGGAGACGAAGAAAGTAGGGATGATAAACGAGGATGCATCGGAGGTAGGGCTCGGTGCCGGAGCCTCAACCGCTGCAGCCGTCTGTTGAACCACAGAGAACGCTATCATCGCAACGAGAACCGCCACGAAAAGCTTCATCTTCATTGCTTCCATTGTTAGTATTTTTTTTTTGGATTTGAGACTCTGGAGGAAGCAAATGAAGAGAAGGAAAAAAAAAAGGGTTTTGGTGATTGTTGTTGTGTTGTTTTTGATGTGTGACTTGTGAACTACATTTGTTAGTGTTTATATACACGAGTATACGCATGTAAGGCCAAGTGTGTACATGTCACTTTACACCAACGCATTGAATAATTTAATTTTAATGTTTCTAATATTTAATCATTTATCCCACTATAAATTTTAATTTAATCTTAAGAAAGTTGAATAAGAAATGTGTTATGTTGTATTATGGAATTGGTTTATGACACGTAAAGGTTTTAGTTCATCAACTATGTATATAAATAGTTGGAAAGAGCAATGCGCACTATTTTAGATTTGTATTATTTATCAATGACGGCAAATTTATTTTCTATTAATTATATTTGCCAAAGTATTTATTTTAATTTCGTTTTCAAAACTTATCAGATCTAGGATCGAAATACCATTGGTTGTTTTACTTTAAATAAAAATAAAAAACATTCGTAAAAGTATCTTAAACTATATTTTTACAGATGATAAATTGATAAAGTTTTTGTTTAATGAAAATCAGTTAATATTTTTTTTTTCTCAAATTATCTTGTCCGCTTTTATGTAACTGTAATTTCTATATCTCACTTTTTGTTAGTTTTTCTGTATTGTTGTAGAGTATAGGTTTCAAATTTTCATTGTGTTCTCATTCAATGAATGTTTTTTCTTCTCTCCGAATAGTGTCTTTTTGTATATTTATTTTCTTGCCTCTCTTCTCTTTGTACACTTCATCTGTATGGGATTTGTCCATAAGAAAATGATTAATAAATTTAATAGGTTTGTGTGTGTGTGTGAAATGAGTAGATATATATGAGAGAAGCAATGAGCTGTTTAGCTGTTTCTTATAGAGTTATAGGTAAAGAAGATGGAAATTGGATGATGGTTCCATGGCCTCCATGTGCTCCAAGTAACATGATTTGGCCTAACCCATATGCTCTTTATTTCCCTTTTTTCGGATTAATCGACTTTGATATATGATTCGGCGTATCAATTTTTCGTTTATTAATCGGCGTATCAATATTTAACTCCAACATTATTAAGTAATAATTGGAAATATAAATTATCTATAATATCATAAGTATTTCATGCTTTTCATCATAACCTTTGTTACAGAAGTACGAGTCACCCATTTCAATAATTCAATTTTTAACCTATTATTTCATTATTTATAATACATTTTACAAATTTAAATTTTGTTTTTTTGAAACGGAGAAATTAATTTTTGTTTTGTCAACAATAACATGAATCACATAAAACACGAAACTTTAAAAAGGATAAGTATGTTGAAGAGTAATTGAAAAAAAAAAAAAGCAGAAGTTCGCCCAAGCTCGATGCTCCCAGACACGGAGTCCGAGGTAGTCGCAAGCCATGGTTTTAACGCTCATCTCCCCGGCAACAATCCTCCTCCGGCTGGTCGACGTCTCTTCATCCTCTCGGGCTTTCAAGGAGAACTCCGACAATCTGCTTCTTTCNTAGGCTTACTTTTTGAACTATTTACAGTGGTGTCATTTTGCTTAGGTGTCATCACCACACTTATTCTCCTATTATTTTAATACAAATTTCCTTTTTTAATTACACTAATTACATTATATCCCTTTAACCATTTATTACTTTAAACATTTAATTTATGAAAATATAATTTATTACTAATTTCTTAATATCATTTTTTTACATCAATTTCTTTATATCATTTATTTATACATAATTTAACATTTAATTTATGAAGATATTCTCTTTCTTTCTATTTCTTATCAAAAATATATCATACTAATTATTTTTTTAAACACTATATTTCTTCTCTTATTTTTGTTTAAATTTAGGTTTTAACAAAAAAAAATCATCACAACATCCATATAGTAAAAAATATATAGATTTTTTAATACATGTGTTATAATTCGATTTTTTTAAAATGAATATAAATTACTAAAATAACTAATAAATATGAGTATGTTTTAAAAAGTCACACACTGGAAATGAAGATGTGTTGATGGTTCAAAAATCATTATAAAAAAACATAAATGATAAACAAAAACTGTAAAAGCAAGAAGTTTGATTTAATAGTCATCGATATTTATAAATATTTGTTTGGTTTAATATGCTTTGTTAATAGAAAAATATAAATTAACTAATAATATAAATATTTAAACTTGATAACAAGTTAAAAATATTATATCAAAAATTCGAAATATTAAAATAATTTAATATGTTAAAAACAAATAATATTATAAATATTTTCTTTCTTTATGAAGAAAACATCATTTAATTTATGAAAATATTATCTTTCTTTCTATTCTTTTACCAAAAATATATCATACTAATTATTTTTTTAAACACCATATTTCTTCTCTTATTTTTGTTTAAGCTTATTTTTGTAAAAAAAAAAAATCATCACAACATCCATATAGTAAAAAATATATAGATTCTTTTATACATCTGTTATAATTCTAATTTTTATCATTTATATAAATTACTCAAATGATTAATAAATATGAGTATGTTTTAAAAAGTCCCACATTGAAAATGAGAAAGTGTAGATAGTTCAAAAATTATTATAAAAAACATAAATGATTAAAAAACTGTAAAAGTAAGAAGCTTATTTTAATAGACATCCATACATATTATTCATATATATATATAACTCATTAAGTTATTTTTATTTTAAACAATTTCAAAATCATCTTTAATAAAATTATTTATTATATATAACTCATTAAGTTATTTTTTAGTTTAAACAATTTCATAATCATCTTTAATAAAATTCTTTATTGATTTCTCATCCTGCGCAGGGCGCAAGTTATCACCTAGTATGTATATACAGTATAAACTATATAAATTAATAATCTTGGGATCATGAAGTTTTATAAAAAAATTATTAATTTATAGTGATTATTAATTTATAGATATATTATTTGGTTGAAAAACTAATTTTGTGACTGACAAAAAATATTAATTTAGCGAGTTATTAATGAATCGAATATTAATTTATAGAGTTTTTATTGTACATGTAAATGCGAGTTTTTTTGTTACTGAATACATTCATTTCTTCGTTTTGCAGGTTACATAGTTCCGGGTGGCATTATGACGACATATCATGAATAAGTTGATGTGAATTTCTTTGTCTACTTGAAATTTATGGTATGAAATGCGGTTGTAATGGTTATAAAGAAAAATAAGTGTATAAAATACACTAATTTGAAGTCCACCCCCTTATTTTTCTATGTTATTTTTGGTACTTGCTATGGCTTAGACAATTATCAAATAACTTAATATTGCTCAAATATTTTCCAAAATTACTTAATTACAACCGGACTTTTTTTTTTTAGTAGTTTGGAAATAACTCAATTAATATTGCTCAAACTTGAGTACAAACCCTAGCTTCTCTATAGAGTTTACCAGGTCGACACAGATAACCTTTGTTTGGAGCACAATGAGAATCCTCAGAACAAATACACAGCCCTTCCAAAGCACATCCTTGTTTCACAATCGTTACGTTTCCTCTTAACCCTAGAATTTGATCCGTCCACTCTGTAGAAAACAACCCCGACGGATCCAATCTCTCCTTCACCTTCAAAAACGCGTTTGCGTTCTTGTACTTTCTAATGGCACCATCAAACGCTAGGTTTCTATTTTTCCCCCAGTGTGGCAACGCCTTGTATTTCAATATGGCCATTTGCTCGATCTCTTCGATGAAATCCTCGTAGAGACGTGGTGCCAAAGGATCATATTTGCTTCGGTAGTAAGTTAGGTCGAAGTCTAAAGCTTTTTCTTCTTTCCCGAGAAAAGCAGGAGAGGATGTGACGTAGCGCATTAGAATACCGTTGCTGTTTTCAAGGACGCACAGAGATTTGGGATCGATCTTCACAAGTTCTTTGATGTCGTTGATAAAATCTTTGACTTGTGTGAGAGGAACACTGAATGTTGTTTGGTGAAAGAACTCCCCTTTTATGCGTGGATCCCACGGACAAGCCGTGATTAATCCGTTCCGATGACTGTCTAGACACGTACCGGACGACATCATACGGTCTTGGCTTCCAATAACCGGATAGCCTGTAAATATAAAGCCTGCGGTGGAAATTATACGGTGAATATATAATTGTAAAACGTAAAAATCTTGTATATACGGAAACAATTAATCAAGAGAGGTGATTACCATTATTTGTCAAACCGTATGATATTCCAAACAAAAAAGATGTTAAACGCTTTGCTCTATCACACGTATTATTTCCATCACCTGACGACTCGTCATTCTCATCTTCATTTCATGAACCAAATATATCACTACAAGAAAAAACCTCTAATCCAACAGCCATATTTGTAGATAATTCGTTGGAAATCATGTTTTCCAACTAATATCTCATAAATCGTATTTCGTTGGAATATGAGCGTTGGAAACATATACCTACGAATTATAATTGATGGAAATTCGTCAGAAGTAATTGACATAGTATTTGTCGGAAAATTATCGGTAAATACCGTCGAAATTCTAATTACATTGTTCCAATGAACCATTTGTAGGAACGTTGTTGGTATTTGCCATCAAATTTCGCAATTGTATATATATATATTAGAATTGTATTATAAGCATGCAATTGCGCAAATCATATATGTGAGAGTCTTAGAAATAAAGAATGAACCTAAGGATCTGGTGACAGCTAAGACCACAGAGAGTTGTGAACGGAATGGGAAGAAATTGAACAAGCCATTGCCCCAAGTGTTGGCCGGAACTCGGTCATCAATTCGATAAACCACTTTGCCTTGAGTCGGTAACCATAGGAAATCCGCAAACTCGTATTTTTCACCAAAATCCAAGGCTTGATCTCCGAAATCCGCATCGTCTCTCATAACATACGTTAACGATCTCTTGAACATCGGTTGCAACTTGAAAGTTACCTTTTCCAAGAAAGACAAAACAATAAATGTAAATATTTTTCGAGCACAAACAAGAAAATATCATTTATAACTGATCTATAGTATTGTTACCTGAGAGATAACACCAAGAACGCCTAAAGAAACTTTGGCTGCGTTAAATTCTTCAGGATTCGTAGTCTCACTAAGAACCCGAACCTTCACAAACCCATCAGAAACCGAACCAGGACTCACCATTCTTATCTCGGTCACGTGATCATGTACCGCACTTCCTTTACCCCAAAGCGAGCTTCCGTGAGCACCTGCCCCCATCATTCCTCCAACCGTAAGCCCCCACCAGTACGGTGCGTACGGCAAAGCCAGCTCCAACTCCGCCGCTTCACCGATCAGCTGCCTTAGCGTCACGCCGCTCTCAACCGTCAAAGTCTCGGCCTTGGGATCGGTTCGCACCACGTTGTTTAGGTATTTGGTGCTTATGAGAATCCCGTCCTTGCCGTCCGTGCAAACCAGCTTCGGGATGCTGTGAGAGTACCGAGTCACGACCCGCATTTTTTGGCCGGCTCTAGTGGCTGCAGCCACCACAGAGACGAGCTCAGCCTCGGTTTTTGGGTACTCCACTTTTGCAGCTTCGCATATAGAGCGGTCGGGGAAGGCTCCATACGAATTCGTAACCGTGCATATTGTGTTTCCGCCGGAATCACACTTGACCGGATCATCCGGTGGAGTTGAGGAAGCGAATGTGAGAAAACAAAAGATCACACTTAGCCAAAATGCCATTTTTCAAAAGAACTATTAAAATCTAATTGCAAGAGAAATGTTTTTTTTTATTTGTTTTTATAGAAGTTTTCCAAGGGAAATGTTTGGGCAGCGTTTCATCTATATAGCTTTGATATTATATTATTAATTAGATATTAAGAGCAACCTGCAATGTAAGCTTTTTGTGGTATACAATATTATATGTATATCACCATATCGCTAGTTGTCCAAAACATCAAATATCGAAATATAAATTCTATTTAAGTATTATGTAGTAACTTAGTATTTTATTTTTTCTCTTGTACAAATCAGAATATTGATGAAAAGAAAGAAATATCATTAGTAGATATGTTTTACGATATCTTTTAGATGATACCATTGATTTGCTTGTAATTTTTGTTTTTCAGGTTACTTAGTTCCCCCGGTGGCATGATGAAACATCATAAATAAATTAATGTGTGTTTCTTTGTCTACTAAATTTATGGCTAAATAGGGTTGTAAGGGTAATAAAAAAACTTGTAAGAAATGCACCCCTATTTTCTATCTTGTTGATGGTACACTGGCTCTTGGTATGGCTTCTTAGTCAATAATCAATACGGATGGTAAAATATGTTTCCGAAAACTTATTCTATTATAATTGCAAACGGAGAATAATGATCCGTGATTCCGTTAGAAGGAAGAGGAAGAACAATCAAAAGAAATTAAGAGATTTCGTAAGATTCTTTTTTTTAGTAGTTTGGAAATAATCACCCTCAATCACTTACACGAGTACAAACCCTTCTCTATAGAGTTTATCATGTTCTCTCTCCAGTCTCCCCATTTTGGTGTAACGATAGATATATATGTTAATTTTGGCCAGAAGACTCGACATTATTTTAATTGACCAAATCAAACATTATCCATCATTACGCGTTACATTTTTCACATGTTAGTTAAATATATGTATTTATTTTTTTATACATTGAGTAACCTATCAAATTTTCATATAATCTCTTTATTCACATATATATATATGTATATATACTATTACTTTTTTTTCTTTTTTTTAGTAATACTATTACTATATTAATATAAAAGGACTCCTAACAGATATATATCTGTAGATATGATTTTAGTCTATGTATATTGATATCTTGCCAAAATAAGCAAATTTTGGTCATAATCTCATTTCAGTATTTAACATACCGTGTATATTTTTCTACACACAGATTCGTAAAAGAGAGAGAAAGAAAAGAGAAACAAACAACAAATCATGAAAGACCAAATCTTCTGTCAGTTTCTAGTTGTAATGATTTTGTTGTGTTCATCTCAAATTCAGGGAGAGAGAGATGTAATGATTCAGGCATAGAAGTTTTGATAGGTTGTCCAAACTCTATCTACAAGGAGCTGCCAACTCCTCCGACACCGTCCGAAGGTTGTTGCACTCTTGTCCGACTTATTGGAATGAAATTGTAACACCCCGACCGCCTCTACCAGCGAGGCCCCACATCTCTCACGGGCTGTGGGTCCCCCGCCCCTGTCCGACGGTCGGTGCGTTATTTTTTTCGGTGGCCCGACCGACTGATTTACTTGTCCCTGCAATCACCACACGACCTTTTCCCGTGTTTTTGCCTCACTCACACGGTTCCGCAGAGGACTTCCCGGAAGGTCACCCATCCTAGTCCTACTCCAGCATAAGCACGTTTAACTCTGGAGTTCTCTTAGGCTAAGTGACCGGAAAAGATAAGTGCACTTTGATGACATAGGTAGGCAAATCAATCCATTTAAACTTATTCAAATGGGCCGGGTCCGGGTCGTTACAATTCTCCCTCACTTAACGGGAATTCGTCCCCGAATTCTGATCCCGCTAGTGTGAACTCTAACCCCCAAACCCCAAGACAGTCTCCTGGTACAGAACCAGTTTGACTTTCCTTGGCTCTGATACCACTTGTAACACCCCGACCGCCCCTACCAGCGAGGCCCCACACCTCTCACGGGCTGTGGGCTCCCCGCCCCTGTTCACGGTCGGTGCGTTATTTTTCTCGGTGGCCCGATCGACTGATTTACTTGTCCCTGCAATCACCACGCGACCTTTTCCCACGGTTCTGCAGAAGACTTCCCGGAAGGTCACCCATCCTAGTCCTACTCCAGCATAAGCACGCTTAACTCTGGAGTTCTCTTAGGGTAAGTGACCGGAAAAGGTAAGTGCACTTTGATGACATAGGTAGCCAAATCAATCCATTTAAACCTATTCAAATGGGTCGGGCCCGGATCGTTACAGAAATGCATCTGTGAAGTCATTAATAAGAAAATCGAAGCAGTCATTGATATGCAAAAGCTCGTCAATGTCGCCGCTGCTTGTGGCCATCCTCTTGCTCCTGGT
>JAHZTW010000001.1:297481468-297541992 GCA_020283515.1 Alliaria petiolata
AGCCACCCCTTACCACCCTCAAACTAGTGGTCAAGTGGAAGTCTCAAACCGTGAGATCAAAGCTATTCTTGAGAAAACTGTGGGTATAACAAGAAAGGATTGGTCAATCAAGCTTGATGATGCTTTGTGGGCTTATAGGACAGCTTTCAAGACACCAATTGGGAGGTCTCCTTTCAACCTTGTGTATGGAAAATCTTGTCATCTACCAGTAGAGATTGAACACAAGGCTTTGTGGGCTGTGAAGCTTCTCAACTACAACATAAAAACTGCCCAAGAAAAGAGATTGGTCCAACTCCAAGAGCTTGAGGAGATTAGGCTTGAGTCTTATGAAAGCTCAAGGATCTACAAGGAGCGAACTAAAGCCTTTCATGACAAGAGGATTGTGAAGAAGGAATTAAGTGTTGGTGACAAAGTTCTTCTCTACAATTCAAGATTGAAGTTGTTCTCGGGTAAGCTCAAGTCAAGGTGGGGAGGACCTTTTGAGATTCAAGAAGTGTTGCCTTATGGAGCTATCACCTTGATTGGAAAGAATGGGGAGGGTTTCACGGTCAACGGTCATAGGGTCAAGCCATACTTGGTGCATGAATCAAAGGAAGAGGCAAGCTCAATTCCTCTTCAAGATCCTCCACATGCCTAAGGGTTTGAAAAGTCAAGCTTAGTGACTTTAAATAAGCGCACTTGGGAGGCATTCCCATGGTATCCTTGTATATATTCTTGTTTTTCATTTCTATTATTGTGTTTTTAAGTGTTGGTGATTGTTAGGTTTGAGCCATATGAATTGGACTTTGATGGAAAGCATGAAAAGATAAATTTTAGGGAGGCATCGGTTTGGAGCACCTCGGTTTGGCAAACCGAGGTGAGCTTGGCAGAACACTCATCGGTCTGGATGCCTCGGTTTGGGAAACCGAGGTGAGCTCGGCAGAGCTTCCATCGGACTGGCTGCATCGGACAAGCAAACCGAGGCCGAGCTTCCTGAAAACTCATCGGTTAGCGGCACATCGGTTTGGCAAACCGATGCAGCCCCAAAAGATAAGTCAACACTTCCTTTCTCCCTTTGACCGGTTCAAATTGAGTAAACCAAGCCTTTTCTAAACCAATTTTTACAGAATTTTGCTTGGTTTAGTCTCTTCTTCTTTCTCAAACTCGTTTTTTCCTCCATTCTCCCATTGTTTCACTATTTTGAGCATAAAACTCTCAATTTTCACTCAATTTTGGTGATTCAAGAACCCACTTGCTCGGAATTCTATTGTCTAACTGTTTCTATTCCAATTTCGGGCCACCCTTCTGTGCAAAGAACAAGGTATTTTCTCTCTATTTCTCTCCATATCCATGATTTTCTCTCTTGGAGGAACTTGAGGAATTTGGTAAATTGGAATCGAAATTGGTTGCTAGAAGCTTGGGTTATACTTGGGAATGATAATCTTGTTGATTTGGTGGCAAAAACGTGCTTACTTTGAGAAATTTTGAAAATGTTTTGGCATTTAGAGTTCTAGGGATAAAAAGTTCAAAAAATTTCAAATAGGTACTCTAAATGTAGTTAAAATTTGGGGCTTTTGCTTGTAATTAGGTGCATTACCCACGATTTAGCATAGCCCCTCTTGAATTTGAGTTTTGACCAAATTGAATTTTTGAGTTCATGCCAAAATTTTCTCTAAGTATGGGATTGTTTGATCTTTGGTTTTCTCTTGTTATTGTCTCTACATTCTAATCTTGTTGATGGCAATAATATGTAGCTAACTCTCTTCCAAGCGTTTCCTATTCATAGGTACAAATGGTGAAAGTTAGAGGACCACATGATGGAGAAACATATCAACAAAGAGAGGATAGGAGGAAAGGGAAGCGAGCAATGGTTCATGGTGAGGGAAGCAAACACCCTTCCACACGCGCAAAAGAGGCCGATGGAAAAGAAGCCACCGCGAGTGAGGTTTATAAGATTCTCATGGACATGGAGCACAAAGAGACAAGATTCCCTCACATGGAGACTCTTAGGGAACTTGGCTTGTTTGATGATGTGCTAGAGCTCTACACACAAATGGGGATGAGGAAGTTCTTCCAAATGGCTCACCCAACCCATAAGGCCCCATTTTGCCAATTCCTCTCTACTCTCAAGGTGGAATTTTACCCCCTTTGTGAGGACCCCACTGAAGAAGAGAAGCTAGATGGGCATGGATATATAACCTTCAAGGCAGGCCGCAAACACCATAGGATGTCTTTCAAGGAGCTTAATGAAGTGTTTGGGTTTGAAGAAGGATGGAGAAGAGAAAAGCTTTTGGAGTTTCGACGGGATGAGCTTACGAATCTGTGGAAGTATATCGCGGTTGGCAACTTCAAGGCTGGTACAAGCAAGAGTGGCTCCATCACACATCCCACAGTGAGGTATGCGCACAAGGCACTAGCTCATACCTTCTTTTCAAGAAAGGAATGCGGTTATGTGACTGAAGATGAGCTAGAGCTTTTGGACATGGGATTTAAGAACATCCTTAAAACCATAAGGATTGGGAATAAGGTGATAACTTTGCATGGGGATGGTTCCGGGATAGGCTTGATCACTCTCCTTCTGAAGAAGCTGTTGAGCTACAAAGAATGGGCTGCTACAACTAAGGACTTTGCACCACAACTCAGCGTGGGAGGTATGGTGACACCCATTCTCGAGGCTTGTGGAGCGGATCTTGGGGAGGTTACACATGATATGGAATGGCTGGATATTTCATACCTTCGCAAGACAAGGTTCCTTAGTGGAACATCGGGAGGTAGATATGTCTACAAGTTTGCTTATGGCGAAAGAACGGAAGCAAGGATCCGACTCCCATGCCCCCATTCGACTAGTTTCAGCGAGAGGAGTAACATCCATTTCTGCCCCCCAAGTGATGATCTCTACAACCCTTCAGTTGACCCTCCACTTGAGACCGGGAAGAAGACAAGGGGCTCCACGAGTCAAGCAAGCGCCGAGATTGACCCCGAGGAAAACCAAGAGGAGCCTATGAGTCCGAAAGTTGGGAGCGAGCGCTACTTCTTTGATGCTTATGAGCTAGCAGTTCCTTCCCAACCCCTTAGAGAAGCACATCATCGCATCAACCTCCTCCAAAGGTGGAACAAGTACCAAGATAAGACCATTAGGAAGATGGTCAAAACCATCAAGGGGATGGCAAATGAAATCAAGGGCTTAAAGAACAAAATTGGGGGCGCTTCATCATCATCAAGAGCTCGCGAGGCTGCACATGAGGAAGAAGACATAGGAGAGAGCGCCATGGAGCTTGATAGGAGACACTCCTTCCACGAGCAAGGGAGGAATACTTCCCATGAGGAACCACCCCGATCCTCCTCCTATGAGACTCACCAAAGGAAGAGGAAACCAATGCGTTCCCCAACACCGGAGTCAAGCAACCAATCATACTCGATGGGGAAATCATCCTCCTCCTCAATCCAATGCATTGCTAGAGAACTTGTGGATACCATATATATATTTGGGTTATCTTCTTTCCTTTTACCACTCTTGTTAACCCAAATAGCCGACTCTCATCTTTAGAGCGGTTGAAAACGAACTCCCTAACTAAGCTTCCTTTGAAACCTCTTCCTTATTGAGTGCATTAGGCCTTTTTCTTCTTGTGAACTTAGCAAAAAGTGTTGAGTTTAGAGCGACAAGGATAGGCTTCCATGTAGCTAGCTCGAGAACAATGAGCTAGATGATAGGATAGGATTCTTGGGTGGGAATTTTGGCTTGATATTTGATGTGGAACAAGTAAGTGGGCGAAGTTGAGATGGTGAAAGGGGGAAAACGAAAATATTTGGAACAAGTGTTGGCATTGTATATTGTGCTCTAAGTGTTAAGAAAAAAAAAGAAATCCTCTAGAAAAGAAAAGTAAAAGAGCCAAGAAAAAGAAAAAAATATGGCTAAGATGTTATAAGAAAGAGGATAGCAAATTGTGAATGGAAAGAGAAAGAGCTTGAAGTGAAAAGTGTGCCAACACTTGTGGTTGTAGAAGATGTTTTCCCCAAGTGCTTAAATGAGAAAAGGAGAATGTGGTTTGAGCTTATGGGTTTGGCGAATTTTCTTGTAATGGGTAGCTTAGGTTGGACTTGGTGAGTGAGTTTAAAAGAAAAATGAGAGTGAAGACAATTGTGTTACAAAGGGTAGATGGAAGTTTGTCCTTGTATGCATAGGTTGCTTTTTACTCTTAGCATTTTGCCAAAGTTCACTTGTTCATTGAGAGATCCCTTGCATTGGAACCCCATGAAGTTGAGATCATTTTTATCTCAAAACCTTACCCAAAAACCAAACAAGTTTTTTAGCATTGTATGATTCATGATCCATGGTTACTACTTAATGAATGTTAAAGAGTTGGTGAAAATGAATGCTTGTGTAAGTTGAGGCTTGGGTTCACTTGAATGAGTATGGGTATGGCTAGACCTTTTGGAGTAGAAATGTGCATAAAGAGCATCCTAGAACTACTAAATAGGACCATCGAATTGATTTATTTGCTTGACACCTTTGGATTTGAGTCCCCACTTTCAAACCTCTCTCCTTGGCTTGTGTTTCATTTGCTTGTGGACAAGCAAAAGACAAGTTTGGGGGAGTTGATATGTCTATATTTTGCATCATATTCTCACCCATTTAGTGTAAGTTTATCATCATCTAGGAGTATATTTAAGCATCATTGTGTTGCATTTTGATCATTTAGAGTCTAAGGTGTCTTTGCATAGTTTTTGCATATTTGTTGTATTTGGAGTGTTCCTCAGGTACATTTGGAGTTAAAGAAACCATATGGTGCTTTGGGGATGAGTTCGGATCAAGGAGGAGTTGAAACAAAGATTGACAGAAGTTGTCTGCCACTGCATCGGTTAGAGGTACCTCGGACTGCAAACCGAGATGAGCCTTCCAGACTTCTCATCGGTTTGCTTCCATCGGTCTGGACGTGCGGAGCAGCTCGAGACGCTTCCACCAGACTTCCCATCGGTTTGGCTGCATCGGGCTGGCAAACCGAGACGCTTCCACCAGACTTCCCATCGGTTTGGCCACCTCGGACTGCAAATCGAGACGGACGTTCCAGAGCTCACCTCGGTCAAGAAGCCTCGGACAGACAGGCCGAGACGCGTCTCTCATCACGCATCGGTTAAGGGCGCATCGGTTTGGCAAACCGATGCAGCCTCTTTTTCCAGCCAAAAACCAGGTCAATACCCGGTTTGTTCCGGGTTGACCCGGTACGATCACTGTTCACTATAAATACCATTCAGACCTAATTTTCTTTTTTTTTAACTTGGATTCTCTTGTTCTTAGCCTAAACTTTTAGCCACTTTGAGAAAAACCTTGTTTATGCTTTGAATCTTTGAGTTTAATGCAATATCTCTTTTAGATTTCTTGTTTTATCTTTCTCTAATCATGTTTAACCTTTCTCTAATTTTTGATTTGATGGGTTTAAGTATGATTAGTGAGTAGTTCTCTAGGAACTTGGGGATGGGTTAGATTTAGGGATTTCTAATGGTTCAATCTTGCAATCTAGGATAGATTCTTTCATTTCTCTTCTTATTAAGTAGTTCCTAATGCCAAATAGCTAATCTTTGCTATTTTGGATCATAGGCATTTCATCCACCTACCAAGTGTTTGATGAAATGCTTGAACCAACTTAATAAGAGATTTACATTTCTAGCCTAAGACATTAGTTGTCTAGAGTGTTTATCATACCTTTTAGACTTGAAATTAATGCTTGTTGATTATCTTAATGCTAAAACATCATTAGTTCATTTGGGTGTTTAACAAAGGGATTAGAGCCACACATCATGGTCTAGTCTTCATTAAGTGTTCTAGGTATAGAGTTAGCCTGATTAGTTGCTTAAATGATTGCAAGGTTGTCCATTTAGTTTCCCAAATCAATGATTCCATCCCTAGGTTTCGTTTTTAGCCAATTTGATAATCTTGATTAGTAGTAACTGCTTGATTAGTGCTTGATTAGTAGTGATTAAGGTTTAATTTTATATTATTGCTTTAGTAGTGTCTCTTCTAGTTTGTGCTTTGCTTTTAATTATCATTTGTCACTTGAATTGTCAATTTATCTTAGCTTAAACTAGACTTTGTATTCTTATTGAATCATCTCCCAAGATGGATTGATATCTCAAATATTGCAATGATATGAGCAATTGAGAAATTGCTTGCAAGACATAAAAAGTCTTGTTTCAAGTATCAATAATAAAGATATACAATCTCAAGAAAAAAGAAGGAAATTAGAAATTCCTTACGGTGACCCTAATTTTCTACTCTCGTGATAAGAAATTTTCATTGTGTGAAACATATTCTATTCTCTCTTCACGAAAAGTGTTTTTTGAATAGGCCAGGCAAATCCAATGAAGCGAAAAACATCAAACAATGAGAATCTTAACGAAACACCTCCTTTCAAACAAGTGCTCATTTGTTTTATGATCTAAATCTTACTATGATTTACAGTACTAATTTAACTGTAATCGTGATTCAGAGGTGGAAGACCCAAAAAGAACTCGAACTTACAAAGATCTAATATTGCAATTACACCACCACCTATACAGAAGCGTTAGTTTTTTTTTTTTTTTTTCACTATTTTATAGTTGTTCATTACTATGCTTGATACCAGTTTACTAACAGGTGGTAATCGAGGAAAAAAAAATTCAACGTGCTTGATTGGAAATACATCTAATATTAGCCCAGGTATGCAAGACATAAATACTCCATTATCAGACGTTACCAATTCTTTGGTTCATGACTCTAATACTTCTAGACAAGAGATAAGAAGGAAGATGCAAGTAATCAAGATTAAACGTGATACTAGCACACCATCATGTTTGGTATTTATAATTACATATAATTATATGTTTGATTTTTTAAACGTATGCTTAGAATTTTACATAATGATATATGTTCTTCAAATAATCTATCTATGGAGTATTATTACAATAATATTTCATGCTTTTTTATTATTTTTTTCAGATTTCACAAATTTGACAAATTTAAACGGAACTCGATCATTTACAAATATCTCAAGGAATTTAGATAACGATTTTGGAGATAACTTGTCAAAGGGAAAGCAAACTGAAGTTCGAAACAATTTTTCAAACCACCAAGGCAGTGTCCGAGATCGTTCAAAAATATTCATAGCTGAAGAACATCCTGAAGGTTTGCTTGTAACTAATTTTCGCTCTAAATATTGTGTTTTTCTCTTTTTTCAAACGATATTAACACTTTCAGTTTAACAGCCTATGACAACAGATACAGAATGGAAAGTGAATCTAAAGATGATGATGATGAACCACAAAATTATGATCCTGATTTTTATGTCGGTGAGTCTTCTTCAGGAATGCAAGATATCGAACATTCTCAAAACAATATGGTTTGAGAGAATGTTAGTGTTGTATGTCAAGTTATAACAAATTCCGTATCACCTCAAACTATTGTCATCGGAATTCAACTAAACGGTAGACAAAAATAGATAGAACAGAGACATATATAATATATATTTATTCAGTACATAATGGTAAGGTTTTTAACAAAACAAAATGGTATATGTCAGGTTACTACGACGAAGGAGATTCAATATATAATTGTCTTAGCTGTGGAGCTTATATGTGGTATGGTGAAAGAATTGGAAAAAGAAGAAGAAGATTGCAACCGCTGTTTACAATGTGTTGTAAACAAGGAAAGGTGGTACTCCCATTCCTTAAAAATCCTCCTACTAAATTATTTGAGTTGTTATGCAAAGGAGATAATATGGGAAAACATTTTCGAGAGTTCATAAGAGCATACAATATGTTGTTCTCTTTCACATCATTAGGAGGGAAGATTGATCATTCTGTTAACAATGGTAGTGGACCATATGTTTACAAAATGCATGGTGAGAATTATCATCGTATTGGTGATATATTACCAAAATCTGGTGAAAAACATAAGTTTTTGCAGCTATATATATACGATACTCTCAATGAAATAAAGAATCGAATCAAAGCTTAAGGGTAAGTGAATTTTCTCCCCACTTTTCTTCTAAACAATTATTTTTAAAGCTCACAGTTTTATCTCTTTTAGAGTAAATATAATGAAAACCTATTAATAATTTATTTTCATATTTTATATAGGTCTACGACTGGAACCGGTGAAAAACTTAGTGAATTAATTGTGTCTATCTTGAAGAAGATGTTAGATTTTTTCAATCCTCACGTTAAGACGTTTCGATCAGCAAAGGAGAGATTTGATGTCGAAGCAAGTGGTGGATTAAGATTGAGGTTGATTGAAGGTAGAACTTCAGATGGAAGGACACACAACATTCCAACTGCAGACGAAGTTGCAGCTCTTATACCCGGAGATTTTGTTCTGAATATGGAAACACTTGATATTGTGCTTGAGACTATTTCATGAAGGTTACAAAGAATTAGTGAACTACATCCTTCTTATCTGCCACTACAATACCCACTATTGTTTCCATACAGATAAGATGGCTTTCGATTGGACATACCTATTGGATTTGAAGACACCACTGGAAGAAAACCAAAATCAATAACTATGCGTGAGTTCTTTGCATTTCGAATCCTTGAGAGAAGAGGAGAATCTCCTACCATAACCAGGTCAGGAAGATTGTTTCAACAATTTTTGGTGGATGCATACACAATGATAGAATCCAATCGCCTAAGGTATGTTTGGCTAAATCAGAAAAAGCTAAGGTCTAATAACTACGAAGCTATACAAAAGGCAGCTTCTGAAGGTGGAGTTAATATGGCTACACAAGGAAGAAGAATCCATATACCTGCAAGTTTCACTGGAGGTCCAAGATAACTGAATCAACACTACCTTGATGCCATGACCATTTGCAAGTATTTTGGATTTCCAGATTTTTTCGTCACGTTTGATAACATGCATATTTTACCCGTTTTTGCTATCATAAGTGAGTGCTTTAATAAGTATTTTACTAAGGTTTTAATGCATAAACACTAGATTTCAAGTATTTGGTTGTTCAAGACTCTTTTCAGGTAAACTTAGCAAAAGACGCATATTTTGGAGCAAAATGGACATTTCCGGAAACAGTGCTCGATGACAAAAGTTCAACACCAAACGAAGGCCTTCCCACCACAGGATCAAGCTTATATTTGGAGATAAGGTAGCCTTATCAGCCATCTTTCATCTCGAAGTGGTTTGAGAACAATTTCACGGTTGGATCTCAAGTTATGGAAGAAGCAAGAAGGTCCGTCAAGCACCCGGAAAACAAAGCTGGCCGCGCCACAACCTATCCAGAAGACCAGTGGCCGCGCCACGGCTGGTCCCTCACGCGGCCTGGTCACTTGACGATTCCCGAGCCCATTTGAAGCCCAACTTAATTCCGCAACCGTTTTATGCAAGCCTAGACCTAATCCACGACCAAGGGGATTTGAAGACCTATATATACTCATTGTTTAGGGTTTTTATTTTCTTTTAAAAGGAGATATCACGAAATACTCTAAGTTACAGAATTCTTTTGGTAGCCGCGAATCTCGTATTCGCGGTTTTCACTTTGTTCTTTGAGGGAGATTGATTTCTTCTTGAACCCTCTTTGTTTCTTATCGATTTATACATGATATGCATTCACCAATCATGATTTTTACTTCCTCTTTCATGTCTGAGTAGTTTACTTTCGTTGGGTGTTCTTTAAGGGGATCTATGGGGAATTTCATTAACTGTTTTTAAACCGTTTAGGTCGTAGACTAGAGTTTTCTTTCTTACCACACTTGTTCTTATTGCATGAATATAGCGTCATGAACTAGAGTCTGATCACAGGGCTTTGAGAACCGCTAACGCGCTGAATCTCATATCCGGACCTAGTGGGGTGGAGCGCATCATTCCTGGAACGCTTGTGCTTTTCAAGTTAGAACCCCATAGATTTCCCAAGAAGATCCCCAAAGTGCTTCACCCATCTGCTTTTCAATCGAGATTTACGCACTTCAATATTTACTTTCTCTGCGCTGCTCACTTGATTTTCTTTTCACAAGCTTTCAAGTTGATTTTCCTTTTTCCGGTGGCTATAGAAGAGATTGACAACCTCTTCTATATAAAGCGTGATTACTGCTTTCTTTCTTTCTGCAAAAACATGACACAATCCTACAAACCCCAACTCTTTGCGTCTTTACTTGTCCTGACTTTCTGTTTTGCAGTTGACCTCCTCCATGTGTCACAATCCTACAAACCCCAACTCTTTGCGTCTTTGCTTGCCCTGACTTTCTGTTTTGCAGTTGACCTCCTCCCTGTGGTTCGATACCCTAAGTACTACAACGCACACTGTGCACTTGCAGCTTAGGGTCCTACAAGTTAAAAGCTCGACAAGTCCTCAAAGAAATCCTCCAATCTCGGACGACTATTTAGACCCCATAAAGCTTTTGGCGCCGTTGTCGGGGAGGTTGCGTTTCGCTGTCCAAAGCAAACGTCAGGATCACAAGTCAAAGACATTCTTTTCTCTAACCAATATATTTCCTTCTATGAGTTACAGGAACCACCACACCATGGAGAGTACAAGGATAGATCCTTACATCCCTCCAAACACGCGTCCACCTGCAGAATCCCTACACACTTCCCGGAGACCACCTCCGAAGCCACAACCCCAAGAGCACTTCACATCTGAGGAAGAACCCGCACCCCTAGCGCAAGATGAGGACGAGAGTTCTCATCGCCAACCCTCCGTTCTTCCTCACCACAACCAGAAAGTCCCACCTTTCTTTCTGCATCTACGATTGAACTAGCTCACGGAGCTGATGAAAATCATCATGGATCGCGGAGTTGAGTTCGAGAAGTCTTCCCATTCCTGGATCGATTCGATGCAAGCCGAGATATCTTGCAAGGTGCAAGACGTCGCAGATCAGGTCAAGAAACTTGAAACTCAAGCTTCAAGGGACCGAAACAAACTGCTGAAGATGGAAGAAGGGCTAGGATGCCATGACTACAACCTGGCCCAGATCAAACGGAGAGTCCGAGGGTACGGCTGCGAGCTCGAAGAGACTAAGGAAGCCATTGATGAAGTCAAAGATCATCTCGGAAGATACATTGAGGAGGCAAGAGAAGGACGCCTAGCAATCAAGAGCCAAGCCAGCAGCAACAAGAGAGCAATCGAGGGTATTGCCTTGGAGCTAGAAAGAAGCAGTGACAAGTTCGAAAGACTCTCCAGAGACTAATAGGAGATCGTCGACATGCTACCCTCCTTCAAGAGAGTTGTGAGTTTCCCCACGAAAGAGCGCGAAGAGACCTCTGATTCTTCAAGCGAGGAAGACGTGACACCAGGCCGCCGGTCACGCGTGAAACTCAAGCAAATCATCATTGCACCTTGTAACGCGATCACCCGGTCCTTAGCAAAGCGTGACGATGCCATTCTCAGGGCAAAGCATGCCCGTAGCGAGTTCACCTTCTCGAACCATCTACCGTGCCAAACATCCTCATATCCAAGCTATGAAGAAGCGCCTATGAAGCTATCACCATGTGTAGCCCTGACCTGCCGATCAAATGACAAGAGGGTCCAGAAAGAATCGCGATTCAAAGACCACATCAAAAGAGAAAAACTCATCGATTTCCATGAGAAGGCAAGGAAGATCCCGATATATGTTAGCTTCGAGGAGGCATTGAAAAGGGAAGACTTGAAGGAGTACTTCAAGGATAGCGGTGAAGACGTGGGCACCATCAAGTGCCACTTCATGCAGGCGAGATTCAATGCCACCTCGACTAGGGTCATGGACGTTCACAGATACAAGAAGGTCGGGAGGATTCGCGACCTGATCAGCAGAGAAGACCTTGCAGAATTCGACAAGATAGTGGAAAACCTTCCTCCAGGAACTACTTTCACTGCAACCTGGAAAGAGCATTTGATCGAGTATTACTTCCGTGAAAGCGATGAGACTATGCAAGAGATACTTCATCTCTACGAATTTGCAAGAGCTGGGATAGAAGCTGGAAATTTGGTGAAGAACCGAAGCCAGAAACATCTTCTTGAAAGGGATGGAGATGCTATCATGGAGAAACTTGAGTAACCATTAACAGAAGAGGCCGCGCAGAAGGTAAAAAGACCTTGCCTAAGGTCGAGCGCAACCTCCGACTAAGCTCCAAAACTACCAAAGTCTAGCTAAAAGACTCTAAACAAGAGCGGCTCAATGGGAGACAACCCATTTTAGGTATTCTCTTTCACATCTCTTTAACCATAATAATCTTTAATTTTGGTTTCTTCTTAGTCTACAGCATTTTCATAAACCCGTAAAAGCAAAAAAAAATCAGAAAACCAAGTAAAGCACAAAAAATTAGAAAAATAGAAAAAGACAAAAAAAAATGAAGAAGGAGTTTCGAGGAACACTCACCAAGCGACAAACCGCCCGTGGGCAGGCCAGAAGGAGCCTGGCCGCGCCATGAGCCACGATGGCGCGGAGGCAGGACGCTAGGCCGCAGCCGCAATTACCCGTCGCGCGGCCGGCCGTCCTCTGCAGATTTTTCCATCTCGACTTCACCGAACCGGATCTCCTTCAACCTGTGTCAAGCCTTTCAAGTTTCCTCCTTGATTCAAGGGCCTGAACACGTCCTAAAGACCGCAAATATCACTTCCACAACCGCGGCACGCTGCTGTTGCATCCAAGACGGCGAGACAAGACAAGACTCCATCCAAGTTGAGTTAAGTCAATGATCCATCTCTCTCATTCTACTTCATCATACACGATCAACAGACCTGTATCCACGAAGACGAAGAAGAATACAACGGTTCTGGAGGAAGAAAATTATTGTGCAAACTCCAGAAGGAAGAAGATGCAACTCTCTTCACCATACCGCGAAGAGAAAAGTTTCCGAAGACTAACTTCTCTCTTCCACACCTAAGACCTTTACCGAAGCCAAGTAAGGATTTCATATGGCACTGAAGTTCGAACTAGCAGCACCTGTCTTTCGGGATCCCGAACACATCACCGGATAGGCCAGCATAGACCCAAACTTCAAGTTTCTGAGGTGATGCAATCTTCAAGACACAAGGACGAAAGATTTTCCATCTCTCATTCATGGTGTTCTACAAAGGTCAAGGAACAAAGACGAGTACTCAACAACCGGAGTACCTGTTCTTCTCAACAAAAGCGTGCCCCAATCATCATCATCATCACCAGCCGCCAACATCACCACCACACGCCCACCACCACCATCTGAAGCAAGGAAGCTCAACCGCACAACACATTTCCTTTCGAGCTAAGTTTTCGATTTTTTTGTTCAATTAAATCGATTATAAGAAGGGACATAATGAGAATGATCAAGTCCTTAGCTCACTCATACAACACGCCCATCCAACCACACCAAACCCAACGCCACTTTCAAGTAAGTCTTCACAAGCTTGTACTTGAATTTAACTATCCTTTTCTCCTCAACTTGATTTAAACAAACTGGGGACAGTTTGATTTAAGTCTGGGAGGTTTCTTATATTACTAACTTTACTTTTATTCGATGAGTCTTATAAATACATGCATCATTTATCGAGTCGTTTTATAGAGTCAAAACTTTTTTTCTTTTAGTCGGAAACTATAAACTTTGCTAGGTACAAGTCGCTTTGAACAAGGAACCTTAATGACCATTCTCACGGATTTAGGAGCAAGGTTTACTAAGTTGAACACTGCGAGTGGATCGTTCCAACGGAGAAAGTTCTAATCTCTAGAGTACTCGAAGGATCTTGCGTTGACTCCACACCTAATGAATCAAAATTTCTCGTCAAGGGGCTTGAGGTACTTCGAACATTTCTCCTCTTTTAGACTCTAGCATGACTAAGTAGATGCAATGCAACCTCTCCTTGATCTTCCCTTGTTATAGAAAAGAAAAAAAATAGAAAGAAAAGCTTTAGTTTGAGAATGGCAACCCGAGTTCCTTAAAGGACAATGACAGTTCGCAGACATCATGAAAGCTTTGAAGAAGTGATCATTCTCAAGCTAAGAAGAAAAGAAGAAAAATATAGAAAAATTAGGTCGATAGAAAAAATAAAATGATATCCTAGAAAAGTAGGGAGAAATCGACTAAGTGAAGAGAAAATAGGAGAGTTTTGTCTGAAATGTCTTTGTCTGGATGTTTGGAAGAGAAGAGTATAATGTCTCGTCGACCAATACTCCCTCGATAGAGACCGCACGCCTAAATGAATAAAGGGTTCAACAAGAGAAAGCGTGAAATACTCAAAGGGACCATGAAACGTATTCGAAAGGGTGAAAAGCTCAAGGTAACTAAACTCAAACGCTTTGAAGCTAGATTCCGAGTTACGTGGCTCAAACAGGTCGATTGCTAGACATGACGAGTTCCAAAGTATTAGTGAGATTTCACGTTTTCAAACCTCATTTCCTTACTTTGATTTCTGTTTTGTTTGAGGACAAACAAAGGTTTAAGTCTGGGAGAGTTGATAACATGTATATTTTACCCGTTGCTATCATAAGTGAGTGCTTTAATAAGCATTTCACTAAGGTTTTAATGCATAAACACTAGATTTCGAGTATTTGGTTGTTCAAGACTCTTTTCAGATAAACTTAGCAAAAGACGCATATTTTGGAGCAAAATGGACATTTCTGGAAACAGTGTTCGAGGACAAAAGTTCAACACCAAACAAAGGATTTCCCACCACAAGATCAAGCTCATATTTGGAGACAAGGTAGCCTTATCAGCCATCTTTCACCTCGAAGTGATTTGAGAACAATCCCACGGTTGGATCTCAAGTTATGGAAGAAGCAAGAAGGTCCGTCAAGCACGCGGAAAACCAAGCTAGCCGCGCCACGGCCTATCCAGAAGACCAGTGGCCGCGCCACGGCCTATCCAGAAGACCAGTGGCCGCGCCACGGCCTATCCAGAAGTCCAGTGGCCGCGCCACGGCCGGTCGCTCACGCGGCCTGGTCACTTGACGATTCCCGAGCACATTTGAAGCCCAACTTAATCCCGCAGCCGTCTTATGCAAGCTTAGACCTAATCCACGACCAAAGGGACTTGAAGACCTATATATACTCTTTTTTTTGTGGGTTTTTTTTTAAAAAAGAGATATCACGAAATGCTCTAAGTTGTAGAATTATTTTGGTGGCCGCGAATCTCGTATTCGCGGTTTTCACTTTGTTCTTTGAGGGAGATTGATTTCTTCTTGAACCCTCTTTGTTTCTTATCGATTTATACAAGTTTTGCATTCATCAATCACGATTTTTACTTCTTCTTTCATGTCTGAGTAGTTTACGTTCGTTGGGTGTTCTTTAAGGGGATCTATGAGGAATTTCATTAACTGTTTTTAAAGCAATCGTTAAGGCCGTAGACTAGAGTTTTCTTTCTTACCACACTTGTTCTTATTGCATGAATATAGCGTCATGAACTAGAATCTGATCACAGGGTTTTTGAGAACCGCTAACGCGTTGAATCTCATATCCGGACATAGTGGGGTGGAGCGCATCTGTAACGACCCGGGCCCGGCCCATTTGAATAAGTTTAAATGGATTGATTTGGCTACCTATGTCATCAAAGTGCACTTACCTTTTCCGGTCACTTACCCTAAGAGAACTTCAGAGTTAAGCGTGCTTATGCTGGAGTAGCACTAGGATGGGTGACCTTCCGGGAAGTCCTCTGTGGAACCGTGTGAGTGAGGCCAAAACACGGTAAAAGGTCACGTGGTGATTGCAGGGACAAGTAAATCAGTCGGTCGGGCCACCGAGAAAAAATAACGAACCGACCGTCGGACAGGGGCGGGGCCCACGAGCCCGACGGAGGGATGGGTGACTCGCCGGTAGGGACGGTCAGGGTGTTACAAGTGGTATCAGAGCTAAGGGAAGTCAAACTTGTTCTGTCCTAGGAGACTGTCTTGGGGTCTAGGGGTTAGGGTTCACACTGGCGGGATCAGAATTTGGGGACGAATTCCCGTTTAGTGGGGGAGAATTGTAACGACCCGGGCCCGGCCCATTTGAATAAGCTTAAATGAATTGATTTGGCTACCTATGTCATCAAAGTGCACTTACTTTTTCCGGTCACTTACCATAAGAGAACTCCAGAGTTAAGCGTGCTTATGCTGGAGTAGCACTAGGATAGGTGACCTTTCGGGAAGTCCTCTGCGGAACCGTGTGAGTGAGGTCAAAACACGGGAAAAGGTCACGTGGTGATTGCAGGGACAAGTAAATCAGTCGGTCGGGCCACCGAGAAAAATAACGCACCGACCGTCGGACAGGGGCGGGGCCCACGAGCCCGACGGAGGGATGGGTGACTCGCCGGTAGGGGCGGTCGGGGTGTTACAAGTGGTATCAGAGCCAAGGGAAGTCAAACTGGTTCTGTCCCAGGAGACTGTCTTGGGGTTTGGGGGTTAGGGTTCACACTAGCGGGATCAGAATTCGGGGACGAATTCCCGTTAAGTGGGGGAGAATTGTAACGACCCGGGCCCGGCCCATTTGAATAAGTTTAAATGGATTGATTTGGCTACCTATGTCATCAAAGTGCACTTACCTTTTCCGGTCACTTACCCTAAGAGAACTCCAGAGTTAAGCGTGCTTATGCTGGAGTAGCACTAGGATGGGTGACCTTCCGGGAAGTCCTCTGCGGAACCGTGTGAGTGAGGCCAAAACACGGGAAAAGGTCACGTGGTGATTGCAGGGACAAGTAAATCAGTCGGTCGGGCCACCGAGAAAAATAACGCACCGACCGTCGGACAGGGGCGGGGCCCACGAGCCCGACGGAGGGATGGGTGACTCGCCGGTAGGGACGGTCGGGGTGTTACAGTATCATTCCTGGAACGCTTATGCGTGGTCAGGAAAGTGTCGTGAACGTTTATTGTCCCGATCTTATTGCGTGATTATTTAGGTCGCAGGATACAATTGTATACCTACGAAATTTGCATTCATAGATCGATCTAGCTTTGTCAGAGTTAGGTCGTTAAAATCAGAGAAGCAGTTTAGGGAAAATCGCCTAGTCTCGTTTGCTTAATTTTTGTGAGTTTGATTTCTAGTTAGAACCCCATAGATTTCCCAAGAAGATCCCCAACGTGTTTCACCCATCTGCTTTTCAATCGAGATTTACGCACTTCAATATTTACTTTTTCAGCACTGCTCACCTGATTTCCTTTTCAAAAACTTTTAAGTTGATTTTCCTTTTTCCGTTGGCTATAGAAGAGATTGACAACCTCTTCTATATAAGGCGTGATTACTGCATTCTTTCTTTCTGCAAAAACCGTGACACAATCCTACAAACCCCAACTCTTTTCGTCTTTGCTTGCCCTGACTTTCTGTTTTGCAGTTGACCTCCTCCCTGTGGTTCGATACCCTAAGTACTACAACGCACGCTGTGCACTTGCAGCTTAGGGTCCTACAAATTCAAAGTTCGACAAGTACCTGATAAGTGTATATTTTGCATCATTTTAGCATCCATATAGTGTAGATTTATCATCATTTTAGAGTCTAATATAGCATTATAGTGTTGCATTTGATCATTTAGAGTCCTAGAGTGTTCTTGCATGGTTCTTGCATGTTTTGCATGTTCTTTGCATGTTTTGGGACCTTATTAGGTGAAAAGGACGCTTGGGAGTTGAGGATGCACTTGGAGAATGATGCATGTCACTTGGAGGGACAAGAAGCAACAAAAGGATGAAGAAGAAGGCTTCTGGCAGCAGATCGACGAGATGGATCGGTGAAGCTCGTCGATCCATAATTCCAGGAGCACAGATCGGTGAGCCAGATCGACGTTGCCTCGTCGATCCATAATGTCAGGAGCACGGATCGACGAGATGGATCGACGTAGGCTCGTCGATCCAAAATCTCAGGACGCAAGATCGACGAGCCAGATCGACGTACCAGGCCGAACCAGAAGCCACGACCAAGAGCACGGATCGACGAAGAAGATCGATGAGTCATCGATCCGTTTTATTTTGGGCGTTGGATCGACGAAGCAGATCGACGAGCTCGTCGATCCAACCCCAGACGAACTCTTTTTCTTCTTTTGCATGAGTCCCCCTATAAATACTCTTAAAACCTAATTTTTATTCTAAGTCTTTTTCTAATTAGTCTTGTCAAGAACCTTTGAGCCACTTTTGGCAAATTCTATGTTTATGCTTTGGATTTGATCTTAATGCAATTTCCATCTTAGATTTCTTGTTTATCTTCTCTAATTATGTTTAGTCTTTCTCTAATCTTTGATTTGATGGGCTTAAACATGATTAGTGAGTAGTTTCCTTAGGAACTTAGGGATGGGTTAGATTTAGGGAATTTTATTGGTTCAATCTTGCAATCTAGGATAGATTCTTCCTAATCTCTTCTTATTGAGTAGTTCTTAATGCCAAATGGCTAATCTTTGCCATTTTGGGATCTTAGGCATTTCATCCACCCACCAAGTGTTTGATGAAATGCTTGAACCAACTTAATAAGAGATTTACATATTCTAGCCTAAGACATTAGATGTTTAGAGTGTTTATCATACCATTTAGACTTGTTATTAATGCTTGTTGATTATCCTAATGCTAACACATCATTAGTTCATTAGGGTAATTAACAAAGGGATTTGAGCCACACATCATGGTCTTATCTTGATTAAGAGTTCTAGGTATAGAGTTTGCTTGATTAGTAGCTTAAATGATTGCAAGAATGTTCCTTTAAATTCCCAAATCAATGATTCCATCCCTAGGTTTCGATTTAGTATAATTGATAATCTTGCTTAGTAGTAATCCTTGCTTAGTTTCTTGATTAGCTTCAATTAAGGTTTAATTTCATAGTTAGTGCTTTAGTAGTATCCTTTTAAGTTGTAGTTTGCTTTTGTTACTTGTTTGAGACTTCAATTTACCCATTTTGCTTAGCTTAGACTTAGCTTTGTATTCTTAGTGCAACCAATCTCCCAAGATGGATTGATACCTCAAATATTGCAATGACATGAGCAATTGAGGAATTGCTTGCAAGTATAAAAACGCTTGTATCAATTTGGCGCCGTTGCCATATTGGGATTGATTGGTCATTAAGATTTGAGTTTTGTCTTAGACTACGTATTACTTTTGTGTTTATTGACCTTCCACTTTTCTAAATTTCAGTTTCTCTTGCATGCATTTGAGGTCAAAAGGGGACAACTTCCAAGGATTTCAAGAGATTGATCAATTGGAAAGGGTTGCTAGACTTGCAAAGAGGGAAACTACAAGGCTAGAAAGGTTGAGGATGGAAGAACAACAAGGAGATCAAGCTCCTCCTATGAACATGGCGCATGAGCAAGCACCAAGGGGCAATGGAAACCCCTTGCATGCGCCTAGACAAGGGAGGACTATAGGGGCTGGTGATGCTCCAAACATTCACCAAAATCGATATGGCATTCAACCTCCACCGGTTCAAAACAATACCTTTGAAGTGAAGCCAGCTTTCATCTCTATGGTTCAACAAGACAAGTTTCATGGGTTGCCAATGGAGGATCCTCTAGATCACTTGGACAACTTTGATAGAGTTTGTGGTTTATTCAAGATGAATGGTGTGAGTGAAGATGCCTTCAAACTAAGACTCTTTCCCTTCTCTCTTGGGGATAGAGCAAGGCAATGGGAGAAAACTTTGCCTCAAGGTACTATCACTACATGGGATGAATGTAAGAAAGCCTTTCTATCTAAGTTCTTCTCCAACTCTAGGACCGCCAAGTTGAGGAATGAGATCTCTAGCTTCACTCAAAAGAGCAATGAGTCTTTCAATGAGGCATGGGAAAGATTCAAGGGCTACACAATGCAATGCCCTCATCATGGCTTCACACAAGAGTCTCTACTAAGCACAATCTATAGAGGTGTTCTACCAAAGATAAGAATGCTTCTTGATACCGCTAGCAATGGGAATTTCTTGGGCAAAGATGTTGAAGATGGTTTGGAGCTTGTAGAGAATCTTGCATTGAGTGATGGTAATTACAATGAAGACTATGATAGAGCTCCAAGGGGAGGTGATTTTGATGCTCACAAGAGGGAAATGAAGTCTCTACATGACAAGATGGACAAGCTCATGTCCTCAAACCAAAGGCATGTACATTTTGTTGAAGATAATGTGGAGGATTGTGATGATCAAGTTGAATTCCAAGAGGGTCAAGAGGAGGTAAATTTCGTGGGAGGCCAAGGAGGATACAACAACAACTATAACAACAACTATAAGGGGAACAACAACCTCTCTTATAGGAGTACTAATGTGGCTAACCCCCAAGACCAAGTTTACCCTCCCCAAGCTACTCAAGGAAAGCCTCTTGTGCCCTACAACAATCAACAAAAAGGTTATGCACCAAGGTCTAACTACCAAGGAGGAAACCAAGGCAACTTTGGTGGGCAAAGGTTCAACCAAGGCAATGCTCCACCGGGTTTTAATCAAGCTTCACAAGGTCCACCACAAGACAATGTTCAGCTTATGCTTCAACAAATCCTACAAGGTCAAGCCAATAGTGATGCTAATATGGGAAAGAAGATTGCTGAAATCAACACAAGGATGGACTCCTCACTCAATGAGCTTGCTACTCAAATTGGAGGTCTTCAACAAAAGTTCAAGCAACTAGAGAAAGGCAAAGCTTCTAGCTCCACCTCTCAAGGTACTTTACCGGGTAAGTGTGAAGCTAATCCCAAGGAGTACATCAATGCCATTACTTTGAGAAGTGGAAAGGAGTTGCCTCCAAGGACAAGTCCTTTGATCAATGAGGACATTGAGGTTCAAGGTGGGGAGGATAGCCTTGAAAAAGATCAAGATGCTATAACTTTTGATGATGTGTATATTGCAAGGAAGAGCAAGGGAGTGGTAAAGGAAAAACCAAAGGAGGATGAGCACAAGAAAGAGCCAAGATTTGTTCCTCCACCTTACAAGCCTAAGCTTCCATTTCCCGGGAGGTTTAAGAAACAATTGGTGGAGAAATACAAGGATATGTTTGACAAGCAAATCAAAGACATTGAGCTCAAGATGCCTTTGGTGGATGCATTTATGTTGATCCCACAATATGCTAAGTTCTTGAAGGACACCGTGGCACAAAGAGCAAGGGATATTCAAGGAGTTATGATGCTTTCTCAAGAGTGTAGTGCAATCATCCAAAGCAATGTGATACCAAAGAAGCTAGGAGACCCCGGATCTTTCACCATACCATGCGCCCTAGGTCCTCTTGGTTTTGACAATTGCTTGTGTGATCTTGGAGCTAGCATCAACCTTATGCCCTATTCCATAGCTAAGAAGCTTGGTTTCACCAAGTACAAGGAGTGTAGAATCTCTCTAATTCTCGCGGATAGGAGTGTGAGGTTGCCCATGGGAGTGCTTGAGGATTTACCTATCAAGGTTAGCAACTTTGTCATTCCCACAGATTTTATGGTGCTTGAGATGGATGAGGAGCCAAAGGATCCTTTGATTTTGGGAAGACCTTTCCTAGCCACAGCTGGTGCTATCATTGATGTGAGGAATGGGAAGATTAGTTTGCATCTTGGAAAAGGGGTTGAGTTGAAATTTGACATCAAGAAGACCTTGAGGAAACCAACCATTGATGGTCAACTCTTCCACATTGAAACCATGGATGAGTTGGATGATGAGTTACTAGAAGAGCTAGCTCTAGAAGACCATCTTAGTGTAGCCCTAACCAAACCACATGGAGAGGATGGCTACTTGCATGAGGAGACACAAGCTTACATGAACATGCTTGACTCGCGCAAGATACTAGATGGGGAGGAAGGGTTTACAAGATTGGTAGCTTCATGTGAGGGTGAAGTGGACTGTGACCAAGACAAGAGGTCAATGGAGGTTGAGGTTTCAAGTCAAGGACAAAGGGAAAAGCTAGAGGAGCTTGAGGTTAGCGAGTTGGCTAAGGACCTTGATGAGGATTGGAGTGAACTTAAGGCCCCAAAGGTGGACCTCAAACCACTTCCCATTGGGCTAAGGTATGCTTTCTTAGGCCCTAATTCTACTTACCCCGTAATAGTGAATGATTCCTTAAGTGATGATGAGCTCAACTCTCTCCTAAATGAGTTGAGAAAGTATAGGAGAGCTATTGGTTACTCTTTGAGTGATATCAAGGGCTTATCTCCTATGCTTTGTACTCATAGGATTCACCTTGAAAATGAAAATACCTCCTCAATTGAACACCAAAGAAGATTAAACCCAAACCTTAAGGAGGTGGTGAAGAAGGAAATTTTAAAACTTTTAGAAGCTAAAGTGATTTACCCTATTAGTGATAGCACTTGGGTTTCTCCCGTGCATGTTGTCCCTAAAAAGGGTGGAATCACCGTGATTAAGAATGATAAGGATGAATTAATACCAACTAGAACCATCACCGGCCATAGGATGTGTATTGATTATCGAAAACTTAATGCTTCAACTAGAAAAGATCATTTTCCTCTTCCTTTTATTGATCAAATGCTTGAGAGATTGGCTAACCATCCCTTCTATTGTTTCCTTGATGGATATAGTGGGTTCTTCCAAATACCCATTCATCCTAATGATCAAGAGAAAACTACTTTCACATGCCCTTATGGTACCTTTGCATATCGAAGGATGCCATTTGGGTTATGTAATGCTCCAGCCACCTTTCAAAGGTGCATGATGAGTATCTTCTCGGATCTTATTGAGGAAATGGTAGAAGTGTTTATGGATGACTTTTCTGTGTATGGTGCCTCTTTTTCTGCTTGTCTTTCTAATCTTTGCAAGGTACTACAAAGATGTGAAGAATCTCACTTGGTGCTAAATTGGGAGAAGTGCCACTTCATGGTCAATCAAGGCATTGTGTTGGGTCATAAGATTTCTGAAGATGGTATAGAAGTGGACAAGGCCAAGATAGATGTCATGATCAACTTGGCGCCACCATCAAATGTGAAAGGCATAAGGAGTTTTCTTGGGCATGCTGGGTTCTATAGGAGGTTCATAAAGGACTTCTCAAAGATTGCTAGGCCTTTGACAAGACTCCTTTGCAAGGAGGTGGATTTTCAGTTTGATGAAGAGTGCTTGCAAGCCTTTGAGACAATCAAGAAAGCACTTGTGAGTGCCCCTATTGTGCAAGCACCGGATTGGAGTCTACCATTTGAGATCATGGCTGATGCTAGTGATTATGCTGTGGGAGCTGTGCTTGGGCAAAGGAAGGACAAGAAGCTTCATGTGATCTATTATGCAAGTAGGACACTTGATGAAGCTCAAACCAAGTATGCTACAACTGAAAAAGAACTCTTGGCTGTGGTATTTGCTTTTGAGAAGTTTAGGTCTTACTTGGTGGGATCAAAGGTGATAGTGTACACCGATCATGCTGCATTGCGCCATATTTATGCCAAAAAGGAGACCAAGCCAAGGCTCCTTAGATGGATTTTGCTTCTCCAAGAGTTTGACATGGAGATAGTGGACAAGAAGGGTGTAGAGAACGGTGTGGCTGATAATTTGTCAAGAATGAGGATTGAGGATGCTTTGCCCATCAATGATTCTTTACCGGAGGAGCAAATTATGATGATCAAGAGCGTTGCTTATGCACATGGATTTGGCAAGAAGCTTCAAGAGATTCAAGGTGTAGAGGAAAAGAATGAACCTTGGTATGCTGATTTTGTTAACTACTTGGTGTGCAATGAAGAACCCACTCATCTCAACACTTATCACAAGAAGAAGTTCTTGAGAGATGTGTCACACTTCTTTTGGGATGAACCCTACCTCTACAAGAGATGTGCTGATGGAATATATAGGAGATGCTTGGCACAAGAAGAGGTTGAGAGTGTGATCTTTCATTGCCATGGGTCTAAATATGGAGGGCATTTTGCCACATTCAAAACAGCTACAAAGGTGCTTCAAAGTGGGTTTTGGTGGCCTACATTGTTCAAGGACACTCATGAGTATATCAAGAGATGTGAGCCTTGCCAAAGAAAGGGGAACATAAGCAAGAGAGATGAGATGCCCCAAAATCCTATCTTGGAGGTAGAGTTGTTTGATGTTTGGGGCATAGACTTCATGGGACCTTTCCCTTCTTCTTATGGTAACCAATACATTCTTGTGGCTGTTGATTATGTGTCAAAGTGGGTTGAAGCCATAGCAAGTCCTACTAATGACTCCAAGGTCGTTCTCAAGATGTTCAAGAGCATAATTTTTCCAAGGTTTGGTGTACCAAAGGTTGTGATTAGTGATGGGGGAAGCCACTTCATCAACAAGGTCTTTGAAGGGTTATTGCACAAGCATGGTGTAAAACACAAGGTAGCCACCCCTTACCATCCTCAAACTAGTGGTCAAGTGGAAATCTCAAACCGTGAGATTAAGGCTATTTTGGAGAAAACAGTGGGTCTAACAAGAAAAGATTGGTCAATCAAGCTTGATGATGCTTTGTGGGCCTATAGGACAGCTTTCAAGACACCAATTGGGAGATCTCCCTTCAACCTTGTGTATGGGAAAGCTTGTCACTTACCAGTTGAGATCGAACACAAGGCTTTGTGGGCTGTGAAGCTTCTCAACTACAACATAAAAACTGCACAAGAGAAGAGGTTAGTCCAGCTCCAAGAACTTGAGGAGATTAGGCTTGAGTCTTATGAGAGCTCAAAGATCTACAAGGAAAGGACCAAGGCTTTTCATGACAAGAGGATTGTGAGGAAGGAGCTAAGTGCTGGTGACCAAGTCCTTCTTTACAATTCGAGATTGAAGTTGTTTCCGGGTAAGCTAAAGTCAAGGTGGGGAGGCCCTTTTGAGATCAAAGAGGTCTTGCCATATGGAGCCATCACCTTGAAAGGAAAGAATGGTCAAGACTTCACAGTCAACGGTCATAGGGTAAAGCCATTCTTGGTGCAAGAATCAAAGGAAGAGACAAGCTCAATTCCTCTTCAAGATTCCCCTCTAGCCTAAAAAGGTTTGAAAAGTCGAGCTAAAGACTTTAAACAAGCGCACTTGGGAGGCAATCCCATGGTTATCCTTATGTATATATTATTGCTTTAGTTCTATGATTATGTTTCCTTGAGTTTTTGGAAGTTGTAGGTTGAGTATGGAGACTTAAGATTGAAGAAAAGGGTGTGGAGAAAGTTTTTAAAAATGGATCGACGACGAGGATCGATGAGTCTCGTCGATCCATTTTTCCAGGGGACTGAATCGACGACACGGATCGACGAAGGTTCGTCGATCTAGAAATCCAGGAGCAAGGATCGATGAGCTAGATCGACGTGACTCGTCGATCCAGTTTCAAAAGCCAGTTTTGCCTACCTCCTCCTCCTCCTCCATGCGTTTTTGAACAAGGTACCCATTCTAACCATTATATATACCATCTAGCTTTTATTTCCTTTTCATTTTGCATTGTTGAAATCTTCTCCAAGCTTGGATTACACAAGAGACTGTGTAATTTAAGTTTGGGGGAGTATGGTATTTGACATTGTGTTTTGTGAATCTTATTTTTCCTTCTCATGCATTTTGAGTCTCATGCATACATCTAAGGCATAGAAAAACCAAAAAAATGAACAAAATTTTCGAAAATTTCAAAAAAAAATAGCATGTAGTTGCATTTGCATATGTGAAATAAGTAGGATTGAGTCTAGCTTTCATATAGGATTGCATTCTTGCATAGGGGACAATGATGATTTTTCCTTGTAAGGTGCTTAGCTCATGAATTAGTTCAAGGCCCTAGTTATTAGTTGTTTGATGCTTTGTGTGCAAGCTTTGAAAGTTAAAGTTGAACCCTACTTGGACCTCACCATTTGCAACTTAAGTTTTAATTGAAGCAAGCTTTGAATAGCAGCCAACTCTATTGAACTTGAACCTAATTTTGACAAGTAATTATCATGGTTATGCATTGCTAGAGAATTTGTGGATACCACATACATATTTGGGTTATCTTCTTTCCTTTTACCACTCTTGTTGACCCAAATAGCCGACTTGCATCTTGAGCGGTTAAAAACGAATTCCCCAAACTAAGCTTCCTTTGAAACCTCTTCCTTATTGAGTGCATTAGGCCTTTTTCCATCTTGTGAACTTAGCAAAAAGTGTTGAGTTTAGAGCGACAAGGATAGGCTTTCATGTAGCTAGCTCGCATACAATGAGCTAGATGATAGGTTAGGATTCTTGGGTGGGAAATTTGTTTGATATTTGATGAAGAACAAGAAGTTTGGGCGAAGTTGTGGTTGTGAAAGGGGGAAAAACGAAAATATTTGGGACAAGTGTTGGCAATGTATAATATGCTCTAAGTATTAAGAAGAGAAAAGAAATCCTCTAGAAAAGTTAAGTAAGAGAGCCAAGAAAAAGAAAAAAATATGGCTAAGTTGTTATGAAAAGAGGATAGCAAGTTGTAATTGAAAAGAGAAAGAGCTTGAAGTAAAAGTGTGCCAACACTTGAGGTTGTAGAAGATGTTTTCCCCAAGTATTTGAAAGAAGGAAAGGGAGAAAGTGGTTTGAGCTTATGGGTTTGGCAAATTGCCTTGTAGTGGGTAGCTTAGGGTGGATTTGGTGAGTGAGCTTAAAAGAGAAAATGAGAGTAAGAATGATTGTGTTACAAGGGGTAGATGGAAGTTTGTCCTTGTATGCATAGGTTGCTTTTTACTCTTAGCATTTTGCCAAAGTTCACATGTTCATAGAGAGATCCCTTGCAATGGAACCCCAAGAAGTTGAGATCATTTTTATCTCAAAACCATACCCCAAAAACAAAACAAGTTTTCTAGCAATGTATGATTCATGATCCATGGTTACAACTTAATGAATGTTAAAGAGTTGGTGAAAATGAATGCTTGTGTAGGTTAAGGCTTGGGTTCATTTGAATGAGTATGGGTATGGCTAGACCTTTTGGAGTAGAAGTTTGCATAGAGAGCATCCTAGAACTAGTAACTAGGACCATTGAATTGATTCATTTGCTAAACACCTTTGGATATGAGTCCCCACTTTCAAACCTCTCTCCTAGCTTGTGTTTTATTTGCTTGTGGACAAGCAAAAGGCAAGTTTGGGGGAGTTGATAAGTGTATATTTTGCATCATTTTAGCATCCATATAGTGTAGATTTATCATCATTTTAGAGTCTAATATAGCATTATAGTGTTGCATTTGATCATTTAGAGTCCTAGAGTGTTCTTGCATGGTTCTTGCATGTTTTGCATGTTCTTTGCATGTTTTGGGACCTTATTAGGTGAAAAGGACGCTTGGGAGTTGAGGATGCACTTGGAGAATGATGCATGTCACTTGGAGGGACAAGAAGCAACAAAAGGATGAAGAAGAAGGCTTCTGGCAGCAGATCGACGAGATGGATCGGTGAAGCTCGTCGATCCATAATTCCAGGAGCACAGATCGGTGAGCCAGATCGACGTTGCCTCGTCGATCCATAATGTCAGGAGCACGGATCGACGAGATGGATCGACGTAGGCTCGTCGATCCAAAATCTCAGGACGCAAGATCGACGAGCCAGATCGACGTACCAGGCCGAACCAGAAGCCACGACCAAGAGCACGGATCGACGAAGAAGATCGATGAGTCATCGATCCGTTTTATTTTGGGCGTTGGATCGACGAAGCAGATCGACGAGCTCGTCGATCCAACCCCAGACGAACTCTTTTTCTTCTTTTGCATGAGTCCCCCTATAAATACTCTTAAAACCTAATTTTTATTCTAAGTCTTTTTCTAATTAGTCTTGTCAAGAACCTTTGAGCCACTTTTGGCAAATTCTATGTTTATGCTTTGGATTTGATCTTAATGCAATTCCCATCTTAGATTTCTTGTTTATCTTCTCTAATTATGTTTAGTCTTTCTCTAATCTTTGATTTGATGGGCTTAAACATGATTAGTGAGTAGTTTCCTTAGGAACTTAGGGATGGGTTAGATTTAGGGAATTTTATTGGTTCAATCTTGCAATCTAGGATAGATTCTTCCTAATCTCTTCTTATTAAGTAGTTCTTAATGCCAAATGGCTAATCTTTGCCATTTTGGGATCTTAGGCATTTCATCCACCCACCAAGTGTTTGATGAAATGCTTGAACCAACTTAATAAGAGATTTACATATTCTAGCCTAAGACATTAGATGTTTAGAGTGTTTATCATACCATTTAGACTTGTTATTAATGCTTGTTGATTATCCTAATGCTAACACATCATTAGTTCATTAGGGTAATTAACAAAGGGATTTGAGCCACACATCATGGTCTTATCTTGATTAAGAGTTCTAGGTATAGAGTTTGCTTGATTAGTAGCTTAAATGATTGCAAGAATGTTCCTTTAAATTCCCAAATCAATGATTCCATCCCTAGGTTTCGATTTAGTATAATTGATAATCTTGCTTAGTAGTAATCCTTGCTTAGTTTCTTGATTAGCTTCAATTAAGGTTTAATTTCATAGTTAGTGCTTTAGTAGCATCCTTTTAAGTTGTAGTTTGCTTTTGTTACTTGTTTGAGACTTCAATTTACCCATTTTGCTTAGCTTAGACTTAGCTTTGTATTCTTAGTGCAACCAATCTCCCAAGATGGATTGATACCTCAAATATTGCAATGACATGAGCAATTGAGGAATTGCTTGCAAGTATAAAAACGCTTGTATCAGTACCCAAAGAAATTCTCCTATCTCGGACGACTATGTAGACCCCATCAACGTTCACTTACAACACGAAATGGCCATAAATTACGAGATATCTTCAAAGGCGTAATTTAACTATAGAGGATAGACCAGACGTTATGTGGAGAGTGTTCAAAATGAAACTAGACAATCTTATTCAAATGACCGAGTTAACAAAGAGAAAAGGAGCGACATTTGGAAAAACTGCTGCAGTTAATTTTTATTCAAATGAGTTCATTAAGATTATAATACTATTTAAGTTTCATTTTTTTCTCTTTGTTTTTTAACTAGAATTTTTTTTTTTCATTATTATTTTAGCAATGTACACTATAGAGTTTCAGAAAATGGGTTTGCCACACGCACATATCTTGCTTTTCATGGAGAAAGGTTATAAATTTCCAACTACTGATGACATTGATAAGATTATATGTGCTGAAATCCCTGATAAAATGGTAGATCCAGAATTATATGAAATTCTTAGCGATGTTATGATTCATGGACAATGTGGAGCAGCAAAAAGGATAATGTTTGTAATAAATGGAAAGTGCTCAAAGAGTTTCCCAAAGCTAACCACAGCGAGTACTTCTATTGATCCTAATGGTTTTCCAGCTTATAAGCGTCGTGTTGATCAGAGGTTTGTCGAGAAAAATGGTATTAAACTTGATAACAGATATATAGTTCCATATAACAAGGCTCTTATGCTATGTTGTCGTGGACATATGAATGTTGAATGGTGCATACAAACAAGAGCTATCAAATATCTATTCAAGTATATCCATAAGGGTCATGACTATTGTTCAGCAGCAATCGAGAACGATGATGATGGTGTTATTGATGAAATTAAAAGATATTATAACTGCATGTATTATTTATTCAAAACCAAGATTTTTTTTTCTTTCTTTTTAAAATAATTCAATAAATATATAATATTTATTTGTGACTTTGTTGTAATACCGTAGGTATTTGTCTGTTTGCGAATCAACATGGCGAATATTGGTTTTTCGTACACATTAACGGATTGTCTCTGTGGAGAAGCTTGGCTTTCATTTTCCAAATCAGCAAATGATTTATTACGATGAATCTGAACCACTAGAAAGTGTCATGAACCGTATTACGGTTAAGGAATCAATGTTTTCAGCTTGGATGGAAGCATGTAAGATATATCCAGAGGCCAAAAATCTCACATATGCTGAGTTTCCTTCAAAATTCGTTTGGCATCTCAAAGAAAGAGTATGGAAGCCTAGGAAGAAAGGACTTGCTATTGGAAGGATTGCACATATTCATCCTGCTTGCAGTGAATTGTATTATTTCAGAGTTCTGCTTACGTAAAAGGACCAACATCTTATGAGGATATAAGAACTGTAGATGACTTTGTCTATCCTACTTACTTGTGAAGCAAGAGGTTTGTTGGATGACGACAAAGAATACATTGAAGGTATTAAAGAAGCCAGCAATTGGTGTGTTTGGAAATATATACGCAGGTTCTTTGCTATAATGTTGATTGCAGACTGTCTCTCTCTGCCTCATGTTGTTTGGGAAGCAACTTGGGAATACTTAACTGAAGACATACTTTCTAATCAGAGAAAAGAAACCGGAAACCTTGGTACCTGTACATTTTTTTTTAAAAAATTCTTTATTTTTTAACACTTATATACAAGAATTCTTAGGAAATAAATAATATCTGATTTTTTTTATAACATGGCAGATCTTAATTTGACAGTTGATCAAATTAAAAACATAGCTCTGTCAGAAATCCAAAATATATTGCTCAGCAATAGACGTACTTTAGCCAAATGGAGTAAGATGCCAATGTCAGATGATTTCTATAACTACACTGGCAATCGTCTTATAGATGATGAGCGAAATTATATCTAAAAAGATGAAAGGAAAGAACATCAAAGACTCATGGGACTGATAACCGATGAGCAGAGAGCAGTTTATGAAGAGATCGTAGATGCAGTATTCAATGACAAAGGTGGTGTGTTTTTTGTCTATGGTTTTGGAGGTACAGGTAAAACCTTTCTATGGAATACACTTTTTGCAGCTATTTATTCTAAAGATCTTATTGTTGTTAATACTGCATCAAGTGGAATGGCTGCGCTTTTGCTACCAGGTGGTAGGACAGCCCACTCGAGGATTGGAATCCCAATTAATCCAGACGAATTCACATCTTGCAATATGAGGCCAGGGTCAGATATTGCTGAACTAATGAAAGAGCAAGTTTTATAGTGTGGGATGAAGCTCCTATGATGAGTAGACATTGCTTTGACAATTTAGATCGTAGCTTACGAGATATTATCAGATCGAAAGAGGATAAGCCGTTTGGCGGCAAGTTTGTTGTGTTTGGTGGTGATTTTAGACATATTCTGCCTGTTATATGATATATCATGGTTTTTATGATTTTTAACCATGATATAAGTTTTATTTATAGAGTCTTTTGGTCTTTTTAGAATCCTATTAGAGTCTTTGCAGGTTCAGCTACGTTTTGAGCATAATTGGAGATTTTGGAGCATTGTGGAACAAGCTGCTGAAAAGATGAAGTCAGATTGAAGTTGAATGAACAGTGTCGATCGACACCCCTCAAAATCAGAAGACGGTCGCGACATTTACAAGATTGAAGAAAAGGAAATTGCCCAAAAAGTTTTCCTTATTTGTAAAAGTGTCCAGCTCGTGTTTCTACCCTTATATATAGTTTTCAAAGCCATTGTTTAGGCATGATCTCATATTTTAAAAATCTTAGAAGTTTAGGTTTTCAGAGAGAAAAATCAGACTCCTTAGAGCAGATTTGGAACTCCTTTATTTTTTTTTTATTGATTTCTTTTATGCTTTCTATTCAAATAATGATTTCTGTTTCATTGATCATGTCTGAGTAGTTTGCTTGTTAGGTTTAGGGTTTTTAAAGGTGATTGATGAATTGTTAAGTTGAATAAATTTGTTAGGATAAAATCATTAGAGTTCTTCATCTGGATTTGTGATTAATGATTATTCTAGCTTCATGACCTAGAATCTGATCTTAGGTTAATTAATAGATGCGAGAGTATTATTGATTGCCTGAACTAATCTTAGATGAGCAAAATACCTATTCGTAAAGAGATTTGGTTTAGGGATTTTGTGAACAATCGAACCTGAACTTTAATACTTGTCTGAATTGTTAGAATTTGCAAAGAGATTTGGGATTCTAGGGTTTAGACATAGAAAGTCTTCACAGCGAGAGTTGGTTGATTTTATTATTGTGTTTCGAGTTCAAGAACAGTTCTTCATAATTCCTAACATTCTGTCTAGATCTGCAATTAGGATTCACCTGAGAATTTCCCTGAACCTAGCGTTTCGTCTCCTAAATTTACAAAGTCTTTTTAATTACTTTCTGTCTTTTAGTTTTGCATTCTCACTTAGCTTAATTCGAAATTAGAAAATTGCTGTGTCACTATTTCATTCCCTGTGGATTCGATCCCTAAGTACTGCGACTGATCTCTTAATTTGAGAGCATATCAAATTTTGGCGCCGTTGTCGGGGAAGGAGATTAGTTGCCTACAGATTTCTAGTATTATAATTTTGTCTAGGTTTTTATTTTTGTTTTTGGTTACTAATTTTTAGTTTCTTATTCTTGGTTTCAGGTGTATGAATAATCGCAATACCAGGAGCAACAAGGAAAAGGAGCTAATCAAACTTGACAACCAGGCGCTAACACATCTCGAACGGACCAACAGAAAAGCAGCAAGAGCGTCGATCGACACCAACATTGGCATCGATCGACACCAGGCGCTGATCGCAATGGATCATGTGATTCTAGTCCGAGACGAAGCTGGTCACTTGGTTGATGCAGAAGGGCACATAAGGAACACCTAAGGACAGAGACTCGACGAGAATGGGGCTGTTGTCGTCGAGCAAGCAGTGCAAGTAGTACCACCAGGGAATGCAGGATGTGGAAGGACATTGGGAGATTACAACAGGCATGATCAGTTCTACGCCAATTGAGCTGCGATCCGTCCTCCTGCTTTCCAGAGGAATGACTTCGAGCTGAAGCATGCTTACTACACACTTGTGGCTCAGCACCCTTTTCATGGTCTTCCTCATGAGCACCCCATGGACCACATAGAGAGGTTTGAGGATTTGGCATCCAGCCTAAAGGCCAATGGAGTGTCCAATGATTACCTTTTCTGCAAGCTTTTCCCTTACTCACTAGCTGGAGATGCTGCATATTGGTTGAAGCAGTTGGATCCAGGATCATTAACTACTTGGGAAGACACAAAGAATGCATTCCTGTGCAATTTCTTTGATAATGCGAGATCTGAGGAACTGAGGATGAAGATTTCTACATTTTCTCAAGGACCAACTGAGGCATTTAAGGCTGCTTGGGTGAGATTCAAGGCTTATCAAAGAGACTGCCCACACCATGGTTTTAGTGAGGTTCAACTGCTGAGAATTTTCTTCAGAGGAATTGATTGGAGGTACCAGATGGCTTTAGATGCTGCAAGCAATGGGAACTTCAACACCCAATATCCAGAGAATGTTGTGATACTTATAGAGAACTTGGCATCTAGCAATAGTACCAAGAATGCGGATCTGGATAGGAAGAAGAAGGCTGGAAACATGGATGGAAGTCAAATTGCTGAAGTGAATGCTAAGCTTGACTCAGTGCATAGCCTTCTAATGGGAAAGAGGCAAGTTCAGTTTGCTGCAGAAGTGGAGACCTTTGAGTCAGAGCAAGAAGAAGTTAACTACATTAATGGAGCTGGTTTTCAAGGTCAAAGATTTGGCAATCAGCAAGGTTATGGTTCTTCTTACCAGAAGCCTTTTCAGAGCAACAACTTTAACAGAAATTATGGTTCTTCTTCTTACCAGAAGCCTCCTGCACAAGATAATGAGATGAAGTCTATGCTGGAACAACTCTTGGAGGGTCAACAGAAGATGACTGTAGACTTCAATGGGAAGATTGATGCCTTGTACACGGATCTGAATGGGAAAATTGAGTCTCTAGGTACTCATATGAAGCAATTGGATGTTCAAGTTGCTCAAACTGCTGGAGCTTTGAAGAGACAAGAAGGATTTCTTCCGGGAAAGACTGATACTAATCTCAGACATCATGTCAATGCCATCATGGTAGGAAGTGTAGAAAATTTCGTTGAGATTGAGAAGTTTGAGGAGCTTGAAAGAGAAGATGTAGCAGTTACAGACATGGCGTCGATCGACACCACTACTGAGTGTCGATCGACACCAGTAGAAAATCGCGATGACTCAAGTTCTGGCGGACCGAAATCGACCAAGGTCGACACGAGTAAGTCGACATCAGATACTAGTGTCGATCGACACCAGCTGGGTATCGATCGACATCGTGCACAGACTTCACCAAATCAACCTGAAGCTTCAACAACTGCAGAGGAAAAGGTGTATAGACCTAAAATACCCTATCCCAGGCCCCCTAGATAGTCTAAACAGGAGATAGAAGAACCCAGATGCAAGGAAATGATGGATAAGCTGATGGTTGAGCTACCCCTAGTTGATGCAGTCAAACTTTCACCTGCATTAAGAAGATATGTCAAGAGAATGGTTGTCAATGGTGTGAGTCCTGGAGAAGGAGCATTGCTTACCAGAGACATGAATGCAATTCTCTTGAATATAGTTCCAAGGAAGAAGAAGAAGGTGTGGGTTTCTGAACAAGCCAGTGCTGTGATTCAGAGGAGGATTCCAGAGAAGTTACCTGATCCAAGAAACTTTGTGCTAGATTGCTCAATCTCAACAAGACGATTTCCTCATTCTCTCTGTGATCTAGGTTCAAGTATCAACTTGATACCATACTCTGTTGCTGTTCGACTTGAAATGACTGATTTCAAGCCAACCAAAATCTCCCTTGTCCTAGCCGATCGATCAAAAAGAATCCCAGAAGGTGTTCTAGAAGATGTTCCTTTGCAGATTGAAGGTTGCGTGATTCCCACAGACTTTGTGGTTTTGAAATATGATGAAGAACCTACAGATCCTCTTATTTTGGGAAGATCATTTTTGGCTTCAGCTGGTGCCATTATTGATGTAAGAAAAGGGAAAATTGAGCTTGATTTGGGTGATGTTGTCATGAATTTTGACATGGACAAGTTAAGGGGACCATCCACCATCGATGGTCAAGCTTATTCAGTGGAGATTTCCAGGGATAAAGATCAAATCATGGAAAGTTCAGATGACATTACTGCTAGGTATTCCAAGGAACTGGATTCCAAAGAGCAAGTGAACAAACTGGCTGTTCAAAAGGCATTGGCTGGAAATTCTGAGAAAGCTGTGGAGCTAGATGATTGGAGTGGAAACATAGTTGCTGATCATCTCTTCAGGACTATGAGCAGAGATGAGGTTCAGATCAATGACAAGTTGATGGAGGATGACATTTTTGTGATGGAGGCAAGGATTGCAGAGCTGAATTGCAGAAAAAGTACAGAAATTCGAGCTACAGGATTGGTGTCGATCGACACCACTCCTAGTGTCGATCGACACCCTCCGGAAATCAAACCACGAGCTGTTTCCAATGCTGCAAGTCCATCATCTTTGGTCAAACAGACGACTCCACATCCTACAGCCCATAAACCTCGGAGAAAGCAATGGTATGCATTTTCTGGAATCAATTTCAAACCTCCTGATCTTGTCAATAAGAACTTTAAAGGTTCAAAAGATACTTCACACTTATGCAAACAACGAGATTCTCGTAGAAGGCTTGGTATTTCTTTTGATGATTCTGCAGGAAAACGAAGTATCCCACCCAAACTCAAATCCCAACCCTGCTGCTGTTTCTCAATTCCTTGGTCGCTCTCATGGACATACTGCCTATACTCCGCCATGGATGAGGAGACAATCTTCTGGGAAGCATTCGATGCCACCATCTGATCCGCCAGACGTCTGATCCCCGACACAGTCAAGCTAATGACTGAAAACGAGCGCTGAGTGGGAGGCAACCTACTGTTAGGTACATTTTTCTTTTTATTTTTAGTTTTATTAAAGTCCTAGTTTCAGTCAGTTGAAAAAAGGCGACATTGTACTCGATAAAGACCAGTGTCGATCGACACCACACGCAGACAAAGGTAAGTCTTCTAACTGGTCTTTTATGTTGTTTCTAATCTTTCTTTTAGCCAACTTCGGGCTTGATAACACAGAGGACAATGTTGTTTAAGTCTGGGGGAGGTGATTACTGACTTTGTGTTTTGTTTTGAGAGTCAATTGAGTCAGTCAAAAACTTGTTTTATTGAGTCAAAATTTAGTTGAAATTTTCAGTTTTTCCGAAGAACTAACCGCAGAACATTGACACTTGAAGGGCCATTGCCATAGTAGTTGATTGCAGGTTTTACTAGGTAGAAAGCTGCAAGTGGATCAGTCTAACAAAAAGAGTTCAGATTCCTGCTTAGAGCTTGGTATGCATTGGACTTGATTCCTCTTTCAGCACTGACAAGATAAGAAAACTACAGTCTCTCTTTGATCTTCCCTTGAGAAAAGAAAAAAAAAATCTAAGTTAAAGGAATAGTGCAAAGATCCTCATGAGTTTGTCTCCTCACAAGGAACAATATTAGTGAGAGCTCATGAACCTGTCTCCTCACAAGGAATACAAGTAAAGAGCAGCACTGTTCCAAGACTTCAAAAGAATAAGAAAAAGTCAATGAAAAGATCTTTAGAACACCCTGAAAATGGGCAGCAGTTGACTAAGGGAAGAGAAAATAGGAGAGTTGTGCAAAAAATGTCTTGTTCAGGCGCTAAGGAAGGGAAAGAATCTGTAAGTCCTTTGGTCAATACCCTTTGTTTAATTTCGAAAATTTGAGAAGGAAAGGATCTGGACTTGACTTGGGAGATTGCTAAGCTTGTGGTAAGTACAATGAAATACTACCTAAGGTTGGCTCTATGGTATGTGGATTCAAGAGTGTTGGTTCAATGTGGCGTTCTGAAAGCTAGCTGAAGGTTTCTGTTTTCAAACCTCGACTCTAGTATAAGTTTCTGTTTTGCTTGAGGGCAAGCAAAAGCTAAGTCTGGGGGAGTTGATATATCATAGTTTTTATGGTTTTTAACCATGATATAAGTCTTATTTATAGAGTCTTTTGGTCTTTTAAGAGTCCTATTAGAGTCTTTGCAGGTTCAGCTACGTTTTGAGCATAATTGGAGATTTTGGAGCATTTTGGAGCATTGTGGAACAAGCTGCTGAAAAGATGAAGTCAGATTGAAGTTGAATGAACAGTGTCGATCGACACTGTTCATGGTGTCGATCGACACCCCTCAAAATCAGAAGACGGTCGCGACATTTACAAGATTGAAGAAAATGAAATTGCCCAAAAAGTTTTCCTTATTTGTAAAAGTGCCCAGCTCGTGTTTCTACCCTTACATATAGTTTTCAAAGCCATTGTTTAGGCATGATCTCATATTTTAAGAATCTTAGAAGTTTAGGTTTTTGGAGAGAAAAATCAGACTCCTTAGAACATATTTGGAACTCCTTTATTTTCTTCTATTGATTTCTTTTATGCTTTCTATTCAAATAATGATTTCTGTTTCATTGATCATGTCTGAGTAGTTTGCTTGTTAGGTTTAGGGTTTTTAAAGGTGATTGATGGATTGTTAGGTTGAATAAATTTGTTAGGATAAAATCATTAGAGTTCTTCATCTGGATTTGTGATTAATGCTTATTCTAGCTTCATGACCTATAATCTGATCTTAGGTTAATTAATAGATGCGAGAGTATTATTGATTGCCTGAACTAATCTTAGATGAGCAAAATACCTATTCGCAAAGAGATTTGGTTTAGGATTTTGTGAACAATCAAACCCGAACTTTAATGCTTGTCTGAATTGTTAGAACTTGCAAAGAGATTTGGGATTCTAGGGTTTAGACATAGAAAGTCTTCGCAGTGAGAGTTGGTTGATTTTATTATTGTGTTTCGAGTTCAAGAACAGTTCTTCATAATTCCTAACATTTTGTCTAGATCTGCAATTAGGATTCACCTGAGAATTTCCCTGAACCTAACGTTTCGTCTCCTGAATTTACAAAGTCTTTAACTTACTGCTGTCTTTTAGTTTTACATTCTCACTTAGCTTAATTCGAAATTAGAAAACTGCTGTGTCACTATCTCATTCCCTATGGATTTGATCCCTAAGTACTGCGACTGATCTCTTAATTTGAGAGAGTAGCTCTAGGGTAAATTTGAGAGCATATCATTATACCTGGAGGTGGTAGATCGGAGACAGTTTTGGCATCTCTAAATGAGGACATTTGGCCGCATTGCAAAATTTTGAAGCTTACAAAGAATATGAGATTGCTTGCCGGGCTTGGCGATCAAGATGCTGCAGATCTTAAGGCTTTCTCTGAATTAATTTTGGATATTGGTGACAGAAAGATCAATCTACCAAACGACGGGTTAATTGAAATTGGTATTCCAGAAGATTTGTTGATAACTGATTGTGCAGATCCTATTGAAACTATTGTTCATGAGGTTTATGGAGAATTTTCAAGCAAGTTTACTGATATGAACTTTTACAAGGATAGGGCGATCCTTAGTCATACAAATGACGATGTCGTTCAGATTAATGATTACATGCTTTCAAAATTACCAGGTAATATTATTTAAAGTATTATTAATATTTCCTATTTCAATTTTGTTTAATAGTTTATATTCACATGATTGTTTATGATATTTACAATTATAATTAGGGAAGTCGAAAAAAAATCAGTTTATTATAATAAGGGAAGTTGAGAAAAAAATCAGTTTATTATATCCTCTTTAAATATTTTATAATTCATTCTAAACGTAAGTTACACATATATAAAGCACGGAATAGTTTAACCTTTTATTGGAATTAACCTTTGATAGAAATGTTATTTTCTGGTTAACTAATGATCTTTAAAAAAATATCTGAGATTATTTTAACAAAACTTTTATTACAATATTAATGATTATATGCTTTTACATTATTTATATTACAACTTAACATTTCCCAAAAGAAATATATCCTTTTTTGCTTTGTTTTCTTTTCTTTGCTTAACATTTTTACTACTAATATTCATATTATCTTAATATATCAGGTGAGGAGAATGTATACCTTAGCTCTGACAGTATTATTCCTTCAGATAAAGATCCATTAGAAACCGTCGAATATCCGACTGAGTTTTTGAATACCATCAAAGTTTCTGAATCACCAAAGCATTGCTTGAAATTAAAGGTTGGTGCTCCAGTTATGTGTCTTCGTAACATTGATCCTAAGGGTGGGATATGTAATGGGACTAGACTTATTATTACTCAAATGGCTCGACATGTGGTTGAGGATAGAATAATAACGGAAAATGAGAAAATGATAGGTCAAATAGTTTTAATCCCTAGGATGTATGTGACACCACCAGACACAAGGTTTTCTTTCAGAATGCGTCGTAGACAATTCTCTTTAGCTTTATCTTTCGCCATCACCATCAATAAAAGCCAAGGACGATCATTTGAGAATGTCGGTTTGTTTCTACCTAGACCAGTTTTCTCTCATGGGCAGCTATATGTTGCATTATCTAGAGTTAAGTCTAGATCCGGACTTAAAGTTCTAATCACATACAAAGAAGGGAAGGTGCAAAAGAAAACAATGAACGTCGTCTACAAGGAGGTGTTTCAAAATCCTACTTAATTTCTATGCTTTTCATATATTTTATAACAATTAATTATATGTTTAATATCTTTCTGAGTTACTATAGTATTATCATCTTTATATTTTTTATCTTATATTTTTTATCATCAACTTATATTGGAATTTTTTACGATTTACATTTGATCATTAGTTATTTTTAACTATTAATTATTCATTCAACATCATTACTTACACTATAATTCATTAATAGACAATATTATAAAATATATTATAGCCTGCACAGAATGCGGACCGATCACCTAATTCAATAATATATTTCTATTCTATAATACTTATCAGACTGCTTGTTATAGAAAAATGTGCGAGTTAATTTCAATGTTTGATAAAGTTGTATTCTATTATGAAAGGATAATGATTATCCATTCACCGACTTTGTGTTATTATATTGTTTTACTCTTCACCGACTTTGATCTCAACCAACATTAAAGTTGTATAAATAGGTGTGTTGCACATTTATTTTGTAAGAGAATAATAAGAAGAATAAACTTCTTTCATTCACTCTCTCTTCTCTCCCGTATACCACCACCTCCATCTCTTATGATATAGACATATATATATATATATCTCACCTCACATACATAAATATTAGATATAGTTTACAATACGTTATCAGTACGAACGCCTTTTGATCTGTCTGTATAGCAGATTTGTCATATACCAGAAAAGTAAGATTTATTTCTGTTTAAATTATTTTAAATTCTATTATTTACGGGATGATAGGCTCTGCTTTCCCCGTTTATTTGTTATGCCGGGATGGTAGGCTCTGCCTCCTCCGAGCCGATCGTTATGGTAAGCTATGTCTTCACGATCGAAATGATCAATGGTAGACTATGTCTCCTCAGATCATATTTGTGGAGTGGGAGATAAAACCCCCATCCTTATTTATTTATTTGTTGAATGGGAGATTAAAATACCCATTTTATTTATTTATTTATTGAGTGGGTGATTAAAATCCCCATCTTTGTTCTTTTATTATGATAGGCTCGGCCTCCTCATATTGCTTTTAATTATTGCATTTTATTATGTCGTTACTCTGCTCAAATTTTTATACATATATTTTTTTTATTAAAATTAAATCGGTTAAGTTTTTGTTATTCAGTCATAATGACAAATCTGGTAAAGCTCGAAATTGCTGCCCTTGATATAGCCGGAAAAAATTATATGACATGGGCAGTAGGTGCGAAAACGCATCTAAGAGGAAACGGGCTTTTGGATACCATCGATAAGTCGAAAACGACGTCAGATGAGAAAAAGGCAAAAGCCATGATATTTTTACGTCACCATATCCACGATGGTTTAAAAGATGAGTACATCATAAAAGAAGATCCTGCAGATCTCTGGCAATCTTTAAAAGAAAGGTTTGATCACCAGAAATATGTGATCTTACCAAAAGCCAGACACGAGTGGTTACATCTCCGGTTTCAGGACTACAAAAATGTTAGTGATTATAATTCTGCGATGTTTGGTATAACATCCAGAATGGTGTTATGTGGAGAAATTATAAGTGATTATGATATGATTGAGAAAACTATCTCCACATTTCACCCGAGTAATGTAGTCCGGCAGCAATAGTACCGGACGAATAGATATGCTCGTTATTCGGAGTTGATGCATGTACTCCTTGTTGCCGAGCAGAATAACGAACTCGTGATGATGAACCATCAAAGTCGTCCAACTGGATCTGCACCATTCACAGAAGTGAATGCTGCATCATCCAGGTATAATAATTGGCATTGACGCGGATGCGGTTATAACCGTGGTCGAGGTCGTGGGCGTGGACAAGGAAGAGGATATCGTCATAATGATTCCAATGATGGAAAATATAGTAAGAATTTTCAAGGAAATGATGATGGCCGAGAAATTAAAAAGAAAAGAGAAATTGTTTGTTACAGATGCGGCATGAAAGGACATTGGGTACGGACTTGCCGTATGCCAAAACATTTAGCCGATTTGTATCGGGAATCACAGAAAGCAAAAGAAAAAGAAAGTGAAACAAACTTTCTTTCTGGTGAACCCGAACTCTCTTTTCATGGCGTAAATGACGTACTCATCTTGATGTCACAGATTTCCAGGTTGATCCAGAGGAATCAACGGAAACGAAGAGACAAAAATCGATGTGATATAATGTATTCCGTAAGAGAACAAGAAAAATAAAAAGTTTAATGTTTTTGGTGTTTTATGTACTTTTGTGTTTTTGTTGTAAAATAAGTTTTATTATAAAATAAGTACTTTTATAACATAAGTCTTCGTTTTAATTAAAGTTTATTAATGCATCTTTTATGAATATTTTAAATTCAGAAAATGCCAGAATTTGAGACTTGGGATGGAGATATATGTCTGGCTGACAGTGCGACAACGCACACGATTATTAAAGATAAAAAGTATTTCTCCTGTCTCAAAATGAAAGATTCCGCTGAAAGCGTGAATACGATATCTGGTAATGCAAAAATTATTATGGGCTCCAGAATAGTCAAATTTTCAATGCCAAGGGGAACAAAGTTTGAAATAAATGATGCATTATATTCTCCAGAGTCTTACAGAAACTTGTTAAGTTTCAAAGATATTCGCAGGAATGAATATCATGTAGAGACTATGAATAAAAATGGCATTGAATATCTTTGCATTACATCGGAGAGAAAACATATATTGGAAGAGTTAAAAATGTTATCCTCCGGAATATATTGCACAAAAATATATATGACTGAATCATATGTTAAAGTAAACCAGAAGTTTACTAGTACATTTAAAGTCTGGCATGAAAGAGTAGGACATCCTGGTTCAGTCATGATGAGAAAGATTGTGCAAAATTCTAATGGCCATCCGTTGAAAAACGAGAAAATTTTGAAAACGGACGAGTTTTTATGTAATGAATGTTCTCAAGGAAAACTCATTACTCGGCCATCGTCAGCTAAAGTTGGGAATGAATCACCAGAAATTTTAGAAAGAATACATGGTGATATATGTGGGCCGATCCACCCACAATGCGGGCCGTTTCGATATTTTATGGTATTAATTGACGCATCTAGTAGATGGTCACATGTGTGTCTATTGACCACAAGAAATACGGCTTTCGCTAAATTCATTGCCCAAATAATCAGGTTGAGAGCACAATTTCCTGATTATGCCATAAAGAAAGTAAGATTGGATAACGCTGGTGAATTCACTTCACAAGTGTTTAATGATTATTGTATGTCTTTGGGAATCGATGTTCAACATCCGGTTCCGCATATTTATACACAAAATGGCATGGCTGAGTCATTAATTAAACGGTTGCAATTGATTGCAAGATCGTTAATATTGAGAACAAAGCTCCCAATTAATGTTTGGAGACATGCTATACTGCATGTTGCGGCACTGATCCAGATATAACCAAGTGCATATAATGAATATTCTCCATTACAGTTAGTATCTGGTCAGGAGCCAAATAAATCCCATCTTCGTGTTTTTGGAAGTGTGGTTTATGTTTCGATAGCCCCACCACAAAGAACAAAAATGGGACCACAAAGAAGATTGGGAATATACATCGGTTATACATCACCAAGTATAATTCAGTATCTCGAACCAAAAACTGGTGATATATTTACGGCAATTTTTGCCGATTGCCATTTTGATGAAGATGAATTTCCAGCGTTAGGGGGAGGAATTAAAGAAATTCCAAAGGATGTTACATGGTGCACAACGTCTTTATTGCACCTTGATCCCCCTACGAATCAACATGAGCTGGAAGTTCAGAAAATTGTACATTTACAAAATATGACAAACCAGTTACCTGATGCGTTCACAGATACAAAGAGGGTGACAAAGTCATATATCCCCGCTGTAAATGTTTCATCAGGAATTATTGTTCCTGAAGAACAAATTAATGGGAACACAGCAAATGAACCTAGGGTTCGGTTGAAAAGGGGGAGACCGATGAGTTCTAAAGATAAAAATCCCCGAAAGAAAAAGAATATGGGAGAACAAAGTAAAATGCTTCCAGAAGAACCATTTAAAGAAAAATGTCAAGAAGACATAAATGAAATGGTTCCAGAAGAACCACATCTGGAAGAAAGTCCAGAAGATGAAAATGAAACAGAAAAATATGAGATTTCCATCAATTACGCCCAAAATGGAGAATTATGGATCAGAGATAAAATAAAAGATATTGATGGAATATTCTCTTTTTCTGTATCTAAAGAGCTTGATCGTGAAAGTGATGATCCAGATCCAAGATCCATATTAGAATGTCAGAAAAGACATGATTGGGAGAAATGGAAGATGGCCATAGAAACAGAATTATTCTCCCTCAATAAAAGAAATGTCTTTGGACCTATTGTCACAACACCGGAACATGTAATGCCGGCCGGATACAAATGAGTTTTTGTAAGAAAGATAAATGAGAAAAATGAGGTCACAAGGTATAAAGCTCGGCTTGTGGCTCAAGGTTTTTCTCAAAGACCGGGAATAGATTATGAGGAAACATATTCTCCGGTAATGGATGCTATAACATTTAGATTCTTAATGAGTTTAGTAGCATCTAAAAATCTAAACATGTATCTGATGAATGTTGTGACAGCATATTTATATGGATCACTTGATAATGATATATATATGAAAATCTCTTAAAGGTTTAAAATGCCAGAAGCATTTGGAACAAACTCAAAAGAGATTTGTGCGATCAAGTTACAACGATCACTTTACGGATTAAAGCAATCTGGACGCATATGGTATAATCGCTTAAGTGAATATTTGTCGAGTAAAGATTACATCAACAATGCGATATGCCCTTGTGTTTTTATTAAGAAATCCTTATCGGGATTTGTGATCATTGCTATTTATGTTGATAATCTGAACATAATCGAAACTCAAAAAGAGTTTGATGATGCAAGAACTCATATGAAGGAAGAGTTCAAAATGAAAGATCTTGGAAAGACAAATTTTTGTCTTGGGCTCCAGATAGAGCATTTCCAAGACGAAATATTTGTTCATCAATCAAATTATACGAAAAGGATCTTAAAACGCTTTAATATGGATAAAGCGACTTGTTTGAGTTCTCCGATGGTCAGTAGATCGCTTGAAATTGATAAAGATCCATTTCGACCTTGTGAGGATAGCGAAGAAATATTAGGTCCTGAAGTACCTTATATGAGCGCTATCGGTGGGCTTATGTATCTTGCAAATTGTACTCGACCGGATATAGCTTTTGCTACAAATTTACTTGCAAGATACAACTCATCTCCTACTCACCGACATTGGAACGGAATAAAACATATATTTCGTTACCTACAAGGTACGATTGATTTAGGTTTATTTTATTCTAGAAACATCGAAGTTGGTCTGGTTGGTTTTGCAGATGCGGGATATTTATCAGATCCGCACAAGGCTCGATCGCAAACCGGACACGTTTTTACATTTGGAGGAACTGCGATCTCTTGGCGTTCCCAAAAGCAAACTTTAGTAGCAACTTCTTCAAATTATGCAAAAACTATTGCATTACATGAAGCTTGTAGGGAATGCGTATGGCTCAGATCTCTGTTACATAAAAGAAACAAGTGGAATAGAGACAAAGAAGGAGCCAACAAAAGTATTTGAAGATAATGCTGCATGTGTCGCCCAACTCAAAGAAGGGTATATCAAGAGTGATCGAACGAAGCATATCCCTCCAAGATTTTTTTCATATACACGAGAGCTCGAGAAAAATCAAGAAGTGAACATTCAATATGTTCGTTCATGTGACAATGCAGCCGATCTATTTACGAAGGCGCTTCCTACTACAACATTCAGAAAACACGTTCAAAGTATTGGAATGCGTCATCTAAGAGATCTATGAAGAGAAGATGATATCCATCATTTTCAAGGGGAGATTACGTCACTGTACTCTTTTTCCCTTATCATGGTTTTTATCCTGTTAGGGTTTTTCATGATAAGGTTTTTAACGAGACAGTACGTAATTCATTATTAATGATGAATAATCAAGGGGAAGTATTATGACAGGATAATGATTATCCATTTATGTTATTATATTGTTTTACTCTTCACCGACTTTGATCTCAACGGACATTAACGTTGTATAAATAGGTGTGTTGCACATTTATTTTGTAAGAGAATAATAAGAAGAATAAACTTCTTTCATTCACTCTCTCTTCTCTCCCGTATAGCACCACCTCCATCTCTTATGATATAGAAATATATATATATAATTTGAACATTTTAAAATAATAATTTAAATTTAATAAATAATATGGGTGGTTAAACCAGCCACTTAAACATATGTAAATGATCTATAAAATAAAACATAAATATAAATTAGAAAATAAATAAAATTAAAATAAATATAATGGGTGGTTAAACCAGCCACTTAAGCATAAGATTAAAGTACACAAAATTAAAAGTACTTAAATAAAAGTAAACACAATTAAGAAGTACATTTATTAAAATAAAACTTACTTAGAGTAGATTAAGACAATGAAAGAGATTACAAGAGAGAATTGTGGTAGAGAGAGGATGTAAGAGAGAAGGGAAAATGGTGAAATGAAAGCGTCCTTTACAATTGAAACAAAGACTCCTTTATATAGGAGTTTACAAGGAGTATTTTACAAATTAAAATTAAAAATAAAATACACCAGTGGCATCTTTGGATGCGATATCACTCATAAAAGCTGTCCCCATTACTGGAAGTAGAGAGAGGACCTTTTTATTCATTGCTACAGGGAGTAGCACTCATTTTTACTCAATTTTCTCCGTTGGATTTTGTCGGGTATTGTGCTCAAAGATTCGTAACAATGTCTTTGTCGGGGTTTTGTATTTTGGTGGAGATAAATCATACTCCACTGTTGCCAAATATTTCTTCATCGATTTCGGGGACGTTGGAATCTGTTTCACTTCCCGAGGCTTGAGATATATGATCAGATATCGAAGGCAGAAATTGTAAGGAGATTGCCTTGATTTCTTCTTCAGATTTTGCTCCTGCAAGCATTGATAGCATCTTTGATTTTTGTGCCAAGAAAAGTGTTGTTTCCGGTGATTGGTTGAGTGCAGGTGTTTGAATTTTGTATTTTAGTCCAGTCTAGGATGTTGGAGGGATAGAGGTTTGAGGGGATTTTGTATTTGTCCCACCATTTGACTATGAATTTTCTTCTGATAACTGGGATAGTATCTGAAGAGAATTCAAGTGTCCAGAAATAGACCCATGGAAAATGAAATTTAGAATGGAAAAGGGCTAGCGGAGGAAATTTCTTTTCATTTTCTGAGGGAAGGAATTTTGTTTTGAAGATTTGAAAAGATTTTTGAACGTTGGGTTTGAAGATTTCGGTGACAGAACCAAAATAGTTCCACCACGGTATGAACCAATAGGGGGCTTTGGATAGGTCACAAGTGGTGTCAAAGAAGATCAGCCAAGTGTGTTTGTATTTGGGAGATTGGATTAAAAAAGAATTGTACCAGGCTTGGCAATAGTCCCAGTAGTTGAAAGGAACATTGTAACAAGGGAGATTGTTCAAATTTTCTGGAAAATTTAGGTTGTCATTTAGATCATATTCTCAATCACTTGGGGCAATGATTTTATGAATTTTAAAAGTTGAATAGGCAGGATCAGTGTGATTTTCATTAAGATAGAAATGTTTGAAGGACACTGATTCTGTTATCTCCAAAATCGTTTGAAAGAATAACACAGTTTTGTCCGTGTTATGAGGTTTGAAAAATCTGTTTTTACCAAAATATTTTTCGAGTGTTAAAAGTGGGTCATTGTTGACCAAAAATCCTTTTTCAACATTTATAATGCTTTGGTAAATCGTTTTTTCAAAATTCTCCGATGGAGAGCTTTGTGAAAAGTCCTTCAAAACAATTTGGGAGTTGTTTGAAGGTTTTGAAATGATTTTGGAGGTCTGGTTTTCTGTTGAAATTATTTTTGAAGGGACCTCGTGAAATTTCGAAATTGCTTGAGAAGGGAGTTTTTTAGAAGATTCACCCTTCTGTTGGTTTGAAAAACTTAGCTCGAAAGCCTTTTGTAACTGTATGATTTGATCCATGATTTTTTCTGGAGATTGAAGAGATTTTGGAGTGTTTGGATTTTCTTCATTTTTCACATTCTTTTTTGTAACTGAGATCCAGGGTTCAGTTTTTGGCTGTGGGGTTGTGTTTGGAGGAATGGTTTTTTCTGGTATTGGTTCCAAGGAAATGCCTTTGCCTTTATCAATCTTCCTCGGAGGCATCGTACCTGTTTTGAAGAAATTCTCGAGTCAAGAAATCTGGAACAGAGTTTGAATCTCCTTTTATATATTCAATCTCAAAATCAAAAATACTTAATATAACTTGCCACCGCGCAGAAATTTGTTTTGAGGCAATGTTTTTTACATCTTTTTGTAAAACGTCTTTAGCACTTTTGCAATCAATTCGTAAAAGAAATTTTTTTATTTAGTAGATCACTTTAAAACTTTTGTATACATAATACTATACTTAAAATTTCTTTTTTAATCGTAGAATAGTTCCTTTGAGTATCGTTCCAATGTGAGGACGTAAACTGGACTATATTTTCCCGACCATTTATGTTCTTTTGTTTAAGGATCCCACCATATCCTACATCCGACGCATCAGTTTCCACTATTTTCTCTAAATCCGGATCTGCTATATGCAGACAAGGGATTTCTAGGACTTGTTTTTTAATTTTTTGGACTAATGATGTATGTTCTTTTGTCAAAGGGACATGGTTTTTCTTTAAACGATTATGTAATGGCTTGGCCATCCTATTTATGTTTGGACAGAAATCTATAACATAATTGAGACTTCCAAGGAACCTTTGTAACTGGGTTTTATCCAAAATTTTGTCAGGAAATTTGTTTGCAAATTCTAAGGATATGTAATGACCTAGAAATCGGATCTTAGTTTGAAATAAAGACATTTTTGTTTTTGACACCACGAGACCATTTTTTCTCGCAACATAATAAAATGTTTTAAGATGTTTAAAATGTTCATCTAAAGAATTCGAAAATATTAATATATCATCAATATAGACGATACAAAATTTTGAGTATTCATAAAAAATATCATTCATTATTCTCTGAAATTCAGAAGGTGCATTTTTTAAACCAAAGGGCATTACATTCCATTGGTATTGACCAAAAGGGACTGTAAATGCTGTTTTGTATCGATCATTCTCTGAAATTTGAATTTGCCAAAATCCTGATTTTAAGTCAAATTTTGAAAATATGTGTGCAGAATAAAGTTTTTGAAGTAAATCTTTTTTTATTTGGTATCGGATATCTAATCCATTTTAAAGCAGTGTTTAGAGGTTTGTAGTTAATTACTAACCTTGGGGTGCCTCTTTCAATTTCAGATTTTTTATTAACATAAAATGCGGCGCAAGACCAGGGTGATCTTGATTTTGAAATTAAGCCTTTGGCCAGAAGATCTGAAATTTCTTTTCTACAGTGTGTTTCTAATTCAGAGTTCATTTGTATTGGACGTGCCTTTGTAGGAATTTCCTTTTCATCGAAATTTCCTTCATACGGTAAATCGACAATGTGTTGTTTGCGGTTCCTAAAGGCAGTCGGTAAATCAGAACAAATTTCTTTTTCAAATAGTTTATTTAAATTTGAATTTTTTTCTTTTATTTCAGTTGTACCTAAAGCATCTATTGTTTTTTGTAGTAAAAATTCTGATTTTAAGTTTTCTAAGTAGAATGTTTTTCTATGTATTAAAGAATTTAAGAAATTTTTTTGTATCGAACAGGCTTTTATAAGATTTAGGCTTCTCTTTTTTGGGGATTCTAGAAATTGAAAAGATAATTTTTTATCTTGGGTTTTGAATGAGTTCGAATCATTCTTAACTTTGTATGGCGTGATTAAGTTTATGAACGGAGTTCCTAGGATAACATTTTGGTATATGTCATCAGTAAGGACGAATGCAGTTTTGATGAAGATATTGTCTTTTAAAATTGAGGCTTCTGCTTTAGATGTTATGCGAAGTTTAGTATTGTTTGCAGCAGATAATTTTTCACGTGTTTCGAGATGAAAACATTTTGGAACAAGCCCGGACTTGATGCAATTAAGATCAGCACCTGTGTCAAACAGAGCGATCGTGTCGAGTTTATAATTCTCAAAGAAGACAATTGTGACTTTTATTTTATACTTTCGAGAGGTGATTTCTCTCAGGACATAGAGGAAATCATTGGGGACAGAGTCTAAAGACTGTATTTGTTCTTTTAGTTTGAGATCGTCATCCATACTATCAATGGAATCATTATCTTGTTCATCAGAACTAGAATCATGATTATCTTTGATAGAGGATAAGATTGAGTGGAAATACTCAGAATTTCTTTTTTTTTTTTTTTTATTTTTTTTTTTTTTTTTTTTGACCTCTTTGATTTCTATCCTAAGGTTTTGTATTGTTGGTTTGGGATTATCTCTTTTTCTTTTTTCGAGAATGGTTGTTAGATCATAAGAGGATTTGGAAGATGTTGGACCCTTAGATTTTGGGGGAATTTTTGGGGTTTTTATTTCCTTTTCATTTAAAGAAGTGAGTATTGTTTCAAGAAATTTTTGTTTTAATTGGGGGTCTGAAATAGAATTTAGGATTTCAATTTGTAATTCTTGACTTTTTGTAAGGACATGGATTTTCTTTTCATCAAATTCTGAGCTAGATGATGAATTTTTTTGTTCTTTAACTTGTAAAGCTTTTTCTGAGGATAGAGATGATGAATCTTAATCATCAGATGATGAAGAATAATCCAGTAAGAGATTTTATATTTTACTCGAATGTTCTTCTCCAAGGTCGAGTTCTTGGATTTTTCTGCTAAAACGACAGAATTTTGAAGTGTGACCCTTTTTATTACACTTAAAGCACTTGAGATTTTTATAGAAGGGTTTTTTAGTTGGGGATTCTTTTTCCAAGAAATTTCTTCGAGGCTTTTGCCAGGGGCTTTCGCGGGGTTTATGTTTTTTATAGTTCTTAGTGTGATTCCTAGGTTTATTTTTAGTGTAGTAGGTTTTATTGCAATCTCCAATACAAGAGTTATTAGCTCTGTTTGGTTCGATTTCGAATTGTTTGCAAAAAGATCCTAATTCTACTTTTGTTCTTTTAAGCTCCCATTTTAGATGTTTTTGGAGTTTTAGATCTTGACAGATCTTAAGACCTTCTTGTTGGACAATACTGATCAATTCTCCATATGTGAAATCATCATAATGGATTATTTGTGTTCCCGTGGAATCCCTAATTTTGGTTCTTACCTTTTCTCCTAGAAGTGTTGGGAGTCCAGCTAGAAATTTTTCTTTCCAAAAGGGTTGGTTTGAATCCTGACGGAGTAGTACTCTAGTGAGAAAGGTATTTTTATACCATTGGAAATCGCTTAATCTTTTACATTTTAGATTTGAAAGGAGTTCTGCATTTTTGTCTCTAAGAACGGAGGGGTCTCCTATAAAATGTAAGGTTATGGCTATGACTAAGGTAGCTACAGCATCTTGTTGGGGATTTCCAAGATTATCTAGAATTGGCACATTGTCTTCATCTATTTTGACGGCCTCAAGAATTTCTATGCGTTGCTGATCGTTTAGGTAGTTATCCCACCATCCTTTAAGCTGGCCTGAAAACCCAGCTATAAGGAGTTCAGCTACGGTCCTATCCTCGTTGCCTATTTGGGTTCTATAGGCGTTTGCGGCCATTGTCATTTTCTGGAGAAAGCTCAAGATGTTGTACTCAGATATGCCATCTATATTCCAGTCATATACTGAGGAGGAATTAAACCTAGATTGTTCTATTGGTTGGATTTGTCCTAGGTCAGGAGCGGAGATTATTTGTCGTTCTTGACGGTTTTCCCAACCAAGACGATTAATTTTAGGTATAGGATTTTGAAATGTTTCAGATAATTCACTATTATCTGAATCATGAGCCAAAGTATTTATTTTGGAAGTAGGAGTATCAGGGACGTCGGGAATGCGAGTTGTACTATTTTCTCCTATTTCGATTTTACTTAGTTGACTTTGGAGAGCCCGAATGAATTCTTTATTCGTGTCTTGGTAAGTTTTAACGCTAGAATTAGAAATTTGGAAAGGTTTGAACATGGGACTTTTGTTTTTCTTTTCAGAAGAAGAGTCGTTTGGAACAACAAGTTGCTTTTGATTTGATTTCTCGATTCTATCAAGCTGTTTGCTTATTGTACCAAGATTCGTGTTTGTAATATTTTTTTGGACGATGATATTTTTTACATTAGCCTTTTCATCTTTTTGGGGGTGTTTAAAAGGAATTGCATCAAATGGTGTTCCTAACCATTCAAGTTTTATTCCTTGAGGAGGAGGATGGTTAGATTGAATAATTTTGCCATTGGCAAGTGTTTCCCATTCGGGGGTTTTGTTGTGATTGGTAATAGGATTTGCTGTTTTTGAAAAAGGGAAATAAATATTATTTTCGGATGCATAGTCCTCAAACCAATTGAAAAACCAAATTTGTACTTTATGTTTTTGAAGATATTTGTAAAAATTTTCTTGAATTATGTTTCTATTTTCTAAAAAGTTTTTGAAAAACCATTGTCTTTTTTTATCATTATTTTTAGAGTAGAAATCATCTCGTAAGTATTTTTTATCAATCTTAAAATCCTTTTCTAGAACATTTAACTCATTTAGCATATTATCTGTAATAGCTGAAAAGGTAGGGCTTGTGGGCCCAGATTTTGTTGAAAATTTGTTTTGTGAAAAACTGTTTTCTGCTGAATAAACAGGTTTTGGTATTTGTGTTCGGAAATCTACGTTCCTTAAAACTGAATTTGGAATATCTGAAGTTGAAAATCGAGGTTGAAATTTTGAGGATTTTTCTTTACCAGAAAAATCTTGTGCTAGTTGACATACTCTTCCTAAATCAATTGTTTCAGGAAGAGAGGAAGATTCACATGAATAATCATCCATGTGATCTTGATTATTTCTTATGAAGGAAAGTTTTACTTTTCCATCATGAAATTGCTCGATATGTTTTAAACGTGTATTTGGTTCTAGAGGTTCCTGGATTTTTAAAGGTTTTGGCTGAGCAGCTCCTTCGAGGACCCATTCTTCTGGAAGATTTATATCTTTCCATTGAATGGATCTTGGAATAACGGAGTTAGATCTCGAGAGATCAGTTTGAAGTAAGAGGGTTTCACCCTTTTTACTTGAAATTTTTACTTTTGACGAGAAAGCACTTGTCATTGCTTTGTAATGCACTCTAAAAATTAAAGCAATTGGAATTGATCCTTCGATCATCTCGTAGTTATGAGTTTTAACTTGTAAAACTAAAGATTTCAAAATGTTTTTGTCATTCAAGGAAACCGTAAAATTTGGATAGCAATCAAAAGATATTGGTCCAGTGCAGAGACTTGACTCAATAGAGCTTAGCAAAGAATCTTCGAAAATTTTAAATCGTGTATCTCTTAGGATAGCTAATATCGAAGTATTCAATCCTTCTTTTGAAAGAGGTTTGATACCAACTTGGATTAAACCAATATGTATATATTTGAAATTCTTTTCTCTATGTCTTTGTAAAGCACTTTCTGAAAATAAATGAATTGTTTCAAAAGGTTTTGCAAGTTGAATATCCCGTTCTTCAGTTTTAATTGAAAAATTTGTTTTTAGAAAATTCATTTTTTAGATTTGATAAATTTGATCTTTACGTACTTTTGGGATTTCCCAATTATCAATTGACCCTTGGAAATCATTAATGGTTGTTTCATGACTAGCGATTACTTTTTTCGACTCTTTAGTAGTTTTCTTTTCCGATCTGGAAGAAGAAGAAGAGGCGGATTGGGACCTGTTTAATGTTGATATAAAATATGATTCCATTTTGAAAGACTCAAAGTAAAAAATCTAGTGCTCCTTACAATCCTGTCTAGACTTAGGTTTTAACTGCCCAACACCTATGGGACTTATGACCTTACTTGACAGGCGAAAACACTCAGGAGAACTAAGAGTTTAAACCTTAGAAACTTATAAAATGAGATTATTAAAAGATCACAAGAAACTAAGACCTTTAGACGCCTAGCCTCTCCCCTAATCACATGGCTCTGATACCATATATATATATATATATATATACCTCACATACATAAATATTAGATATAGTTTACAACATATTCAAAATAAACATAATTTTGGTGATCCAAAGTGTTAAAAAAAAAAAAAAAAAAAAAAAATCAAAATTTGATAACTACTTTTTTCACTCATACCACATTATTATTGTCACCCTCCAAATTTTGTTCCGCCGACAAATCCATCCTATTTATTTTGACGGGCATGACGGGCACTGCTTGCATGATCTATTGTCGCATTTCAAAATAAAATCGTAATTCGTGAGGTTGTCTTCGTCAATTTCACGTCTTTTTAATAAAAAAAGATTTGGAATTCTAATTGGAAGTGAAAAACAACTGGACAACTTGAATAAAAAATAGCCAAAAATCTATATACAAAACGTTTCTATCAATATAGTGATAATATACTAGTCAAAAAATTACTATTGGAAAGTGTTTACTGTAAACACTAATATACTTTATACTTTTATAAACTAATGCTTTTTTTACTTGGAAACTATGCTTTGTAGGAGAGAAGCATAAAGAGTTTAAGAGAAAATTCTAGAAAGAGAGTAGAGAGAGAAAGAGGAAGAGAAATTTCTCTTATTGAACTTCTTCAAAACTTATGTTTTTACAAAGAGTAAGATCAGCTATTTATAGAAGTTCATTACTTAATAGAGAAGTAAACTTCATAGCTAAGTAATACTTCATAGCGAAGTAAACTTAATGATGAAGAAAAGATAATCATAAAGTATTTTATAACACTCCCCCTTGATTATCCATCATTATTGATGTGTTGCGTACTAGCTCGTTAAAAACCTTATCATGGAAAAACCCGATGGGACAAAACCATGGTAAGGGAAAAAGAGTGCAGTAATGCTCCCCCTTGAGTATCCATCACTGTGAAGTTGTGTGCTGCCTCGTTAAAAATCTTTCCATAGAAAAACTCAGTGGGACAAAAACCATGGAAAAGGAAAAGAGTACAACAACAGCAAACTCCCCCTGGAAATGATGGATCTCATTTTCTCTTCACAAATCTCGTAGATGCCGCATTCCAATACTATGAACATGCTTCTTGAATGTTATAGTAGGAAGCGCTTTTGTGAAGAGATCAGCTGCGTTGTCACTTGAACGAACATACTCAATATCCACTTCTTTATTTTTCTCGAGCTCTTGAGTATAAGAAAAAAATCTTGGAGGGATATGCTTCGTTCTATCGCTCTTGATATAACCTTCTTTAATTTGAGCGACACAAGCATCATTGTCTTTAAACACTTTTGTTGGTTCTTTATCCGGAATTATTCCGCTTGCTTCTTGTATATGATGAGCTATGGTTCTGAGCCATACACATTCTCTGCATGCTTCATGAAGCACAATAATCTCCACATAATTTGAAGAAGTGGCGACCAATGTTTGCTTATGGGATCGCCAAGAGATCGCAGTTCCACTAAATGTGAAAACATATCCAGTTTGCGATCGAGCTTTATGCGGATCAGATAGATATCATGCATCTGCAAAACCAACTAGACCAACCTCGGGGTTTCTATTATAATATAATCCAAAATTAATCGAACCTTGAAGATAACAGAATATATGCTTTATTCCATTCCAATGCCTGCACGTCGGTGATGAACTATACCTTGCAAGCAAGTTAGTAGCAAAAGCTATATCTGGTCTAGTGCAATTTGCAAGATATAAAAGTCCACCTATAGCGCTCATATAAGGCACTTCAGGACCTAATATTTCTTCGTTACCTCCACAAGGCCGAAATGGATCCTTGTCAACATTGAGTGGTCTATTGACCATTGGAGTACTCAAAGGAGTCGCTTTTTCCATACTAAAGCGTCTCAACACCCTTCTGGTGTAATTTGACTGATGCACAAATATTCCATCTTGGAAATGCTCTATCTGGAGCCCAAGACAAAACTTTGTATTTCCAAGATCTTTCATCTCGAACTCATCTTTCATGTGAGTTCTTGCATCATCAATCTCCTTTTGAGTTCCAATCATGTTCAGGTCATCAACATACACAACAATGATCACAAATCCTGATGCGGATTTATTTATAAACACACAAGGGCATATCGCATTGTTGACGTAATCTTTACTTAACAACTACTCACTTAAGCAATTATACCACATGTGTTCAGATTGCTTTAATCCGTAAAGTGATCACTGTAGTTTGACCGAACATAGCTCTTTAGATGCTTTAGGCATCTTTGATCCTTCAGGGATCTTAAATCCTTCATGGATTTTCATGTATATATCACTATCAAGTGAACCATATAGATATGCAGTCACAACATACATCTGGTACATCTCTAAATTCTTAGAGGTCGTTAGGCTTATTAAGTACCTGAATGTGATTGCATCCATGACCGAGGAATATGTTTCTTCATAATCTACTCCCGGTCTTTGAGAAAAACCTTGCGCCACAAGGCGAGCTTTATACCTTGTGACCTCATTTATCTCATTTCTCTTTCTTACAAAGACCCATTTGTATCCAACCGGCATTACATCTTCAGGTGTAACATCTATCGGTCCGAATACGTTCCGTTTAGTAAGGGAGAATATTTCATTCCTCATGGCCACTTGCCAATTATCCCAGTCGGGCCTTCTTTGGCACTCTGACACGGAACTTGGATCTAGATCATCATTTTATGATCGTTCTCATTGGACACAAAAAAAAAGAGAACATTCCATCATCATCTTCTATTTCACTTCTAGCCCATAGTTTTCCACTTTGGGCGAAGGAGATGAAAATCTCATATTTTTCTGTTCCAGATTCGTCTTCAGGACGAAGACGAATCTCTTTACCAGGTTCTTCTGGAACCGGTTCATATATGTCTTCCGGACATATATCTTCACTTGGTTCTTCAGGAACCTTTTAACAAATGTCTTCAGGACATTTGACACAAATGTCTTCAGGACATTTGACACAAATGTCTACCGGACATTTGGCTTTATGTGGTTCTTCCGGAACCTTTGCTCTCAATTTCTTTCTTTGTCGGGAATTTCTATCCTTTGATCCCATAGGCCTCCCACGCAGCTGAACATTCGGTTCATTTGCTCTACTTACATCAATATGTTCTTCAGAAACATTTACCCTTGATGGAGCATTAGATGCGGGGATGTGGGACTTCGTCACCCTCCTCGTATATGTGAATGCATCAGATAACTGATTTGCCAAACTTTACATATGTATAATTTTCTGAACTTCCACCTCGCATTAATTAGTAGGAGGATCAAGATAAGCCAAAGAGTGTATACACCAGGTGATATCATTTGGTGATTCTCTCAATCCTCCCCCTAACGCAGGGAATTCACTTTCATCAAAATGCCAATCGGCAAACTGTGCAGTGAACATATCCCCAGTTACCGGTTCAAGATACCTAATTATACTTGGTGACGAATACCCGACATAAATTCCCAATCTTCTCTGTGGTCCGATTTTTGTTCTTTGGGGTGGCGCTATAGGGACATAGACCGCACACCCAAACACACGAAGATGGGATACATCTGACTTATGGCCAAACGCTAACTGTACGGGGGAATATTCATTATATGCACTTGATCTTACCTGGACCAATGCTCCATCATGCAATGTAGCATGTCCCCATACAATGATTGGTAGCTTTGTTCTCAAGATTAACAGTCTTGCAATCAACTGCAACCGTTTAATCAAAGACTCAGCCATGCCATTTTGTGTATGTACGTGCGGAATCGGATGCTCAACATCGATTCCCAAACACATACAATAATCATTAAAGGCCGCTAAAGTGAACTCACCAGCGTTATCAAGCCTGACTTTCATTATGGCACAATCAAGGAAATGAGCTCTCAACCTGATTATTTTGGCAATGAATCTTGCGAAAGCCATATTTCTTGTGGCCAAAAGACACACATGTGACCATCTGCTAGATGCGTCAATCAATACCATGAAATATCTAAATGGCCCGCACAGTGGGTGAATCGGCCCACATATATCACCATGTATTCTCTCTAGAAATACAGGGGATTCATTCCCAACTTTGGCTGGCGAGAGCCTACTTATGAGTTTTTCTTGAGAACATGCCTTACATGAAAACTTTTTTGATTGAAAAATCTTCTGGTTTTTCAATGGGTAGCCACTCGAATTTTACACAATCCTTCTCATCATGACTAAACAGGGTGACCTAACCTTTCATGCCATACTCTAAAAGTGCTGGTAAACTTCTCGTTTACCGCAACATGTGATTCATCCATGGTTATCTTTGTGCAATATAATCCGGAGGACAACATTGGTAATTCTTCCAACTGATGTTTCCTCTCCGTTGTAATGCAAAGATATTCATTGCCATTCTTATTAATAGTCTCAATATGATATCCATTTATCCGGATATCTCGGAAACTTAATAAGTTCCGCTTAGACTCGGGGGAGTATAATGCATCTTGCACTACAAACTCTGTACCACTTGGCATTGAAAAACTCGCTCTTCCAGAGCCTAATATAATCTTTGCAAAACAAGTTATAGTACTCACGCTTCCGGCGGAGACTTTCATTTTGAGACAGGAGAAATACTTTTATCCCTAAGGATTGTATGTGTCGTAGCACTGTCTGCTAGATCTCAAATTGTGACATCTTCTAGGCCACAATACATATAAGAGATGCAATAATTAATCAAAAACATCAACTTATAAAAAGTTAGTATATTATCAAAAGCCTTTTGATAAACAAAACTTTATCATATATTTTTGTTTGCTATTTATACTAAAAGCCAGATCAAGTTATGTTATTCAGATCTTTTGTGATTCGGCATACATATCGGCGAAGTGTTTTGGCGTACGACACGTGCGTACCCAATAACTTTTTATGCCGCATCTATAGCAAGCGATTTCACCTAGCCTTTTTACGTCCCAACCATCATCATTTTTCCTCTTTCGTCCACCTCACTTACTTTAAGCGAATAACTCAGCATTCTTTCCTAGGAATGGAGTTAACCCAGTTGGACGAGACTGATGGTTCATCATCACGAGTTTATTATACGGTTAAGCTACCAGGAGGATTTACATCAACTCCGAGCTTTGGGTGAATTCTCTCGCCTGGAGATTCAACCACTCATTTCCAAAGATCTTCAGAATCTTTACTCGTGATGGATTCATCTTATAAAACATCATAGATAAGTTGGCGTAAAAAGATCATGGCTTTCGCCTTATCTTATATAGTGTCGTTTCCGACATATCAATAGTGCTCAAGAGATCATTTCTCTTTAGATGCAACATTGCATCTTCTGCCCAAGACATATAATTATTTCCACACAAATCAAGGGCGGAGATCTCGAGCTTTGCCAAATTTAATATTATTACTGAATAACAAAAAGTTAACCCATTTAAATTTATAAAAATTTGAGCATAATAACGGCATAATAAAAGACAATAATTTAAAGCAATATGAGGAGTCAGAGCCTACCATTCAATTGCTTGCGGATGAGTTTTTTAAAACTAACAATTCATAATAAATAAATGAACAAAATGGGAGTTTTAACCTCCCACTGCATAAATAAGGAGGAGGTGTTATCTTTCCACTCCGTAAATATGATATGAGGAGACATAGTCTACCATGTGATCATTTTTTTGATCGTGAAGGCAGCGCCTAGCATAACGATCGGCTCGGAGAAGGCATAGCTTATCATCCCGACATAACAAATAAACGGGGAACGCAGAGCCTATATACCCGTAAATAATAAAATTTAAAATAAATTTGAATTGAACACAAATAATCTAACCTTACTGGTATACAGACATATCTGATATACAGACAGATCGAGAGACGTTCATGCTGATAACGTGTTATAAACTAATGCTCTCTCTACTTGGAAACTATGCTTTCTAGGAGAGAAGCATAAAGAGTTTAAGAGAAAATTATAGAGAGAGAGTAGAGAGAGAAAGAGGAAGAGAAAATTCTCTTATTGAACTTCTTCAAAACTTATGTTCTTACAAAGAGTAAGGTCAGCTATTTATAAAAGTTCATTACTTAATAAAAAAGTTAACTTCATAGCTAAGTAATATTTCATAGTTAAGTAATACTTCATAGCGAAATAAACTTAATGATGAAGAAAGGATAATCATAAGCTATTTTATAACATATACTAAATATTAATTGTTTGTGTGTGAAAATTTTATAAAATCATTATTCTAAACCTAGTCTCTTAACTAGGAAGCCACAAGTAAACGGATAATAAGACCCCAACGGCCAAACCCAAAAGCCCAACGATAATGAAAAGAAAAATGTAAAGCCCGTAACTTAAGATAGAGAGACGCTACCTCAGACGCTATACCAAGTGAAGGGTCGAATGCTCCTTGATGTGGTAGTCGGCTAGGGTGTGACCGTCTTCGAGCTGCTTGCCGCAATAGATCAGCCTCTGTTCGTGCGTCGGGATACCCTCTATATCCTGGATCTTGGCCTTGATGTTTTCAACGGTTTCGAAACTGCCCACCCTTAACGTAATGGTCTTTCCTTTTAAATTCTTATAAAAAATATGCATGACATGACCGATCCTGATGCCAACGATTTTGGAGCTATCCACCTCTAGGTTTATAGTCATCTTTCCATCCAAAGTCTTGTTAGAAATCTTCGTGAGATGACCACGACGACGAAAATCTGGATTGGTTGGGTCTTCGTCGATATTGATGTCGATGGATTTGGAGTTATCGACCTCTATGTTGAACATTGTTTTTCCATCCACATTCTTCATAGAAATATGCATCTTACCACGAACTCAAAAGTTAAGGTACCTGATAAGGAAATTAGTTAATGAACAAGAGAATTTGAAAACTGCTTGATGAGGACATCGACCTAGCCGAGAACACTGAGCTTGTACCGACGGTCAAATCCTCACCAATGACACGGTCCAAGACCAGGAGACTTAGAGAAGGGTTCAATGAGGCTTTGAAGACCCTCCTCAACACAATGGAGCTGGGAGATACGTTCAGAAATCCACCACTTCAAGCCGACCTCAAAGAAACTCACGGAGACCACACCAGATATAGACATCTTGGAGGATTTTCCAAGGCTGAGCATCAAAGACAACCAGCATCATACAGCCCAAGGTAAGTCTGTTTACTTGGAAGGAAATGGAGTCCAGGACATCAAGAAACTCACGGAGACCACACCAGAACCTCAAGTTACCGCGAAAATGAGTCTTGAAGCCGAGAGAGAACAAGTGGAGCAAGAAGACGTTTTGGAAGCTAACCACGGGAAGACACTTGAAGACTTCTATCAGCTCGACTTCACTGGACATCAAGAAGAGGGAATCACCAAGAAACCAGCAGGGAACAGACCAGGACCAGACACAACCGTCAAGAGAGCATTTCCGGTCATTGCGCGCCAAAACCAGGTATACTCAGTTTATACAATTTGTGCAACTAATCTGACTTGTCCCAGCGGTTCTTAGCACCTCCAAGAGACCAAAGTTCGAGCCCCAGAAGAAGGCCACGCAGAATAGGCTTAG
>JAHZTW010000001.1:297741328-297763438 GCA_020283515.1 Alliaria petiolata
AGCAATTCCTCAATTGCTCATATCATTGCAATATTTGAGGTATCAATCCATCTTGGGAGATGATTCAATAAGAATACAAAGTTATGTTTAAGCTAAGATAAAAACAGTAAGTGAAAGTCACAAGCAATAATTGAAAGCAAACTATAAACTAGGAGAGACACTACTAGAGCAATAATATCAAATTAAGCCTTAATCACTACTAATCAAGTGCTAATTATGAAATTAACTACTAATCAAGAATTCAAATTGCTAAAAATGAAACCTAGGGATGGGTTCATTGATTTGAGAGTCTAAATGGGCAATCTTGCAATCATTTAAGCAACTAATCAAGCTATCTCTATGCCTAGAACACTAATTATAGACTAATCCATGATATTTGGTACTAATCCCTTCACTAATCACCCTAATGAACTAATGATGTTTTAGGATTAAAATGATGAGCAAACATTGATTACAAGTCTATTAGCATGATAAACACCCTAGACAACTAATGATGTGTTAGGCTAGGAATGTAAATCCCCTATTAAGTTGGTTCAAGCATTTCATCAAACACTTGGTGGGTGTATGAAATGCTTATGATCCAAATAGCAAAAATTAGCTATTTGGCATTAAGAACTACTTAATAGAGAGAGAGATGAAAGAATCTAACCTAGATTGCAAGATTTGATCATTAGAAATCCCTAAATCTAACCCATCCCTAAGTCTCTAAAGGATCTACTCACTAATCATCCTTAAGCACATCAAATCAAAGGTGAATGATAAGCTAAACATGATTAGAGAAGAGAAAATGATGAACTCAAAAGAGATATTGGATTAAACTTAAAAGATTCAAAGCAAATACAAGACTTTTCTCAAAGTGGCTAGAAAGTTCTTGACAAGACAATAGGGAATAAAACTTAGCATAAAAATTAGGTCTAAAGAGTATTTATAGGAGGGACCCATAAAGTAGACAAAAAAGATTCGTCTGGGAAAGTTTCGGCGAGCTTCACCGAACCAACACGTCGAACCGAACTCCTGGACATTTGGTTCGGTGAGCATCGCCGAACGGTGTATCCGTCTTCTCGCGTCTGGGTAAGTTTCGGCGTGACTTGTCGAACCGTCTCGCCGAACGGTCGTCCTGGAGGAAAGTTTCGGCGTGCCTTCGTCGAACCATCTCGCCGAACGGATGTCCTGGAGGAAAGTTTCGGCGAGCTTCACCGAACCAACATGTCGAACCGAACTCCTGCACATTTGGTTCGGTGAGCATCGCCGAACCATGTCATCGAACCGTCCTCAGAATTCCTCTTCTCCATCTTTTTGGCAACTTATTGCTCTTCCAAGTGCTGTGCCATTCCTATCCAACTCCATTGTTGCTTCCACAGCATCCATGTTACCTGATCAAGACTCCAAATGCACCAAAACATGCAAGGACTATGCAAAAAACACTCTAGGACTCTAAATGATACAATGCAACACAATGATGCTATATTAGACTCCTAAATGATGAGAAACTTATGCTAAATGGATGCTGAAATGATGCAAAATATAGACATATCAACCTTGCAGCTTCCCTTCTTGCAATCTTAGCAACCCTTACCAACTGATCAATCTCTTGAAAGCCTTGGAAGTTGTTGTCTCCTTGTGATCTTAGGTGCATCCAAGGGAAACTGAAATCTAAAAAATGAAATGGTCAATAAACACAAAAGTATTACTTAGTCTCAAACTAAACTCAAATCTTAATGATCAAAGAATCCCAATATGGCAACGTCGGCAAATTGAAACAAGACTTTTTATATCTTGTTAGCAATTCCTTAATTGCTCATGTCATTGCAATATTTGAGATATCAATCCATCTTGGGAGTTTGATGCAATAAGAATACAAAGTTTGGTCTAAGCTAAGCCAAATTCGAAATAAGGGAGACAAGAAACTGTTGAAAGCAATCTACTAGCTAAGAAAGATACTACAAGACTAATTAAATGAGCTAAAACCTTAATTATCACTAATCAAGCACTAATCAAGCGATTAACTACTAGTCAAGATTACTAAATTACTAAAAACGAAACCTAGGGATGGAATCATTGATTTGGGAAACCAAATGGACAATCTTGCAATCATTTAAGCAACTAATCAAGCTATCTCTATGCCTAGAACACTAATTAAAGACTAATCCATGATGTGTGGCACTAATCCCTTCACTAATCACCCTAATGAACTAATGATGTTTTAGCATTAAAATGATTAGCAAGCATGAATGACAAGTCTAATAGCATGATAAACACCCTAGACAACTAATGATNTTCACTAATCACCCTAATGAACTAATGATGTTTTAGCATTAAAATGATTAGCAAGCATGAATGACAAGTCTAATAGCATGATAAACACCCTAGACAACTAATGATGTTTTAGGCTAGGTATGCAAATCTCTTATTAAGTTGGTTCAAGCATTTCATCAAAAACTTGGTGGGTGTATGAAATGCTTATGATCCAAATAGCATAAGATTAGCTATTTGGCATTAAGAACACCTTAATAAGAAGAGAGATGAAAGAATCTATCCTAGATTGCAAGATTGAACCATTAGAAAACCCTAAATCTAACCCATCCCCAAGTTCCTAATGAACTACTCACTAATCATATTTAAACCCATCAAATCAAAGATAAGAGAAAGGTTAAACATGATTAGAGAAAAGATTAATGGAAGTTCAAGATAGATATTGCATAAAACTTAAAAGATTCAAAGCAAAATACAAGACTTTTCTCAAAGTGGCTAAAAAGTTATTGACAAGACTAGAGAGAATAAAAACTTAAGATAAAAATTAGGTCTAGAGAGTATTTATAGGAGGAACCCATGAAGATGACAAAAAGAAATTGTTTGGGTTCGGTTCGACGTGTTCATCGATCCATGTCGTCGAACCGAACCCCTGGAATTTTGGTTCGACGACTATCATCGAACCAAGTCATCGAACTGAGCTTCTGGTCTCTCGGCTTCTTCTTCTTGACGTTTGGGTTTGGTCCGGCGACTTCGTCGATCCAACTCGTCGGATTGAACTCCTGGAATTCTGGTTCGGCGTCCTTCATCGATCCATGTCGTCGAACCGAACCCCTGGAATTTTGGTTCGGCGTCCTTCATCGATCCATGTCGTCGATCCGTCGTCCTGGAAATCTGGTCCGACGTCTTCGTCGATCCAACTCGTCGAACCAGCACAAGAAATCCTCTCCTTCATCTTCTTTGTGACTCCTTGCTCCTCCAAGTGCTATGAAATCTTTCTCCAGCTCCATCCACGCCTCCATAGTGTCCTTTTCACCTGATCAAGGTTCCAAATGCAACAAAATATGCAAGGACTATGCAAAGATAACCTAGAACTCTAAATGATCAAAATGCACTAAAATGATGCTTAATTGAGTTCCTAAATGATAAGAAACTTACACTAAATGGGAGGAACTAAGATGCAAAATATAGACATATCAACACGTCGTAAGTTGACTAATAGAAAAGTTAGACGAAGTTCAATTCTATTATAAATCTCGGTTAAAAAAAAAGGAAAAATGCCAAATAAATCACCAATTTTTAAATTTCGGCCTAACAAAATATCAACTTTCTCATAAATGTATTAAATTTCCAACTTATATTGACAGTTTTCTTTAATCTCAAATTTTAATTGACCTAGCCAAATTAGGCACATCATTAAGCTGATTAACAAAATGAGTAAAACAGGTTAAATTCCGTTCTAATGCTCGGTTAAAAAAAAGGACATCATTCCAATCTCCCTAAAAATCCCCAAATAGATTTTTGTAACACTAGAACTTGATTTCTCTCCTAAATCCTAAATTGATTTTTGATTTTTCTCGTTTTCTTTTTTATTAATCTGATTCCTCTCGTTTTGTTCTTCATCTCTTAAATCGATTCCTCTCCATTTTTTCTTTCTCTTGTTTTGTTCTTCTTAGTGAGTTCTAAACCACGATGAACATAAGAAGAACAAAGCGAGAAAAATCGAATTGTAGGGTTAGAAAAATCGATTTGGTGACTTTGGGGAAAATTAGGTGATGTCATTTCCTTTAACGAGATTTTGAACGGAATTTAATCCTTTTTAATTGTTTTATTAATCAACTTAACTACTTGCTTAATTTGGCTCACTGAATAAAAGTTTATGATTAAAAAAAGAGGTCAATATAAGTTGGAGATTTAATATGTGTATGAGAAAGTTGATGATTTGTTTGGCCGAAATTTGAAAGTTGATGATTGATTTTCTATTTTTTTTTAACCGGGCTTATAACAGAATTTAACTTTGTCTAACTGTTCAGTTAGTCAACTTAACAATATGTCTGATTTGACTCACTCAACAAAAATTTGTGGTTAAAAGAAAAAGTCAATGTAAGTTAAGGAGTTAATACGTTTATGAGAGAATTTATTTGTCATTTTTTCCAATCCCAATTTCTCTTCTTCGCATTTTTTTTAATAATTATTTTGGGAAAGTGAGAGTTTAATGTGACTGTGGGAGTAGTTTAGTTATTGTAATAGTTAAATGATGGTATAAATGAAACTTTTGGGAGTATGTGATAATTGCGGCTCCTAATTTGTTTTTAAAGTGATGTTACAATTGATGTTGTAATTCGATATAATTTGCATTAAATTTAAAAACGGTAAATTTATGTGGTAAATTTGCAGTAGAAATTATAACATGTGTTATTTAAAAAAAATAGATTTAAAATATTAATAATTATAATATTTAATACAAAATTTTAATAATAAAATAAATCAAAGATTTTAATACTAACTTAAAATACATCAAATTAAAAAAATTATTTTTGATAGTAGTAAAAACAAAACACTTTAATTTTTTTTTAATGGTGTGTGTTTTTGTCAATGATTAACTAAAGGTATATAAATATAATTATGTGGAAATATCTTTTTTAAAAATATCAAATTAAATAATTAGCTAAAGTTATATAGAAACAACTGTGGTTGAATAAGTCAAACGAAAACAAAAAAACTTAAAAAAATATGTTTGACTAATGACGTGAAAAACAAATCTAGTAAGTTGTTCTGTTAGAATTTTTGAAAATGTTATGTTAACAAAAATACATGTTAAAACCTACCTTTATTATTTTATTTTTTTAAAAATGCTAACTCAACGTCTAATGCCGATTGGTAACATGAATTATCATTGATTTATTTTGAGTTAAGAGCATAACTCAAAAATGTTACCAATCAAGAGCCAAATTAGATTTTTTGATTTTGGGTTTGAGTTATGATGAGTTATGGTTGATTTACAATTTTGAGTTATCCCTTTATTAAATTGCTAACTCAAATCAAATTCTTAAATCATGTAAATTGTGGTGAGTTAGAGTTTGAGTTATCGTTTCAAACTTAAAAAATCTAATTTGACTCTTGATTGGTAACATTTTTGAATTATGCCCATAACTTAAACTAAATCGAAGATACGACATGTCAGAAAACCTGTATCTCTAATGCTAATCATGATATTTTAGAAAATTGTCCACTATAACTTGTCCACAGGATAAAATCGTCAATTTGGAATACTTTGCTTCGACAATAAATCAGCCACTTTGTTTGAAACTCTTCTCTTCCAGTTGAATTGAACATCCTTGAATTTGGAGGTCCACCATCGGACTTCATTACCTTGATAATTGAATTGGATCCAATTATGAATTGTAAAATTCAGCACTTTTCCATTGATTATATCAATAGCTCTCTGGCAGTCACCTTCGAATATAATTCGGTTGTAGCTTTTACACCAACAGTGTTGCATAGGGATAATTACTTAATTAGAGCCTGCACTTCTGATATATCATGGTTTTATCGGTTTTTGACCATGATATAAGTTTTATTTATATAGTCTTTTGGTCTTTTTAGAATCCTACTAGAGTCTTTGCAGGTTCAGCTACGTTTTGAGCATAATTGGAGATTTTGCAGCTTTTTGGAGCACTGTGGAAGAAGCTGCGAAGAGATGAAGTCAAGAGTAAAGCTGGATGAACAGTGTCGACACTGTTCATGGTGTCAATCGACACCCCTCAAAATCACAAGACGGTCGCGACGTTTACAAGATTGAAGAAAAGGAAATTGCCTAAAAAGTTTTCTTTATTTGCAAAAGTGCCCAATTCGTGTTTTGGACCTTATATATAGTTTTAAAAGCCATTGTTTAAGCATAGTCTCATACTTTAAGAATCATAGAAGTTTAGGTTTTTGAAGAGAAAAATCAAACTCCTTTAGAGCAGATTTGGAACTCCTTTATTTCTTCTATTGATTTTTTTTATGCTTTCTATTCAAATAATGATTTGTGTTTCATTGATCATGTCTGAGTAGTTTGCTTGTTACGTTTAGGGTTTTTCAAAGGTGATTGATGAATTGTTAGGTCGAATTAAATTGTTAGGATAAAATCATTAGAGTTTTTCATCTAGATTAGTGGTTACTGCTTATTCTAGCTTCGCGACCTAGAATCTGATCTTAGGTTAATTAATAGATGCGAGAGTATTATTGATTGCATGAACTAATGTTAGATGAGCAAAATATCTATTCGCAAAGAGATTTGGTTTAGGATTTTGTGAACAATTGAACCTGATATTAATGCTTGTCTCAATTGTTTGAATTTGCAAAAAAATTTGGAATTCTAGGGTTTAAGACATAGATAATCTTCGCAGCGAGAGTTGGTTGATTTTACATTAGTGTTTCAAGTTCAATAACAGTGCCTAATAAATTCCTAACATTCTATCTAAACCTGCAATTAGGATTCACCTGAGAATTTCCCTGAACCTAGCGTTTCGTCTCCTGAACTTACACCGTTTTTAATTCCTGCTGTCTTTACTTTTAATTATTTCTTCTTAGCTTAATTCGAACTTAGAAATTCGTTGTGTGACTATCCCTTCCCTGTGGATTCGATCCCTAAATACTGCAATTGATCTCTTAATTTGAGAGAGTAGCTCTAGGGTAAATTTGAGAGCATATCAAATTTTGGCGTCATTGCCGGGGAAGGAGATTAGTTGCCTACAGATTTCTAGTATTAGAATTTTGTCTAAGTTTTTATTTTTGTTTTTGTTTACTAATTTTTAGTTTCTTATTCTTGGTTTCAGGTGTATGCATAATCACAATACCAGGAGCAAGAAGGAAAATGAGCTAATCAGACTCCGCAACCAGGAACTCGGCCGTCTAGAACGAACGAACCAAAAATCTGCAAGAGCGTCGATAGACACCCTTCGCAGACAGAGATGGCGGAGCCTGTGATTTTGATAAGGGATGGAGCTGGCAATCTGTTTGATACGGAAGGGCACCGAAGGAACAACCGAGGCCAGAGACTTGATGAGCATGGAGTTGCAATCATCGAGCAAGCAATACAATTCGCACCTGCAGACGTTGGACGTAAGAACATTAGGCGATTACAACAGGCATGATCAGTTCTATGCTAATAGAGATGCGATTCGTCCTCCTGCTTTCCAGAGGAATGACTTCGAGCTGAAGCCTGCTTACTACACTTTGGTGGCTCAGCATCCTTTCCATGGTCTTCCCAATGAACACCCCATGGACCACATTGAGAGATTTAAGGACTTGGCATCAAGCATTAAGGCTAATGGAGTGTCTTATGATTATCTCTTCTACAAGCTTTTCCCCTACTCACTTGCTGGAGATGCATCGTACTGGCTGAAGCAGCTGGATCCAGGATCCTTGACCACTTGGATGCAATTTCTTTGATGATGCAAGATCCGAAGAGCTAAGTACAAAGATCACTACATTCTCCCAAGGACCTACTGAAGCATTCAAGGCTTCTTGGGTGAGATTCAAAGCTTACCAGAGAGATTGTCCACATCACGGTTTTAGCGAGCCGCAGCTTATCGGAATCTTCTACCGAGGGATCGATTGGAGATACCAGATGGCCTTAGACGCTGCGAGCAATGGCAACTTCAACACCAGATATCCCGATGACGCGATGGTGCTTATAGAGAATTTGGCCTCTTGTAACAGCACCCAGAATGCAGACTTTGAAAGGAAACAACATGCTGGTGCAAATGGAGAAAGCCAAATAGCTGAGGTTAACAGGAAGCTGGACATCTTGGTGGGGAAGAAGCAAGTTCACTTTGCTAATGAGGTAGAGACATTCGAGCCTGATGAAGAATGCGAAGAAGAGGATGTCAACTACATCAACGGCGGTGGCTTTCAAGGCCAAAGGTTTGGGAACCAGCAAGGAAACAAGAGTTTCACTGGGAATTATCAGAAGAGCTCCTTCACAGGAAATCAAAAGCCTCCATTCCAGAATAGCAATTACACAAGGAGCTATGGCTCTTCTTCCTACCAAAAACCTCCTGCACAAGACAATAAGATGGAGTCTATGCTAGAGCAAATTCTGGAGGGACAGCAGAAGATGACAGTGGATTTCAATCGGAAGATTGATTCACTGTACTAGGACATGAATGGAAAGATTGAGAGCTTGAACTCTCATATGAAGAAGCTGGATGTTCAAGTTGCTCAAACTGCAGGAGCTGTTAACAGGCAAGAAGGATTTTTTCCAGGAAAGACTGATACCAATCCCAAACGCCATGTGAACGCCATCACGATTCAGGGTGGAAGAAACCTACAACAAGTGCTGAAAAAGGGTCTGGATGCTGAAGAATTCGTGGAGCTTGAAGTTGAGGAAGAAGACGACATTGCTGTTGCAGAGCTAGTGTCGATCGACATCAAGGAAGGGTGTCGATCGACACCACCAAAAAATTTCGAAATTTCAAGCTCCGACGGACCGAAATCGAGCATGATCGACACTGCTTCGTCGACACTATTGAATAGTGTCGATCGGGGGTCGATCGACACCACTCCCAGATTTCGCCAAGCACGTCTAAAGCTTCACAAGTTACAGAGGAAAAGGTATACAAGCCTAAGGTTCCATATCCTCCGATACCCAAACACCTAAGACCGCCCATTAGTGCCAAAGAGCTGGCTGGTTTCAACAAGAAGGTGAGAAGGATCTCCAATGCGATCTCATTTGTTGAAGCTTTGGAAATTTATCCTTTGGGTGTTTTCTTTAAGAATTGCAGAGAGAGTCTTGAAGAAATTGAAGAACTCTTCAACAAAGCAAAGGGTACACCACCCCCAATGAAGCAATTGCTTAAGGCTGAAGACCCAGGGATGTTTGTAGTTCCATGCTCCATTGGAGGAGTTAAGTTTGAACATTCCCTCTGCGATTCTGGTGCTACTGTGAATCTCATGTCAAGGGACATTGCAGAAAGTTTAGGCATTGCTGATATTCAACCTCCAAACATGACCCTCGCGTTTGCCAACTCTTCCACCATAGTCCCATATGGTACAATTCACGACTTGCTTATCAAACTGGGGAATTATCTAGTTCCAACTGATTTTCAGGTTGTGGAAGTGAGCAAGAATTCTGTCATGCCATTCATTCTTGGGAGGCCATTCATGGCTACAGTGGGAGCAGTTGTGGACATTCCTAACAAGAGAATCTCTTTCTCTAATGTTGACAAAGGAATTTTATACAAAGCTGTCCCTAATACTGGAACTTCAAAGCACGTCTCTTGCATTGCTGTGATTGCTAGAGACAAGATGGCAGACGTTTCCCAGGAAATACCTTGTGACAAGAGTGAGGCAGATAAAGTCCTTGGTGGAAATCCTAACATAATCACAAAGGGAACCAGGAAAAGGGCAAAAGTGAAGAAGAGATTGGGGAGCCAAAGGATCAAGGGAGATCCTCAAGTCACTTTGATACCTCAGAGTTGTGATGGGAACTCAATTGATTATAAGGTGAAGTGCAAAGGAACCTCAAAGCCTTTCTCTAAGGTTAGAGCACTTCTTACATCTGAGATGAAGGAGAAAGGGTTAGATGCTGTGAAAGGACCATGGAGCAAAATTTTGAAGCTCAAGGTGTCTGAATGTGGAGCTTGTTTTGAAACGAGTTTTCATGATGCACCTGCCGACTGATTTTCAGCCATCCAAGTCAAGCTAATGACTTAAAACAAGCGCTTAATGGGAGGCGACCCACTCGTAAGTTCTCTAATTTTCGTTTTATTTTTGCTTTATTTACTAACTATTGGTTTTTGGTTTCCAAAAAAAAAAAAAAAAAAGGAGACGAAGCGGACGATAATCGACCAAGGTCGACACAGGAGCTCGACATGAACAGTGTCGATCGACACTGTTCATGGTGTCGATCGACACCCCCTCGAAGGTAAGTATACTCAACTTGTTTTCTTCATATCTCTCTCAATTCTTAACAGATTTGAGTGATTTAAAAGCCTAAGTTGTGTAGATTTTCATCCTCTATCCATCCTGTCCATTATCTTTTCTATTTGGTTTGTTTCTGACCTTAAGATTTAATAACACTAGGGACAGTGTTGTTTAAGTCTAGGGGAGGTGATTACTGACTTTGTGTTTTGTTTTGAGAGTCATTTGAGTCAGTCAAAAACTTGTTTTATTGAGTCAAAATCAGTTGAAATTTTCAGTTTTTCTTGGAACTAACAGCAACACATTGACACTTGAAGAACCATTGCCATAGTAGTTGATTGCAGGTTTTATTAGGTAGAAAGCTGCAAGTGGATTAATATAACAGAGAGAGTTCAGATTCCTTTATAGAGCTAGGTATGCATTGGACTTGATTCCTCTTTCAGCACTGACAAGATAAGAAAACTACAGTCTCTCCTTGATCTTCCCTTGAGAAAAGAAAGAAAATAAGAAGTCTAACCAAGGAATAGTGCAAAGATCCTCATGAGCATGTCTCCTCACAAGGAACAATATTAGTGAGAGCTCATGAACCTGTCTCCTCACAAGGAACACAAGTAAATAGCAGCACTATTCCAAGACTTCAAAAGAATAAGAAAAAGTCAATGAAAAGATCTTTAGAACACCCTGAAAATGGGCAGCAGTTGACTAAGGGAAGAGAAAATAGGAGAGTTGTACCAAGAAAGTCTTGTTCAGGCGCTAAGGAAGGGAAAGAATCTGTAAAATCCTTTGGTCAATACCGTTTGTTAGAGTTCGAAATTTTGAGAAGGAAGGGATCTGAACTTAATTTGGGAGATTGCTAAACTTGTGGTAAGTACACTGAAATACTGTCTAAGGTTGGCTTTATGGTACGTGGATTCAAGAGTGTTGGTTCAATGTGGCGTTCCTAAGGTTAACTGATTGTTTCTGTTTTCAAACCTCGACTCTATACTTGGTTTCTGTTTTGCTTGAGGGCAAGTAAAAGCTAAGTCTGGGGGAGTTGATATATCATGGTTTTTACCGGTTTTTTACCATGATATAAGTCTTATTTATAGAGTCTTTTGGTCTTTTTAGAGTCATATTAGAGTCTTTGCAGGTTCAGCTACGTTTTGAGCATAATTGGAGATTTTGCAGCTTTTTGGAGCATTGTGGAAGAAGCTGCGAAGAGATGAAGTCAAGAGTAAAGCTGGATGAACAGTGTCGACACTGTTCATGGTGTCAATCGACACCCCTCAAAATCACAAGACGGTCGCGACGTTTACAANTGTGGAAGAAGCTGCGAAGAGATGAAGTCAAGAGTAAAGCTGGATGAACAGTGTCGACACTGTTCATGGTGTCAATCGACACCCCTCAAAATCACAAGACGGTCGCGACGTTTACAAGATTGAAGAAAAGGAAATTGCCTAAAAAGTTTTATTTATTTGCAAAAGTGCCCAATTCGTGTTTTGGACCTTATATATAGTTTTAAAAGCCATTGTTTAAGCATAGTCTCATACTTTAAGAATCATAGAAGTTTAGGTTTTTGAAGAGAAAAATCAAACTCCTTTAGAGCAGATTTGGAACTCCTTTATTTCTTCTATTGATTTCTTTTATGCTTTCTATTCAAATAATGATTATCTCTTCTACAAGCTTTTCCCCTACTCACTTGCTGGAGATGCATCGTACTGGCTGAAGCAGCTGGATCCAGGATCCTTGACCACTTGGGAAGAAACAAAGAATTGGGCACTTTTGCAAATAAAGAAAACTTTTTAGGCAATTTCCTTTTCTTCAATCTTGTAAACGTCGCGACCGTCTTGTGATTTTGAGGGATGTCGATTGACACCATGAACAGTGTCGACACTGTTCATCCAGCTTTACTCTTGACTTCATCTCTTCGCAGCTTCTTCCACAATGCTCCAAAAATCTGCAAAATCTCCAATTATGCTCAAAAAGGATTTTGTGAACAATTGAACCTGATATTAATGCTTGTCTCAATTGTTTGAATTTGCAAAAAAATTTGGAATTCTAGGGTTTAAGACATAGATAATCTTCGCAGCGAGAGTTGGTTGATTTTACATTAGTGTTTCAAGTTCAATAACAGTGCCTAATAAATTCCTAACATTCTATCTAAACCTGCAATTAGGATTCACCTGAGAATTTCCCTGAACCTAGCGTTTCGTCTCCTGAACTTACACCGTTTTTAATTCCTGCTGTCTTTACTTTTAATTATTTCTTTTTACGAACTTAGAAATTCGCTGTGTGACTATCCCTTCCCTGTGAATTCGATCCTTAAATACTGCAATTGATCTCTCAATTTGAGAGAGTAGCTTTGGGGTAAATTTGAGAGCATATCAACTTCCCCTTCTAGAGGTGTGGAAACACAAAGCATTGTTTTGGGTGCACGAAAATTTGGCTTTGTATAGCCAAAACAAGATATTTTTATTTTTTAAGCTGTGGTTTTTAAAAAGTATTTAACTATTTATTATACAGCATGATTGGTTGAATTTAATGATGCAGAAAATTTTAAAATATCATTTATTTGATTGAGACAGAGAAGGGAAAATTCAAAGATGAAGACAGAAGACTTGATGCTGTGTCCAAGTAAACGAAAATTTCTGCTCCAATGACTTGATGCTGTTTCCAAGTAAGTGCAACTTCCTCCTCCAATGTCTCTCTCCTTACATAAGCAAGAAGCAAAAAGAGATCAAGGAAAAACATCTTTTTCTTTTAGCAGAAAAAACATGACCCGTGTGAATAGTGGCTCCCTCTTGATTCTCATCCTCACTCAGCTCCTTTTGCTAATTGATGATTCTGCTTCGAGTTATTGTCAAAAGAAATGTGGTGGAATCGAGATCTTGTACCCATTTGGGATCGGAGTGGGTTGCTATCTTAACAAATGGTACGAAATCGAATGTCTTGATGGCACTACTTTCCTTTCCGCAGTTAGCAAGGAAGTTGTGCACATCTCCCTTCCCCTTCGGAGTGAAAATGCGCTCAACGGTTTTGATTCATTCGGGTCGGTTCGCATAAAAAACCCAATAACTTCAAAAGGATGTTCCAGCGACGACAAAGAAGAGGCAACTGGTTCACTTTTATATTTGACCGGTAGCCCTTTCTACGTCGGCCACAGGAATACACTTGTAGCGGTTGGTTGCAACATCACGGCATCGTTGACGAATGTTGAGCCAAGCGTGGTGAGATGCAGCTCGAGTTGCCGCACATCACACCTTTCACCTAGGCCTACACAGAATTATCTCGCATTTGTCGGTTGTAAAATCAAGGCAGCTGATAAAGTTTTTTCCTTCACTAAGTGTGATGCAACAAGCATTAGAAAGGATGATACAATCTGCAATGGTGTTGGATGCTGCCAGGCAAGTATACCGGACGAGCTTCAACAAACTGTTGGTGTGGGCATAGAAGAAAGTACCACAACTTCAAGAGGAGGGTGCAAAGTTGCTTTCTTAACAGACGAGGCATACTCTTTCAAACACATATCTGATCCGAAATGGCTCTATGCTAAACGATATGCTACCGTTGAACTAGGATGGTTCACTCATACAACGAATGTTTCTTTTATAGATTCCTTGGAGTGCCAGTATTTGTCAGAACGCAGTTTAGTTTTGCAATACTCACTCTCTGAAAGAAATAGTTGTGCATGCTATAGTTCTTTTGATTCAAGTTATGCAAGTTGTGCGTGCAATGATGGTTATAGAGGCAACCCATTTTCTCCGGGCGGATGCAAAGGTCAGTATTTGTGTCCATTTTTTTCTGTTTTTAAAAACAATACAAGTTGTTTGTGGCCATGGTCGAAGTAAAGCTACGATAAGATTGTTTGTCAACAATTTAATCCTTTTTCGTGATCCAGATATTGATGAATGCCTAGAAAAAAAAGACACTAGAGGTCGTGTGCCCTGTTTGGGAGAGACTTGTGTCAATATTCCGGGAGATTATCATTGTTATGCTCGAAAGACTAAGCCGATTGCTCTAGGTAAATCGTGGAAGTTTTTTAATCCAAATTCATTAACATTTATTTAAACCTTTTTTTAAGTTTGGCTATGACCACCCTTTATATTATTAACCTTCAATCCAAGCGGTACAAGAAAGGATTATGCTTTTCATGATCACTCTTCGTTTGTGGGTTTTCAGGGATTGGAGTAAGCTTCGGTTCATTGATTTTAATTAGTGGAGTGTACTGGTTATACAAATTTATCAAAAAACAAAGGAAGATCAACCGCAAAAAAAAGTTTTTCAAGCGCAATGGAGGTCTACTATTGCAACAACAATTGGTTTCAACAGAAGGCAATGTCGAGAAAACGAAAGTGTTCAGCTCAAAAGAATTGGAGAAAGCCACCGAGAATTTTAGTTTAAAAAGGGTACTTGGACAAGGTGGACAAGGCACTGTGTACAAGGGAATGTTGGTACATGGTGGAATCGTGGCAGTGAAGAAATCAAAAGCTGTGGATGAAGACAAGCTGGAAGAGTTCATCAACGAGGTTGTCATTCTATCACAGATCAACCATAGGAACATTGTCAAGCTCTTGGGATGTTGTCTTGAGACAGAAGTACCGGTTTTGGTCTACGAGTTTATTCCCAATGGTAATCTCTTCGAACATCTTCATGATGAGTTTGACGACTACACAAGGACTACTTGGGAAGTGCGTTTACGCATTGCTGTAGAAGTCGCTGGAGCTCTTTCCTACCTGCACTCGGCTGCATCGTCTCCCATTTATCACAGAGACATCAAGTCAACAAACATAATGTTGGATGAGAAATATCGAGCCAAAGTGTCTGATTTCGGAACTTCGAGGTCAGTGACGGTAGACCATACCCACCTAACAACAGTAGTTATAGGTACAGCGGGATATGTGGATCCAGAGTATTTTCAGTCTAGCCAATTCACGGACAAGAGTGGTGTATATAGCTTCGGAGTTGTGTTGGTGGAGCTCATCACCGGAGCAAAACCCATCTCTTTCTTGCGGTCTCAAGAGAATAGAACATTGGCAACTTATTTCATTCTTGCAATGAAAGAGAACAAACTCGCAGAAATCATTAATGCTCGAATCAGAGAGGAGTGCAAGTTGGAGCAAGTTACCGCGGCTGCAAAACTCGCTAGGAAATGTCTGAATCTTAAAGGGCGAAAACGGCCAAGCATGAGACAAGTGTCCATAGAATTGGAGAGGATTCGTTCATCCAGTGGAGATTCACAGCCACAAGTCATTGTCGAAAGCGATGAAGAGGAAGAAACCGTGGAAGTGATCATTGGAGTAGAATCGTGGAACAACGTGGCTGTTACCGACAATGCTGCAACTTCATTCTTTGATGCTGAACCCTTGTTTCCTCGTCAAACATCGTGATAGATCCCTACCAATGAATAATTTCCTAATATCGATTTTCGTATTTATGTTTAAGAAAACCGTGTGAACATGCGAATGTATCTACGTCATAGTTTTCAGTTGTGTTGAACTGAATGTTATCATATGTTTTACTTGTTTAGGTATAACTGTATACGAATTGTATCTTCGCTTCCTTATTAATTTTAAGAATTTTTTTTTGAAATGTGATATTTATTTATCAACAAAAAAAGAGGTTTGTTTACAGCATATTAAAAGGCAGGTCAAGCACAAAGCTGAAACAGAGTAAAAAACAGAGCATGATCATGACATTCTATTAAGAACAGAGCAAACGGCCGAAGAGCTTAACACTAAAATACCTTTTAATCTTCACATTAGAAAAACTTTCATATAAAAGTCATTTTATTACTGTTTCTATCTTTAAGTTTACTACTTTTATGCTCTAATAAAATACCTCTTTTAACTTAAAAGACCTTGAAGTGGTGTTGAGTCACCATGTAACTGTTACTACCCTGTTTTCGTTTTCTATCTATATATATCGTTTTGTGTTATGATACTTTTATCACTTTTTAATGGTTAATGATATCACGGCGTATTTTTTATTTTTTTTTATTTTGACTAATCCCACTTAGGTTTGGAAAAGGACCCAAGAACACAATCAGGTTTGGAATAGGACTTGGTTAACCAGAGACCTTTATATAAAGACATCACATCAAGGTTTAACTAAAGGGCAACACATCATTACATAGTTTTCTTCAAAATCTCTTAATTAACGAACAAGCCATGATAAGTGCTACAATCGTCCGTGAATCTCCTTTCTCTCGTCAATGGAGGTGAGAGACTCCATACCAATGGATTATTCTTTTTCTTTTGTTCCATATCCTATATTATTATTATTATTATTATTATAATGTAACATAAGATTTGATAATATAAACTGAAACTTATAATCTTCTGGTTGGTTGCAGGACGAACGGGAACCTACGGTACGAGGTTGCGATGAACTGCATCATAATAATCCTCAACATTGCAGCGACCTTGTATATGTCTATCAGAACCCACAAGATTCCAGTAGCTGATCTAGCTTTGGAACCTGTGATTTATTTCACTGGTTTCTACATCACTGCCATCGTAGGTAGTTGCTGCTTTTGGGTTATGGCAGTTGATGATGAGTCATTCTATGGATATTACTTGTCGGGACGCATCGGTCACTTTTTCGGCTTCTGTCTTTTCCTCTGCCTCCTCTATTCTATTTCACATCACTTGGCTCTATACTTTTGTCTACCTTTGCTATGGTTCGTACCCGCCATGATTGAACCTTGTTGTCCCTGTCTATGGAGAGGAGAGCAAGCTTGCTTGAATTTTGTGAAGCAACCACAACCACAACCACAATCGACCGTTGATATTGTTTGATAGTCAGGAATCAGGATTCTACGATTTTCCTTTTTTTTTTTAAAGATTGTGAATTTGGGATTGTTTTTTTTATTATTTTTGGCTCAATTTTTCCCCATCAATTTTTTGATTTTTTAATCGTTTCTTCTCTCTAATCGTTTTGGAATACCCGTAACGTCTGTAAAAAAGCATTACGTGTGTTCATGATCTGCGATCTGCTTCTGCTGTTTGGCTGTTCGAAAACTGTGTCTGCGTTGGCAAAATTATGGTTTTGGAGATTACTTGCGTAAGAAGAAACGCCATTGACGGCTAGGGTTTCGGGTTCTACCCCCACCCACTCGATCCCAGACTCCTGCGTAGAGGCGGCGGAATCCGGCCATTACTACCGAAGAACAAATATTAGAATATAATATGCGAATTGTTTAGAAAAGTTTCCCATTATAAGAGTTAAAAATCGTTGAATTAAATAATTTATGTTAACATTATGTCTAAATCTAATTAGTTTGTTCAAATCTTATCGGTAGATTTAACATATGTATAATTAACAACTTTAAAACATTAAATGTTATATAATAAAATTAGGTGTGTCAAACAATTTACAATTAATTACACAAAACATAAAATATTAATAAATGAATCAAATCAAAATCCAAAATTATAAGTTTTTTTTGTTGTTAATCAAATCTAAATCTCCTTTTTCGATGCCACATAATAAAATACATAAGTTAAACCGATTATCTTAAATTTATTTAAAAAGTTCAATCTCCCAAAACAGCTTTACAGATTATTGTTGTTTTAACTCTCGGTTGTTACTTCATTCTCTCATTAATACAATACTAGTTGTTCGCCCGCGCATTGCTCGAACATGTGAAGGTCGCTCCTAAATTTATTTTTTTAGGATGCAAGATTAAAATTTCTGAAATTTACAAACACAAGATAAAACAGAGTATTGGTTTGTTTATGAATTTTCAAATTAAAAAAACAAATTTGACATGTACAAATTAACTTCCTAAACTTGACACTCACCTAATGTTTGAAACCTTGTAAAATAATGTATGCCAAAACTGTTTACCTTGAAAACCAAAATATAGAGCGACTTATTACTTAAATAAATAGTGAAAACCAAAATATGCATTGCCAGCAAATGTTTACCTTGAAAACCAAAAATTGGTTATAGGTAAGTATTTTTCGATGCACATTTGCATGGATGCCAAGTTCCTAAACCTTAAGTATTGAAATATTTTCAAAAATCGAAGATATATACCGAATAACACATAATTAAAGTTGAAAAAAAAATTATAACAAATCAACACGACACACTTGTAAGATTCGATCTCAAAATCAAACTGAAGCATTATAATTAAACATTGCAAATTAGAAAATAACAAAACAAACATAATAAGAGAGAATACACCGAGTGATCGTTTTTAATGAAGCCAAAAACGTCCAATACGCAATTTTTTTGTCAACAATACGAATTTACTACAAACAAAACAGTTATTTACAGAATCACATAGGCGTCTATGAACTCGTTGAACCACAACATGCAGTGATAGGTGTAGTTTTACTCTAAAAATATCTCTGCAAGTGCACAAAATTACAGTTATAATATAAAGGATTATCGTATTTCTAGAGATCTAATGTTGCATAGAGAATTCTCAGTATCGAATCAAGCTAAGTAAGTAATAAAGTGTAAAACAAAAATACTTAAGAAAATCGGTTGGAAAGCTCGGTTTTAAATCAATGAGTCGGGAAACTGTCAGATAAATTCGAATTGTTGATGAAAATCGTTAGGATATTTATGAAGATTTGTTCTAAAACTCAAAACACAATAGTACAATCAACCAACTTCAAGTTCAAGTTCCTTTGCAAATTTAAAAAATTCAGACAATCATTAAAGTTTATGTTCGATTGTTCACAAAATCTTTAAGTCAAATTCCTTTGCGAATAGGTATATTTCTCATCTAAGATAGTTGAGGCAATCAATAATACCTTGTATCTAATAATTAACCTAAGATCTGAATTCTAGATGATCAAGGGAGAATTAGCGTTTAGTACGATCCAAATGAAGAACTATGTGGTGATTATCCTTAGATAAACTCAAATTTAACAATTCATCTTCAACCTTTGAATAGCTTTAAACGTAACAAGCAAACTACTCAAACATGGTGACTGAACCAAAAATCATGAAAAGAAGAGATTGCATAAGAGAAATAAGTAAAAGATATTCAATGGGTTCGAATTATTCTCTCAAACAATAGAGTCTCAGAATTGTCTCCCCAAAAGCTATGGAACAAATATCGCTCTAAGTCTCAATATAATAAAAGCTAAATGCCTAACAATGGCTTTAAAAACCTAAATATAGTCTAAAACACGAATGGGGCTAATCTGCACCTTCTGGAAACTTCTGGACAAAAATGCAATTTTTGAAAATTTGAGGCAGATTCGTAGAGCGTGTAGATAGATTGGATTTACAACAACTTATTGGAGATAACCAGATAAGAAAAGGACGAACAGAAGATATTTATGGTGGGCTCACATATCTATTGTGGATCTTTGGAGAATAATTAATTTTTTCGCTAAAAATATCCTTGTAATTATTTCTATAATTTGCATTCAGACGATTAAAAAAAACCCTTAGAACCACAATATATCAGAAACTTTCTATATTTGACAAAAATAGGTAGAAGAATTTAACTATTGTTGTTGTTGTTGTTCCTGCAACTGTTGCAATTGTTGTTGCAGTTGTTCCTGCAATTGCTGTTGGAGTCTATAAAGTTTTGCAGTTGTAGCGTCACCAACTAGTTGACCATCTTGAGGTTGGTGACGCGATTCAACCTTGCTTTGATGTTCGTCCGTTCTACCCTTGAAAGATCTTGGTTGGTGAGTGAAACGAGGTTATAGAGATTTTTCTTCTTCTCTGCATACACCTGAAACACACAAGAGAGTAAAAGAGAACTTGTTAGTAAATCTTAAACTAAATTTCAGTCTCATATTCAAAGGTAACACAATTGGTCTCCGACAACAGCGTCAAAAACTTGATACACAAAGTTTTAACCATATATAAACTACTGCAAGTGCACAACAAATGTTGTAGCAATCTAGAGATCGGATCCACAAGGGCCAAGTGTCACACTACGATTCTTTTAGAAAAAACTAAGATAAGACATCAATATGAATGTTGTTTGCAATATGAAACGAAAATAGCTAGTAAAATATGTACAAATCAAAATTAAAAACGTTAGGTCAAAAACTCGATAAAATACTTAAACTATGACTTAAAACAATGGTTAAAAACCCTTAGAACCACAATATATCAGAAACTTTCTATATTTGACAAAAACAGGGTAGACGAATTTAAATCTTGGAAAATACCAAGTGGTTGAAAACAACCTGAAAGACAAGCCTGGGAGAGAAAGTCGAAAGTCACAGGTTATTATCACCTTTTTGTTTCCTTTTTTCCTAGTAGTGTAATGTGTTTGACCGATTTTTAAGATTATGATCTGATGGAGCGGAAGCTACTACGGATAGAACTAGATCCGTTGAATCTAAGAATACCCGGAAACTAGGATTTGTGAATACTCTTCACAGTGGTTTATCAAAACCTCTTTCAGGAAATCTCCTTTTTATTAATTCATCAAAGTCTGAATAATACAATAGGCCTAAACGGCTATTTATAAGAAAACCTTAAAATAGTAGATAAACTGTAAAATAACCTAATAATTATCTAAACTAATTAAAATAGAAATATTACATATATTGAAGATAATAATAAAAGATATTTGGAAATCTTCCAAATATCTCGCTGCATCATGATCCTAATCTAAGTACGAGCGAAATGATTGAAACACTCAGGGTCTTGGATGTGGAGAAAATCTCTGAAATATAAATCATAGGAAATCGAAAACAAAAAATTTAGATACACATGGAAGGACACTGAAGATTATGCACAAATGTCAGGTTCGCTGAGGAGAAATTTGATCGAAACAAGAAATTAGGATAATCTGAGATATACTCATAGTGACATGGTCAGATTTTGTTTCATTAGAATAACAAGTTAGCTTTTAAAGGAATACTGCAAAATGGGTTTTATATTTTGGATGAGACATGTTTAAAGGTGTCAATTAGGGCCAAAACCCGAAGCTCGGTCAGGTTCGGTCCTGAAAAATATCGAGCTCAGACTTTGATATATAAGAGCAACCGTAATGGAGATATCTGATGGGTTTCTTAAGGAAAAGAAAAAAATGGCGTGGCGAACTTTTCACAGAGAATCGGTTCTCTGCGAAAAGGCGGTAGAAACGGTTTTTACGCCACGTGTTACGATGCGATTAGTCTGATCTTTTTTCCGAAAATAGTTTTTTTATTATTAAAAAAAGTTTAAGAGCCTCAAAATCATCTCCAATGCTGATGCTCTAAGCCCCCAAAAATCGAGTTTTTCGGGCAAAGCTCATTCGGGCAAATAAATTTTTGGACTTAAATCCGACCGGGTCCGGGCTTATATGAAAAACCCTACAATTTATATTCTAATTTTTATAGATATTTATTAAAAAAATTATTTTGTCTAAAAATAATGATTTAGAAATTTTTTTTTTTATTAATCAAAAACTCTAATTTTCTAGTTGTATGCCTATCTATAAATTTCAGATTAAACTGGATTTTCATCTAGAATCTATAAATATGTATGACCAGTCCGATTTACATGCCTAGACATGTCATGTTGGAACTCCAAAATCAAAGGACTTAGGGTTCTAATACCAAGTCTAATCACACTAGTTTGGTACGGTTTAGTTCTAACACCAAGTCCGGTTAAGTGTAAAATCACATATTATCATCTGTTTCTTTATGCGAAAAATTGGTAAATTAATTTGTTCGAATGTCTCAGATACTTCTCAAAGGGGCCAATTAATCTCGCATACTCTCGTTATAATTTTTAAATTCGAAAAAAGGAAAAGACGATAAAACCAGAGGAAGTGTAAGATATTTACGTTTTAAAATTGGGCCTGATTTGGGCTTTACGAATTGGATGATATCGAACCCATATTTGGATTTTTGCCAAAAAATTTCTAAGTTCCTCTCGTCTCCCCTCCCTCTCTCCTCGCAGAAACTCAACCGTCTCACCGAAGGAAATCTCGAACAAGCGAAAGCACTCCCCTCCCGAAACCCTAACGGCGAGAGACGACGGAGAGAGTCCCATTTC
>JAHZTW010000001.1:297765322-297895722 GCA_020283515.1 Alliaria petiolata
GAGGCCATTCTGCAACTGAAAGAGGGCTTGCGAGAAGATGTGCCAAGTCCTCAGGAGGATTGCCCGAGGATGTGCAGGTCGAAGTGGAAGAAATGCGGGCTGAGAGGATGGCCACTTGACACTGTTTACGAAAAGCTCGGTTGTGACAACAAGGTTAGTAAATGTTTTTTAAAATGTGTTTAACTGGGAAACTTGGTAATATTGGTTGTTAAAATGTGTTTTACTTCACAGGACATCGACAGTGTGCTGATAGCTTCAGAGGAGGAGGAGGCGAGGTTGGATATGATAATGGAACCGGAGGATGATGATGATGAGCACGATCCTATTGTGGAAAGTTGGGAAAACCGTATAGATGCTGGACTCACCGTGGTGTATGAAGACATGAAGGAGGAAGATGTGAAGGGCCGACGAATTAATGTGGAGGAAGGAGCAAGGGCAAAAAACCGAGGTAAGAGAATGTCTCTGAGGGATGTCGTCGCCGCCATGGAGAACATGACAGAGCAGTTGGGTTTGCTCAACAGCAAGGTCCATGAAATGGATGAGAGGATAAAGACACTTGAAGAGTCTATCAAAGCGCAGCAACCTTCAGACTCTTGAACCTTGTTCCATTCTCTTCAACCCGTGTGAAACTATGTTTTATTTATTTTGGAACCTTGTTTTATGTTGGGATTATGTTTTATTTTCGGATTTATACTAAGTGATATTAAGAAGAAGTAACATTAGTAATACTAAGTAAAAGTAACTAACATTAGTAATACTAAGTGATACTATGACGAAGTAACATTAGTAATACTAGGTGATATTAAGAAAAAGTAACATTAGTAATACTAAGTAAAAGTAACTAACATTAGTAATACTAAGTGATACTATGAACGAAGTAACATTAGTAATACTAGGTGATACTAAGAAGAAGTACCATTAGTAATACTAAGTAAAAGTAACTAACATTGGGAACATTAGTTAAGGAAATTGGAAATAAGTTAAGTCTGTCTTGAACAACAATTAAAGCATGAAAACTGAAAGGAAATTGCAAATAGGACAATTAAAATGCAAATACTAAGGAAATTGTTGACCGACTTTCAGCTTGGCTATCTCTTCCGCTTGGCTCTGAAGCTGCTCTTTCATTTCTTCAAGCTGCTATTTCATCTCTTCAACTGTATTTCCAACTTTCCGGATCTCTTCTTCAGCTCCGAAATCCCATGGCTGGCGAAAGTGGAGTCCATTATCCTTAAAAAACGAGCAGATCTGAAATTACAGATATTACCCACAAAAAAGGGACACAAAAAAACCCAGATCTGAGATTGCGGATATTATACCTGAAATTTGGGTCAGGTCCAGTATCTATGACCTGGGCAGGTATCGAAATCGTGCTTTGAAATCGGAGAGTGACATACTTCTTGCTTCATCCATCCACTGCATGGGCATCTGGTGGGAATCCCAAATTGGGCGTCGGCAACGTAACCAGCCATCTCTGCGTGCTTAAGCGCCTTCCTTGTTTCCTCGTAATGCCTCTCTTCTTCCTCCTCTGAATCTTCTTCGAAAAAGTCCTCGTAATGCTTCTCTTCCTCTTCCGCTTCCTTCCTTATTGCCTCATAGCTACTACTACCCGCATCCATTTGAGAGATTTGAGAGAAAGTTCTCCAGGCGAGAGAGAAAGAGAGATGAAAGAGGGAAATATGGATGAGAGGGGACCCGTATGAGAGAGAAAGAGAGATGAAAGAAATGTGCAGAAATGTGTTTTAAGAGAGAGAGAGTGGACATAAATGTGGTTTTGATTTTAATATTTCCCCCGAAAATTAGAAATTTTCTATTTCTATTTCCCGCCGACAAAATACACATAGTATTACCAGATTATCAGTTATTCAGAATCTCGATTTGATATTAACCCACCTAATACTAATATTACACCACCTAAGACTTATAATTTCTAGTATTACGGTTTGATTGTATGGTTTTTCATATCAATATCATTATCCTATGCAATAATAAGCTTGAAAATGATATTTTCAAGCATTTCACTTAACAAGTTGGTTATCCATAAAAAAGTGTTTCTTAAAGTATAAGGGAATGTTTCTTTGAAACTCATATAAGTTGTAGTTTGAACAAAATTAACTCGTTTTTAGTTAATTCAAATGTTTGTATGACATATAAGTTGTAGTTGTAACAAAATTAACTAATCTATGTCGTAAATCAACTAATACCATTCATGAATTGTTACTTTGAAAAGTCAACTCAAACCAAACATGCATAGTTATACCAGTATTACACGGAAACAAGAAAAAATAACAAATTTAGGCGATTAGTATCAAAATAACAATACCATTCATGCATAGTTACTTTGAAAAGTCAACTCAAACCAAACATGATAGTTATACCAGTATTACACAGAAACAATACAAAATAAAAAAACGAGTTACATACTACAAAATCCTCATTCAAAGTCTTCTCCATAAAGTAACCCTGCTAGTGTCCTTCCACGCTTGGATTTGTTCTGTGTCCTTCCCCTCTGCGTCCTTACCCTTCGGAGCCTTTCTCACGTTGATGGAAATCTGTTTTCTTTTCTACGACCTTTTTTCTTGATGCGATCTGGAGGTATGATCTCCTTCTCCTTTATGTAATCCGGTACAATCCACGCAGATATTTCGGGCACCACGTATATCGATCTCCTATAAGCTAATATCCACATTTCCACGAAATAGTATTTCGAACACAAGTCATAATATTCTATGCGGATATCACGCCGACTCCCATGTTTCTTGAAGCAGATTAAAGCGGCTAACGCGTGAAGACAAGGATACCTATGAATATCGAAGAACCTGCAACTGCAAGTTTTACTGGTCAAGTCCACCAAATAAGGCTTTCCGTCATCTCCCGTGACTTCGTATTCAAGGTCACAACCGTTTACCTCCCGCACAAGTAATTTGTCGGCTTTAGGCCAATTGACGTGCAAGAAGTTGTGAACCAAAGGAACCAGTTTATTAGCAGTCGGTCCTCCCACAGACTCGTTCCTATGCTCGTTAAACCAATCAGAAAACTATCGTATCAAGCATGGATATCAAGCAGTACTTCCTTGCATCCCTAAAAGTTTTGTTTAGAGATTCCACAGAGTTGCTTGTGTCGAGGTTGTATCTAGCAACTGGAGAAACACATCTTGCCCACTTTTCTGGCACGGTGGTCTCCTCCACATACTTTGCCGCTGCAGCATATCTCTTCTTAAACGCCTCATAAAGAAAATTGAACTCAGCCACCGTATGAGCCTTACCTAGCTCTTGGAATGCTTCGGCGACATCGCCCCTGCTTTTGCTTGGAGCATTACCTTTCACATTTTGCGCCAAATGCCATAAGCAAAACCCATGATGAGCTTCTCGATACACGTTCGCTACAGCGTTGATGAGGCTCGTATTTCTGTCACTCACAAATACCAAATCCGAAGAGTCCTCGACAACAGTTTTCAGTTTCTCGAAAAACCAGAGCCAACTTGCATTCTTCTCGCCGTCGAGTACACCGAATGCTATGGGATAGATGTGACGATTTGGATCATGAGCTACGGCGAAAACAAGTACACCACCAAATCCGGCCTTGATAAAAGTTGCATCCACCATAATTACTTTCCTCATAAACTGAAACCCATCAACGCAAGCATCCAACGCTATGAATAAATACTTGAATTTTCCCACCGTATCCAGTTCCACAGCTGTTTTCGTACCCTCATTCAGCTCCTCTAACAAGTACAAATAACGATACAACATCCTGTAGTTATCTTCCAGACTACCAAATACATCAAAAATTGCTTTATTCTTCCCTCTCAAAGCCGTGGAGTATGATACCTCTACACCAACTACCCTCTTCACAAGTGACATGATCTCTTTAGGAGTTGGAGTCTCCAGTTTCCCGGGATAATGCTCACTCACAATAGCTGCAACTAGTCGTACTTATCCCCTCCTCTTACGGCTGCATTCTTCACTCTGACTAGCACGGTTACATGTGTGCATATTCCTGTAAGTTCTAATCGAAAAAACATCCGAGTTTGGGATCTTTACTGCTCGTACATGCCACATACAAGTTTTTTGCGTGCATTTTGTCACCCATCTCTTTCTATCAGAATTTTTAATGACATACCCGAATGATTTAACAAATGAGACTCTATGAACCACATCCACAACATCATCCTTACTAGGAAATTCTTGATCAATACTCAAATCCAAACCGTCTTCCCATGCCTCTAAACTCTGACTACATTCAACAACAGGTGGTGCCTCAACATAATAATCACGTCTATCCGATGATTCCACACCGTTGTCGTCATCATCATCATCATCAGAATCACTATCAGAATCACTATCAGAATCATCATCCTCTTCTTCTTCTTCTTCATTTCTTCCTCCGTTGTCAACATGCAAAGTTATGGCATTGGGTCCTATTTCTACGCTTTCATCATCAATGCGCTGCGGATTTTCATAATTCCTACCATAAGAGCTTATCCCAGCTTTAGATTGTTGCACAAGCAGTTAAGGTGTAGTAATCAACTCCACAATCAAAACACCTCTACAGTTCTCATTATCACCATGCGTTAGATATACCAAGAGATCCTCATCATCACAAATATACGACTTTTCCTCACGTCCATTAAATCTAACAATGTAACTCAATTGCATTTTAATCTTACTTTCATCTAACCCAAGCTTCTTGTATAGCCTAGCTTCTATCATCGGTATTGTTATCTCCTCAACTGATGTCCTGAACACTAGACCATTGATGCGACCTTCGTATTATAATGTATGTTCACGTTGTTGCTCATTTTAACTTGCCCAAAAATAGCGCACAAAATCTCAATCAATAGGGATCCCCAATCATTACTGTTTTTTTGTGGACAGTTATACCCTAGTTTTTCCCAGTTATACATTATCTCCCAGTGTTCTAGTATTACTAGTTATACTATTTTCGCAAATATCCAGGTTCTCATTCCTCAGATCCAATCGAGATGTCAAAAACTTACAATCCACAACGATTCAGCCACTGTAGTGCATTTGTAGTCAATATAGAGCAATGCATCATACCCAGAAAAAATTGTTACACACCAATGCATCATTAATCTTATCATTTCTCCTAATTTCTCAATTTCAAATCCCTAAAACCACAACAAATTAAGAGAACACGGACCTCAATTTTGGACCTCAACGAACCTCGGCGGTGCAAAGGCGGCGAACGGAGGTCGACGGAGCTCGTCGGGTGTCTCTCGTCGAGGGAGGCAAAGCTCGAGGGGGAGTGCGTGTAAGAGAAGAGAGAGAGAGACGAGAGGAGAGAGGGGAGAGGAGAGAGAGCGAAGAGAGAAGGTCAAAGTCAAACGAGCTTGGGAGGTCAAAGTCAAGGATCGATTTATTAAGGGCAAAAGAGTCAAACAACATAACCGAGAGTAGTGTGGATTAAGGGAGAGTATTGTTGATCAGTTTTTTTTGTAGAGGAGCATCTGAGACGATGTCCCGTTTCTTGTCCGGTATGATTTTTTTTACTAGGTTTAAAAAGGTTTTTTCCTTTTACAAAGTTTTAGAATTTATAATTAATTATTTCATATAGATTAATAAAGAAACTCTAAACAGATATTTGATTCGACCTTATTCCAAACATAATTAAACTTTATAAAAAAAATAAAAGAAAATACAAGAAAACTAAAATGTTGATCAGCCATGTACCACAAGACACAAGTCACTAAATATAACGAGTCCACAACCTCCATCCAAAGACGATCGCCAAACTTCCAACAACCTTGGCGATGGATAATCCTAATGTAAGCCATCTTGGCCAAGCGTTGGCCTTACAAGATCTGGGGTGCGGTGGGTCATTAGCTGGATACACAATCCAAAACCCCACATTGAAAGCTCCAAAAAATAGAATCACTGCACACCACAGCCCAAGCCATCCAAGTGTTATCTTCTTCTTCAATGCCTTCACCTTCTTCTCTTGCCCATCTTCCTCCAGTAACGGCGTGTGAAGCTTTGCCAAGTTCGCATAGGATAGCATGAACGTGAGCTCGTTGCAAACGCAGAATATCCTGAAACACAACGTGTTTCTGAACCGGATGTACCCATTGCTATCGAGTCCTCCAGGTGGGACGAACAGAGATGCTGCGGAAGTCAGACCTCCGATTAACAATATGAATTTTGACACTTCGTCCCTTTCTTTTTTAAGAGCTTCAAGTGGATCCTGATGTGTCATCACAAATCCATCATAAATCCATCACAAATCCAAATAAACAGTTTAAAAAAGAGAAATTCCCATACCTTTGTAAAATTTGTAGTTATAACGGTGGTTAAACTGACAATAAAAGCTCGGAGTTCAGCTATTGCTAAATGCAGATTTGCAGGTCCATCTTGTACATCAGGCTCGTCAGGCTCGGCTTCGTTTGTAGATACATCTATCTCAGACCTCGGCTGCAGATTTGCAAGTCCATCTTGTACATGAAGCTCATCTTCGTTTGTAGATTCATCTATCTCAGGCCTCTGCAGATTTGCAATGGCATCATCTATCTGAAAACTCGGCTCTTGAACCTGATTTGCAGTGGCATCAACTCTCTCAGAACTCTGCAGATTTGCAGTGGCATCAACTCTCTCAGAACTCTGTTCTTGGTCTCTAGAAACCGGATCAATGGGTTGGTCCCGGTTAGCTAGAGGAGTCAGACAACAACACCCAAATCTAGATCGTGGTCGGCCCCATACTCTTGCCATTAAGCTCCTAGGTGTTTTCGGGGAGTCAGGACCTCTGTCTTGTACATCAGGCTCGTCTTGGTTTGTAGATTCATCTATCTCAGGCCTCTGCAGATTTGCAATGCCATCATTTATCTCAAAACTCGGCTCTTGAACCTGATTTGCAGTGGCATCAACTCTTTCAGAACTCTGTTCTTGGTCTCTAGGAACCGGATTTGTAGTGGCATCAACTCTCTCAGAACTCAGTTCTTGGTCTCTAGGAACCGGATTTGCAGTGGCATCAACTCTCTCAGAACTCTGCAGATTTGCAATGCCATCATCTATCTCAAAACGCGGCTCCTGAACCTGATTGGCATCAACTCTCTCAGAACTCTGTTCTTGGTTTCTGGGATCAATGGGCTGGTCCCGGTTAGCTGGAGGAGTCAAACAACAACACCCAAATCTGGATCGGGGTCGGCCCCATACTCTTGCCATTAAGCCTCTAGGTGTTTTCGGTGAGTCAGGAACTCTGTCTTCGTTCACCCTCTCAGACATGTTTGAGGAACAAGGAGAAAGCTACCTGAAAAAACAAAGAAGAAGAAGAATCAATATGAGAATTTAAAAATGGAGGCTACGAAGTAATTATGCTTCTTTCTTCAGGCAAAACATGTCAAATAGCGTCAACAATCAAAGATGAGACTTATCAATAATAAGAAAAAGCTTTAATGAGTTGAAGCTCATGTTTCTTACACTTAAGCAAATGGTTGGCGAACTGATGATGAATAGACAAAAAGTAACCAAAGTTAAATTTCAATTTCTTATCTAATCTTAGGTACTGTTGAATCAAAACAAGAATCACCATGAAGGCGTATGACACATGATGTTGCAGAGATCTTAGTTCCATAATCGAAGATAAAGGTTTCTGCAAAGCTGCTACAATGGTCATTTTGAAGAACACTGAGAAATGATGCAGACAGAGCAAGAAGAAGCTTATGTATTTCCGGATGGATGTAAAAATATAAATGAGTTATCTATATTGCGGGACAAAAACAAGATTCAATGTATGGCAACAACAGATTTAAATGTCACACTCATTGCCATCTTCATCAACAAAAACTGTACTAACATCATACTAAATATGGAGTCTTTGGACGATACTAACATCATTACGAAGAGAAAGATGTGAGAACAAATCACTATTTGCAGATATATATAGCTCAATCGCAGAAACATCAAACAATAATCGAGAATGAAATCAATGACCAGCAAATGGAGAACAAATCAGAAACATAGAATAGGCTCAATCGCAGAAATAGAGAAGAGAAAGAGAAAGAGTGATACCTATTTCGTTTCGTATCTGCCCGAAATGAGACAACTTTCGCCGTAGTCTCCAAAAACACTCGACGGAACAGTAGAACCTTAGTCTCGACAGTGAAAACAAGACTCAGAGAAATGATCTGAGAACGATAAACATTTTCTCTGCTTATTGCATTTCTTTGTCTTTTGGTTTTCAATACAAAGGAGACTCTTTTAGAACATTTGATGGAAAACCCTAATATTAATCGACAGATGTCATGATCAGGAGGCAGTGAGCTCATCAAGGGCTTGGAATCTGTTTGCCAGCTTGAGCGGATTAGGATCGACCGTACTAGTCTTCAACGTCCCTTTCGTGCGAGCTTTCTCCTCTCTGCTTTTGCTTTTGTTGTCGTGAAGCGAGGTAACCGTTGCAGATCCTTTACTGGGCTTGTTTAAATTGATTTTGGGCTTCTGCAAATCTTGGCCCAAATGCTCTTTCCTTTTATTAATCTGCTGTCGTTTTGGCATTACAGAAGAGATTCGACATTTCTCTGTTTGGGACTGTGTTTGCTATTAAATTTGGGCCTCATGCAGAAGCCCATTAAATTTGGAAAGCTTGTAATTAACGTGAAATTTAAATTTGGAAAGCTTGTAACTAATGTGGGTTTAAATTTGGAAAACTTGTATTTAATGTCGCTTTCATCATCGTTTTGACCGATGGACTCTTTCACTCAAAATCTCTTTTTTTTTTTTGGGGTGCAAATCACTCAAAATCTTTTACTTTCATCATCGTTTTTTTTTTTTGGCGTTTATAATTTGCAAAAATGCCTTATTAAAAACTAAAAACTGTATTCTATGTCAAAACTGTAAAGCAAATATTCATTTTTTTTATTTATTTGAACTTAAACGCAAACCTTATAAATTTCTCTATTTTTCTATTTTTTCCTGTCTTCACACCAATATTACTCATTCATCGACCTCGCGAACTGAGCATTGAAGTTACCTCTAGAAGCCATAAACTCTTGAACTATAAATCTCCTGGTCGCGGATTAGTCCAACGAATCTGATTTTGGAGACTACGGTGAAAGTTGTTTCATTTCGTCAGGGCCGGCCTTGGGAGAAGCTCAATGAAACATTGGCCTAGAGCCTCCAAATTTTTGAAAATTATTAGTATTAAGAAAAAGCCCCAGTTTTATTTTACTAGTGACAAAAAGCCCTCAAAACTTTTAAAAAATTTAAAACCTCCTAAAAATTATTATTTTTTATTTATGCCCCCAAATTTTCAGGACCGGCCCTGCATTTCGTTGACAACAAAAAAACTTTGTAATATAAATGACTGTTTCTGCAATTGCAATGTAACGAATTATCACTAGTTATCGCGGTTTTGTCAAAAATATAATTTTTAATATATTTCCGATAATTTGTTATAAATATAATTTAACAATAAAAAATTTATCCGACATAAACAGTTGTCGAACAAAATTAGGGACAAAAATATGTCACTAACACAACAGATTGATGATGACCAATAGCGACAACATACATTAATCTGTTTTCACTTAGTAACAGATTGGTGATCAATAGCCATAGAATGATAGAAATGTAATTGTCTAGTCCACGCAACCTATAAAAATCCCAACGTCAAGAGCAAACGGCACATGCATGACGTCGTCAACAAAGCCTAGAACTTCACATATCCATGCAATACAATATGAACTATAAGCTAACTAAGATTGAGATTTATCTCTTTGAGTTCAATCTCGCATAGTAATATTTGCATACCCTTTACAATTACAATCGTTATTTAATAATGGTTTAATGATGGACCAGATCGACGTTTAAAGAAATAATGATCCATTGATCATAGAAATATATGAAACCTATAGTTTATTTGGATTCGTTAAATTCAGTAAAACCCTACATTAGTGTCTGATATATCTTTTGATTAATTCAGCTTTTAGCTTATAGAATTTGCATCTTCACCTAACTAGCATTTTATTCTATCGTTTTTTCTTTCTCTATGCTTGGGTTTTGCTATTTTTTTCTGATGTATTCTGTTTTGTTAAGTTTTTATATTTAATTGAACTTGGAAGGCTAAGGATTGAAAATACAGTATTGTTGCACAAGCTAGTACTGGAGACAGTCCCGTGAGATATCAAATATCTGAAATCTGTCTAATTAAAAGTATTGTTATTCTGCATAGGAATTTCCTGAAATCTAAGGGGGGTGTTTTATTGGTTACTGTATTTAGAAAGATTTAGATTTTATAAATATTTTTGTGTTTTATTGGCATAACTCTCAATCAAAGAATAAAGATGAACCCAAGATCAATAAAGAATAACTTTCTTTAGGTTTGATTTCAGACTTAGAATCAAATCTTAGCGCAATAAAGAAGGAGGAGGAAAAGATTGGGCCGATCGAGAAGGAGAGAAAGAAAGAAGAAAGAAGGAGGCAGAAGTCGGACCCGGGAAGGAGAGGATCGCCGCCAATGGCTTTGCTTCTTCCACAAGTAACCTCCAAAGCCCTAGCTAGTTTCCAAACGTCGTCAAAGGCAGAACGCAGACGCAGTTTCTGAACTCCAGTGGCGAACGCATATCGCGCATATCATGACAGAAGGAAGAAAAAATACATGATTCAAAAAACAAAGAACTTCGAGTATGATTGATGGGTTTTTATTAGGATAAATGTAAACTTAAAGTGAAGGATTAATTTCACAAACATCCCAAATTCACAAGGGAAAATCGTGTAATCCTGAGAGAGAGTTAAACAATATCAACCGCCGATTGTGGTTGCTCTCCTCTCCATTGACAGGGACAACAAGGTGCAATCATGACGGGTACAAACCATAGCAAACAAGGTAGACCAAAGTATAGAGCCAAGCGAGGAGAAATAGAATAGAGGAGGCAGAGGAATAGACAGAAGCCCAACGTGTGACAGAGACGTCCCACGAAGTAAGTGTCAGATTTCATTGAGTCATCTGATGACATTGGGTCATCTGAGTCATACTCAATATCAATAATCCAAAACCCGCAACTAACTAGACCCGCAACCACGTCAAAAAACCGAAAATAATCACAGGTCCCAAAACGTTTTCATCTAGTGGAATCTTGTGGCTTCTCATAGTCATATACAAGGCCGCTGCAACGTTGAGGATTATAATGATGATGTTCATCGCAACGTCGTACCGTAGGTTCTCGTTCGTCCTGCATTAACCAACAAACCAGAGGATTCCTAATCAAATCTCATGTTACATGTATAATAATATAGTAACGGACCAAAAAAAAAAGACACTGGTATGGAGTCTCACCTCCATTGATGACATAAAGGAGATTCACAGACCATTGAAGCACTTGTCATGGCTTCTTCGTTTATTTAATGATGATATATTGAAGAAAATTATCTAATGATTTGTGTAGCTCTTTAATTAAACCCTGATGTCTATATATATATATAGGTCTCTGGTTAAAGTCCTCCTATTCCAAACCTTTCTTTGAGTCCTTTTCCAAACCTAAGTGGGATTAGTCAAAATAAATAATAAAAAAACAAAAACAATTGCATGTCGGAGATGGTTTTTGATATTTCAATGTTAAGAAGAAAAAAACAATATACGCCATGATCATATCTAAGAAGATTTAAACAAACAACGCCAACATCGAAAGATATTTGACTTAGCTAGTAGAAATCAGAAGCTAAGCAAAAGCAATTTCTCATAAAAGGATTTTAGTCATCGCCCTCATCACGACGCCTCTGGTGGTGATGCTTGTAACGAAGCTACTTCTTCTCCTCATCCTCATCACAGTCATTGCCATCCTTCAAAGTTTGATGCAGAGATGATTAGGGTTAATTAAGCGGAAACTGTACATTTATTATGTTTTATGTAAAGAAATCACTAACAGTGCTTAGCACTAACCCAAGACCCGTAATACCCGAGAAACCCGTAAGAAACAAAACACCCTCTAAGTATGATGAAAGTATGGAAGAACACTTAACTTGAAAACTTTAGAGATAATAAGAGAACTTATGAAAAACATTCTTTCTTTACTTGTTCAACTTCTTGTGCATATTACAAATGAGAAAGGAGGGAGCTATTTATAGACTCCAAAATGTCTTACACACTTTCTGTTAATCTCTAAAACTCTCTACTACAATATCTAGGTCTTTATCTCACAAATTATCTAGAGTTTTCTAAAGGTATAAACTTTAGTTCAATATTGAAATCAATCTACACTATCATCAACAAAAGGTGTTTAAGTTTAACAAATTAAACTTATTTTCTACACATATAGATCCAAACTATAGCATAAAGATTGTTAATTTTTGAACTTACATATTTCTTGTGGCCATAGCTCCCTTCCTCATCATCACCATCATCATCATCGTCATTATTTATTGTGACGACCATAATTACACGTAATGACTTTGAGTCAACCGTGGATTGATCCAGTCCAGGTTAGAGATAAATCAAAACCGGATTGATTAGCAAAGGGATTTAAACCGAATAGCAACCAAATTTTAGAATTCCATAAATTCTTTAAGAATCATATATTTGGAATAATATTAATATATTACATATTATGATGTGGGCAGGCTCGGATTGTGTGCAACATATCTTCCAAATTTTGTCCTCTTGTAGGTTGTATATTACATCTCGATCATTAGCAACAGCAAAAACTTTGGCTGAACGACATACACGAGTTCCCGAATCTCCCATAATATTGATAAGAAGGCCAATATTAGCCAATTATCAAATCTATATTGGAAGATCGATCATATCAAAATTATGGAAATCAAGAAAGAAGTAGAATGATTTAAAAGATTGTGAATATTTAAGATGAAACTAAATTTTATAATCTAAGACTCTAACTGGTAACCAATAAAGTAACAAAATTAATGAAAAGGAAAAGAATGAAAGTAACAAAATAATAAGGAATAGTTTTGCTCCTCCCCAAATTTTATAAGGAATAGGTTTGTTCTATAATTCTTTATAAAATAAGAAATGAGAAATAATCACATAAAAACAATATTACTTGTAAATGGTATATTTTTTAAGTAACGAGCTGGAATATATTATTCTTTATAATTCCTTATGTCACCATTTAGACCCTTGACAAATATTCATAATTTTGAGTGGACCAATAAAATCTAATACAATGGTTCAATATAACCTGCATTTTAAAACATAATAAATTAAAGATCTAAACATAAAATTTTAATACTTCGAGAAAAGAATTTTCCAAAATCATTGTCACACTAAGACCTGACCAAAACCAAATGTAGTCTGACCCAAACAAGATGATACAACTGCATTTGAAACATAAGAGAGTTAATATAAAAACATAGCCTATTTACTAATTATACCACTCTTCAGGAAAATGCTCAGTTTCCAGAGGTTTCCACACTCTTGAGAACATAAGAATCCATAAACCAAAAGCACACGGCAAGAGACGGAGAGAATCGCCATGAGGAAGAATGTTGGACTGTGGTCTAAACTTAAGTCGTAATGCGAGTATTAGAGATGCTGTTGGACTCAGAGGGTTAGGCTGTCTTAGGTTTAGTCATTCTGGTTTAGTCCGGTTATTTGTAGACATTCAGATGGGTCCTCAGCAAGGGCCAGAAGTATTGGCACCACGAACTCACGATGGAGTGACATGTCAAACATAGTATTCCTCACGGATTGAGAATAGCACAGTATCTCTTAGGCTCGTTAGCATTATCAAACATATTGTGTTCATTTTCCTCACGAGTCTTCTCTGTTCTTGAGAACTCAGTTTCCTAATTTTACTAGTGAATTTGTTGGACTGAGTCTAGCTCCAGAGACATAGTATTCCTCATAGGATGTGAACTCTGGGTAAACGGAAACCTTGTGCGTTTGTTCTTTCTGTTTTTGCCTTCGTGAGCATAGTGATTCTTGAGAGTTGAACCCGCGATTTCAATTAGGTTAGATTTTGGACGGAGGGGGATAAGATTGGGCCGATCGAGAAAGTAGAAAGAAGGAGGCAGAAGTAGGACCCGGGAAGGAGAGGATAGCTGGAATTGAAATCGTAGCCGCCAATGGCTTTGCTTTTTCTACAAGTAACCTCCAAAGCCCTAGTTTCCAAACGAAACGGCCGATGGCCAGAGGCAGAACGCAGACGCAGTTTCTGAACTCCAGTCGCGAACGCATATCGCGCATATCATGACAGAAGAAAGAAAAAGTACATGATTCAAAAATCAAAGAACTTCGAGTATGATTGATGGGGAAAATTTTGGCCAAAAATAAATAAATATATATAATTAGGATAAATGTAAATCTAAAGTGATAAGGATTAATTTCACAAACATCCCAAATTCACAAGGGAAAATCGTGTAATCCTGAGAGAGAGTTAAACAATATCAATCGCCGATTGTGGTTGCTCTCCTCTTTTCCATTGACAGGGACAACAAGGTGCAATCATGACGGGTACGAACCAAAGCAAACAAGGTAGACCAAAGTATAGAGCCAAGCGAGGAGAAATAGAATAGAGGAGGCAGAGAAATAGACAGAAGCCCAACGTGTGACAGAGACGTCCCACGAAGTAAGTGTCAGATTTTATTGAGTCATCTGAGTCATACTCATCATCAGTAATCCAAAACCCGCAACTGATTAGACCGGCACCCACGTCAAAAATACTGAAAAAAATCACAGGTCCCAAAACGTTTTCATCTAGTGGAATCTTGTGGCTTCTCATAGTCATATACAAGGCCGTGCAACGTTGAGGATTATAATGATGATGTTCATCGCAACGTCGTACCGTAGGTTCCCGTTCGTCCTGCATTAACCAACAAACCAGAGGATTCGTAATCAAATCTTATGTTACATATATAATAATATAGTAAAGGACCCAAAAAAAAGACACTGGTATGGAGTCTCACCTCCATTGATGACATAAAGGAGATTCACGGACCATTGTAGCACTTGTCATGACTTCTTCGTTTATTTAATGATGATATATTGAAGAAAATTATCTAAATGATTTGTGTAGCTCTTTAATTAAACCCTGATGTCTATATATATATATATATATATATATAGGTCTCTGGTTAAAGTCCTCCTATTCCAAACCTTTTTTTGAGTCCATTTCCAAAACTAAGTGGGATTAGTCAAAATAAATAATAAAAAAACAAAAAAAATTGCATGTCGGAGATGGGTTTTGATATTTCAATATTAAGAAGAAAAAAAACAATAAACGCCATGATCATATCTAAAGAAGATTTAAACAAACAATGCCAACATCGAAAGATATTTGACTTAGTAGAAATCAGAATCAGAAACAATGGTAGTTCTTATAAAAATTCTTAATATATATTAAACAAATAAAATTTTTTATAAAAGTTCTTAATATATATTAAACAAATAAAAATTATTATAATAATAAATGAGTTTTTAAGAACTTAAAAAGTTTCTTATTGTTTTAAGAACTTAAGAATTTAAGAACTTTTGAATGTATTTTTTAAGTTTTTAAAAACCTCATTTATTATTATAATAATTTTTATTTGTTTAATATATATTAAAAACCTTTCTAACAACTACCATTGCTCTTACTCTAAAGAAAAGCACTTTCTCATAAAAGTCTCCAGCACTGCAGAAGGATTTTAGTCATCGCCCTCATCACGACACCTCTGTTGATGATGCTTGTAACGAAGCTGCTTCTTCTCCTCATCCTCATCAGAATCATTGCCATCCTTCAAAGTTTGATGCAGAGATGATTATGGTTAATTAAGTTGAAACTGTACCTTTATTATGTTCTATGCAATTAATAATGCGCCACTATGAACTCTTGTAAAGAAATTACCAATATTGGTTAGCATTTACCCAAGACTGTAATGCCCGAAAACCCGAAAAAACAAAACACCCTCTAAGTATGATAAAAGTATGTAAGAACACTTAACTTGAAAAAACTTTAGAGATATTAAGAAAACTTATGAAAAACATTCTTTCTTTACTTGTTCAACTTCTTGTGCATATTACAAATTAATGAGAGAGGAGGGAGCTATTTATAGACTCTAAAATGTTTTACAAACTTTCTCCTAATCTCTAAGACTCTCTACTACAATATCTAGGTCTTTATCTCACAAATTATCTAGAATTTTCTAAAGGTGTAAACTTAAGTTCAATATTGAGATCAGTCTACACTATCATCAACAAAAGGTGTTTAAGTTTAATAAATCAAACTTATTTTCCACACATCTAGATCCAAACTATGGCATAAAGATTGTTAATTTTTGAACTTACATATTTCTTGTGGCCATAGCTCCCTTCCTCCTCATGACCATCATCATCATCATCATTATTTATTGTGACGACCATATTAGGCAGGCTTTCTGTAGCTTTCTTTCTCTATATCTTTCACCATTCGCCACGTAATGGCTTTGACTCAACTGTGGATTGATCCAGTCCAGGTTATAGATAAATTAAAACCGGATAGATTAGCAGAGGGATTTAAAACGAATAGCAACCAAATTTTAGATTCCAGAAATTATTTGTGTAGAATAAGACTCAGATATTTGGAATAATATAAATATATTACATATTATGATGTGGGCAGGCTCGGATTGTGCGCAACATATCTTCCAAATTATGTCCTCTTGTAGGTTGTATATTACATCTCGATCATTAGCAACATCAGAAACTTTGGCTGAACGACATACACCAAGAAGACGACGAATTCCCGAATCTCCCGTAATATCGATAAGACGACCAATATTTAGCCAATTGTCAAATCTATATTGGAAGATTGATCATATAAAAATTATGGAAATCAAGAAAGAAATAGAATGATCTAGAAGATTGTGAATATTTAAGATGAAGCTATATTTCATAATCTAAGATATTGACAAATATTCATAATTTTGAGATCGACCAATAAAATCTAGAGACAATTGGGTAAACAGCCCAAATGTGGACACAAATTAGATGAAATACATATTCTTAGGGCCAATCATGAAAATATTTTCCCCTCAGAATGGACCATTATAACCCCACGCGCATGATCGTTCCTTCTCTTTGATCTTCTTTTCTTCTATCCAATCTCAAGATCCTAAATCTTGAAATCTTTCAGATGGGTATGTGTGTATAGATTTATGAGTAAAGATCACTAATTTTCAAAATCCTTTTTCTGATATTGAATTCCAAATATTTAGAGCTTTGCGAACTATTTTTCAAGTTTTTTCAGACTTTTTTCTCTGTGTGGAACCAGAGAAGTGATGGCGATGGGGAAGAAGAAATACCAGTGTTGCCAAAATTCTTCAACGCGTTCGAATTCATCTCATTGATGTGATCGGGGTTCGATCTGCCGTGTTTGTTCGAGAGCAAGAGAAAGTTGAGATCTATATTCATGTCACGGTGGTCGGCGTCAAAGATAATGGGGAAGATCAAAGGGATCAGAAAGAAGATGAGCATGAAGGTGAATGTATATTATATATATATATATATATATATATATCGTATTGTAGATGTATATATATTCAAATATAGAAGTTTTGTTCAATTTTCCTTCTAATATTATATAAAGATATATATATATATAGTTGCATATTTCATAACTCAATATTACTCTATAAATAAATATATATACGCACATATTTTATATACATCCATATATTGTACATATATAACTTTTTCATAACTCAATAAGTAAATATGTGTATACGTATTTATTGTATTAGGCATCTACATATCTACAAATATAGAGAGATAATATTTTATTTAAACATATATATATATATATATATATATATATATATATGCAAATATATATGCATATTATATTGTGGACGTAGATATAAATTTATGAGTTTTGTTCAATTTCTCATTTATGTTCGCAAACTAGTGATCAAAATTAAGCTCAAGCATTTATTCTTCGACGAGTTACTTCATTCACTACGGCAGTTAATCCCTGTCAAATCCCACCGGTTCGGCCTACGTCATGCACAAGTCAGGCAGCTCAAGTGGACCATGTTGTCGGCACATTAAAGGAAAAACACGCGTGCATCACAATGGCAGGAGACGTAATTTCTTTGATAAAATTTCGGCCATGTGGTATCCTTATCTCATTTACCAATACCGAAACTTGCTATAGCCAAACTCTTAATTCTTTTCCCGAACTTATCTCTGCACCAAATTGACTCTAAAATCTAATACAATGGTCCAATATAACTCGCATTTTAAAACATAATAAATTAAAGATCTAAACATAAAATTTTACTACTCTGAGAAAAGATTTTACCAAAATCATTGTCACACTATGACCTGACCAAAACCAAATGTAGTCTGACCCAAACAAGATGATACAACTGCATTTGAAACATAAGAGAGTTAATATAAAGCATAGCCTACTTACTAATTATACCACTTTTTCAGGAGAATGCTCACTTTCCAGAGGTTTCCACACCTTGTTTGTTGTTATTTATAAGTTGCTGTGTTTCTAGTTCGTTTTGCTGTTATTTATATTTCATTTATGTTTGCTTGTGGTTCCGATTGTATTTAGGTTGCAAGAAGTTACAACCTAAATAGTCAAAACTATAAGTTGCTCTGTTTCTAGTTCGTTTTGGTTATTTACATGTTGCTGTGTGTCTCTTACTTGCTTAGCTAAGCATTATCTCGATTTTCAGCTTTTCACTTGGGGTTCGGATTAGGTCTTTCAAGTTTTTATCATCTTTTAGTATGCATCAAATAGTCAAAACTGGTGTGGGAATAGGCAAAATTTGTTGACCTCATTAACGTATAAACTAATTTTACATTTGCTTACTTGATATATAATATTAGAATCATTATTTATAAAATTCAAATAAAAATGTAGACTCAAACGTAAGAAAAAACAATCGCCGCCTTAATCAGTGTCGTGCTGATTGTATTGCCAAGAAGGCATCTCTATGTTGTTTAAGATAATTGTACTCTTTGTTAACTCAAATGGTGGATAAGAACAAAAATTTGTGGTCACCAATTATTTGATGCCAATGAAATATGCTTGAGTTAAAAAAAAAACAAAATATACATTTTATTAATACCTTAGCTAGGTACAATTTCCAGCAACCCACTTTTGGGTTCTTTTAAATTGATTTTCAACAATATTGAAATTAAAATGACACTCTAAACAAATCAAAACACTCGAAACAAGTTTATAGCCATAAAACTTAATCAATCATTTTAGTTAACAGCTGAACAAACCCTACGAATTTCCCCATTAGCCCCTGTCTTCACACCGATATTACTCATCTTAACCATCGACGTTGCAAACTGAGCGTTGAAGTTGCCTCTAGAAGCCATGAACTCTTGCACAATCGATCTAGTCGTCGGATTAGTCCAAAGAACGTGATCGGATTGAAGAATTCCTCTGCCACGACTAAGATTGTTGAAGAAGGATGTGTCAAAAGTATTGCCACTCCCGTCGTCAAGATCGACGCGCCTTGATGCGTCGCCGTTTTGAGGACAAAGTCCTTGAAGTTGTGGTACAAATGTTTGCTCCATTGTCGGATCTGCTGCGTTTCCGGTCGTGTTGAATATTCTGTTCGTAAAGAACCCACACGCAGCTGTTCCAATCGTGTGTCCTCCTATTAAAAATCATATATCCATATTCAGTTTATATCTAAAATTATAATATTATAGTTCATATTCTGATCCAAATGTTACAAGCAAGATGGATAGCAAGCTAATAGGAAAAAACCATAAAACCCAAAAGGAGAAACATATCATAATCATATTTTCTATATATCTTTTTTAAAATGCGAAACCAATTTTTTTTGTGTGTGTGAAATAAAACATATTTGATTCAAACTAGAAACCAACCCGAAACTGCATCTATCCGTACTATGTTTTTTAGTTTAGTAATTATTTTTCTTAAAACCGAAAAAAAAAACAAATAATCCAAGCTGAAACCAAACCGAATCCGAATTAAACACCCTTACTTCCTATATACATATGCTTTTAAAGAAAATTGATTTTGATCGTGTTAGATTTAGTATTTAGTCCAAACTAATTTTAATTTAGGTCTATTATAAAGCAAATCGATATTCAATTGATTAAATTATATGATCGATCGCTTTTAAAGATTTATTATATGATTTTTAAGTACGAGTGAAAAGATTAAAACACTTGGTGTTTCCATCTAAACTAATCGATTGGATCTATTATAATTTATAAACAGTGATATATGTGAAATCCAGAATCTTGAATTTTGTAAAATTACTGACCGACGAGAGCGACAAGATCGCGAGTATTGAGGCGGAAAGCGGCGAATTTCCTTTGTTGAATGGCGACGGAGTCACTTGGAGAGGGAAGATTGTTAACGTTTGTTGCCAAAGAAACTCGTCCATCTCTACGTCCTGTTGGGACTTGCCAGCTTTCTCCTTTTGTCTACATGCACCATGCAAATTAAAGCCACGTAAACGACGATAGTATTTAATTAATGGATAGATGTTTAATTAAATTCTGTATTGTTTCACATATCAATTTTTCAAACGCCACTTTTTCACATGTAATATATAATATAATTTTTAAGATCTGAGGCTATCGACCAAAAAAAAAAAGGTATATATATAGTGTATTTACAGTGATCCAACAATTTTAAGTATTTTAACACAAACTCAAATTTTCATTCTATACGTAAAAGCCAAACGTAAGCGGACAAAAATAAACATTCGCTACTCTGCGTGTAACTTTCCACACAAAAAAAAGGTTTTATAAGAAAACAAATATCAATTCTCACATCTAACCGCAAATTCAAAAGTTGGCATTTAAAACAAATTTATATATAATTCTGTTTTGTATGGTATTTGTATGGGTATACTTACGAGATTGATAGAATCACGAGCCGCTAAGGTTAAAATATCGGCACAAGAGACGACACCAGGACACGCCGCCTCGAGCTGCGTCTTGGCATCGTCAATGACTTCAAAGCCACGGAGGTTAAAGTTTGCACCGGCGGTTCTTTCAGTGCCAGGTCCCGATATAAGCACCGAACCATCGCAACCTTGGACGAAGCAATCGTGGAAGTGCATTCTTAGTAACCCTGGTGCAACCGTTGGATCTGAACCGAAATGAGATGTCACGGTGGTCCTAACAATCGTCTCGGCACTAGGGCATGTAGTCGAGTAGAACCCGATCCTCGTAGTCGTACCTTGGCCATAAACCGCTACGAGACAGCTAAAGAAGACTATGAACGAGCATACTAATCGGATCAAACCCATTTCTACCTTTTGTTGTTTTTATTTAGACAAGATATCTTAAGCGTATGTTGAGTTTGTTTAGATGCATGGGAAGTGATACGAGAATGTGAGTAACTTATAGATGGATTGAGAAAAGTCAAAGGATGACGTTGGAGTCAACGAAATCGGCTACATGCAATTATGTAATGGGATGAAACGACGACGTTGTGAGCAATTCAAAACCGTGAAAAACGCGCTTTGTTGGCTGGCTCCGCGCGTTGACGACTGCAGCGAGCATGTTGCGTTTGTTTGTTTCCTTTGTTTGTTGTTTGATTCTGTGTAATCATTTTGTATTGAATGATGATGTAGTCACGAGATTTATTTAAACCCGTCAATGTTGAATTGAGCAGTTCAAAGCTACGTACGGATTCTATCATGTTACATTTTCATTTTAATAACAACATAATTTTCTTACTCATACAAAATGGAAATTAATCTTTACAAAAAAAACGAAGAAATTAAGGGGTTTTTTCCAGCAGATTTGCAACTAGTGAGCTATCTTTTCTTGGTTATTTTCTCATAAAAAGAAATTGTCGATAAAATTTGAGGGTTTACTATTATACTTCTTTTAGTTAAAATTTTCTTTTTGAAATATGTCGCTACTAGAGTAAAGGATCATTAGTTTAGTACTGGTTACTAGCTAATCGGTTGCTAAATCCTAAAGTTATAGATAACGAAAGAAGTTAACTATCCTCAAGTGCACAACCTAGATCACAAAACAACGGTGGTTAGCGGTTCAACGGACCCACGTTGTAAGAAGGGTTGTCAACTGATCCCCTTAAAAATAAAAAATTTAATTGTAAGCAGGATTTTGTAAACCTTACTAGCTTGGTGAAATTTTATGCTGTTTAACCCTCCCATAACAAGTTTTAATCCCCATTTTACAACATATTTTTAGTTTTTGTCTTTTTTATCTGGATCTTAGTCCAATTTATTTGATGTTTTTTTTAGTTAAGACCTAAAAGCTCAATTTGGTTTTGTTCATTTTTAATTTAAGCTAAATAATATATATTAACATAATTATGAAATAATTAAATTAATTTATGACGCAGATAAAAAAAATCACGGGTCCGCCACAGGGTTCAACGCACATGTTATAGAGTCTAACAGTCTCTGAAATGATTACGTACGCACACAATCTACAGATAATTTGTTACTCATACAAAAAAGCGAAAAAAAAATCATAGATTACAAACTTGTGCTGTTGACAAAAAGGAAAAACACTCGGTGGATAGAAATATAAAAACATGGATCACTCGTCATCACGATGCATTTGCCATGTAATGAAAATGAAAGCCAGTGAGCAGTTCAACTAATGGTGAAAAATGTATCATGGTGGTTTCTGCAATTGCAATGTCTGTAACGATTTATCACTAGTTATCGCGGTTTTGTCATCAATATAATTAAATAATCTTTCCGATAATTTTTTATAAATATAATTTAACAATAAAAGTTTTAACCGACATAAACAGTTGTCAAACTAAATTAGGGACAAAAATATGTCACTATCCACACAACAGATTGATAATCAATAGCGACAGATATTTATTTTCACTTAGTAACAGATTGGTGATCAATAGCCATAGAAATGTTATTGTCTATATAGTCCACGCAACCTATAAAAATCCCAACGTCAAGAGCAAACGGCACATATGCATGACGTCAACAAAGACTATAACTTCAAATATCCATGCAACACAATATGAACTATAAGCTAACTAAGACTGAGATTTATCTATTTGAGTACAATCTCGCATAGTACTATTTGTAAACCATCCTTTACAATTACAATCGTTGTTTTACAAGGTTTTATTGATGGACCAGATCGACGTTTAAAGAATTAATGATCCATTGATCATAGAATATATGAAACCTATAGTTTATTTGGATACGTTAAATTCAGTAAAAACCTACATTAGTGTCTGATATATCTTTTGATTCTTTCAGCTTTCAGCTTAAATTTGCATCTTCACCTAACTAGCCTTTTATTCAATCGTTTTTTCTTTCTCTATGCTTGGGTTTTGCTATTTTTTTTTCTGATGTGTTCTGTTTTTTAAGTTTTTTATATTTTGAATTTGGAAGGCTAAAGGGTTGAAAATATTGTAGACAGTCCCGTGAGATATCAAATATCTGAAATCTGTCTAATTAGTATTAACTAGAAATTAATCTGCGCAGAGTTATCAGTTAATTTATTTTTTACTTTATAATTTTGTATATTTATATATTTATATATTTATTATGTTTACTTTTTTATTTTAAATATTTTACATATGTTGACAAAAAAACATATTGTGAAATATTTTTTAATATAAATTGAGATGTGTTAATTATTTTTAAAAAAAAATTCTTATACTTATACACTGCCGTAAGTATTTATGTATCTCATAGAATATTGTTATTCAATTGATTTTTCTTTTTCTGCTGCTTATTTCCTGTAAGATCAACAAAGTGAATTCACTATCGATCTCACTAACTCTTTATTTCTTATTCGAAATATTGTTTAATTTTTTTATTTCGTAAACAATTTACAGTTTTGTGATTTGTAAAATTAATGTTTGTTTTTTTACTTTCAAACTAATGTCATGCAGATGTTTAGTTTATAGTCATTCTTTATTGTAGTTTAAAGTCAGTTGGGTCTAAAAATTTTTTTGTTAGAGTATCTGCATTAAGTTTTTTTATCGGTAATTCTGTTTTTACATTCTATTTGATTCTTATTACAATTAATATTCTGAATTATTATTTTTTAGAGAATTTATGCTGTTTTGGTTTGTAGATTTTTTGTTTTCTTTCTAAATTCATGTTATGTTAAATCGCAAAAATTTATATGAATAAAATATAATATATAGAAGCCTATTAAAATTGACTTCAAATGTTAGCCGATTATTTGAGACCCATAAAAAATAATTTGTCTATTGATGTGGATAGTCTCATTGGAGAGAGATTTGACTAATATGATTTATTAAAATCTGTCTAATCAAATATCTAATTAAAAAATTACATAGGAGTTTCCTGAAATCTAAAATAGGTGGGTACTCGCTCGGTTTAAATCCATTTTCTTATCCGGTTTTGAATTATCTTCAAACCGGGACCGGATCAATCCACGGTTGACTCAAATCCATTACGTGGCGAATCGTGAAAGATATAGATAGAGAACTGTTCAAAATCTTTATAGATCATAAAGCAATCATGGACACCATTTCTGTGATTATTCCCTCAGAAACAGAGCTCTGAATCTCTGTATCATTTTTCCACTCCGGATTTTTTCGTCTTCTCCGAATCATCTTCTCACTATGGGTGCTTCTTCTTCGACGGATAACAAGGAGTTATCGGAGAAGCGAGAAATCGAAAGCCTTGCTGCTTCAACCGGAGCTCTTCCTTTGCTTCAACGATCTTTCTCCAAGCTCGCCGATTCTCAGACCAACACAGTTTCTTTTCAATTATTCAAGGTACAAATCCGATTTCGATTTGGATTTGATGGTTTTCAATTTCAGCAATTTTTTCAGAATTTCGCTCGCACAAAACGTCAAATTGGATCGTGAATTTTAACTTAGGGTTTTTTAAGCTTAATATTTCAGATCTCTGCTTCAATTTTGTGATGAGTCTCATCAATTTTTTTTTAATTTCTTGATTCTAGCAAAGTTTCTGCTTGAGCTACAATACAACTACTTCTGAAGGAGACCAGAAAGTTCCAGATTCGTTTCCAAGATTGTTGGAGCATTTGGGATCATCTTTAGTAGATTTGTTCTTCGTACCTGAGAAAGGAGGAGGATTGAGTTGGGTCGAGTTTGCTAGAGGTTATGTCAAATGTTGCGGAAGAATGTCTGCTTCCATGTCTTTCAACACTTTGTTGAGATTGTTCCATGTGACAGCTAAAAACGCAGGCCTTTCTTCAAAGCTGGAGTTTGAATCTGATGAAGCTGATTGTAAGATCAACGGGTCGATTTCGACTGTAGAGTTTCTTATGCTTCTATGGATGTGTTGGACAATGTCATGGGATGGTCGAAGCACAAAATCCGCAGAGCTGTTTCTTCCGGATATAAGCCACTTGGTTCTATCAGCACTTGTGTCTTGCACTGAATCTGGAACCAGTTTAGATGTTTGGGATTCTGATGTTTTCGGATTAGAGCTCGAACTTCCGGTCGGGAAGTTTCTTACTTGGGCCGTGACAACGATTCCAAGCCTCACTGAGTGCCTTTCTCACTTTTGTAATTCGAGGCTTCAACATTCTTTAAGTGTAGAGGTATTTGCTTTCTACTTGCTGCTTACTTAAAGAGGATTTCTTGATACCATTGTTTGTATGTGAAGTTTAGATTGATGCATTGCAGGATGGATCTGGACCTTCAAAGTCATCTGGTGAAGATGATTCTGCGCCCAAGACATCTGAGAACACACTTCTGACATGTGGAAGGGCATGGGCGATTTCTTTGACTTGCAAAAATACAATAAACGAGGAGATTTTGAGCTCATGCTTTCCCAACAATGGTGACGAGACCAATGAAAATCTTCTTTACCGGTATCCCATTCATGTGTACCTCTGTTTGTTTCTTGGACGTTCTGTCTCTATATAGTGTATATTAAGTTATGTTTGTCTCTCTTTCAGCTCATACTATCACGGGAAAGGAATGAATCGACTGTGGTCCAACGTTGAAGGTTATCATGCTCCAATACTAGTGATGGTTTCTGCAATCTGTGGAGTCGATCATGAAGGCACTTCAAGCGAGAGGAAGTGGGTCATTGGTGCAATCTTGCAGCAAGGTTTTGAGAACAGGGATACATTTTACGGAAGCTCTGGGAGCTTGTTCTCCATTAGTCCGGTCTTTCACGCATTCTCTTCTTCAGGTACTGCACAAATCAATAAAACTCTTCTGCACACTGAGTTTTGCATTAACCCAGTCTTTTTATGTTCTTTGTTCATCTTCAGGCAAGGAGAAAAATTTTGCGTATAGCCATCTGCATCCATCTGGTAGAGTCTATGACGCGAACCCCAAGCCTGTAGGGATTGGATTCGGTGGAACACAAGGAAACGAGAGAGTTTTCATTGATGAAGACTTTGCTAAAATCACAATCCGTCATCATGCAGTTGATAAAACTTACCAGCCAGGCTCTCTTTTCCCAAACCAGGTAAAAACCGAAATCACAACGCCATAAACGAACTAAACAAAGTTTTGTGCTGTTGGATCTTCATAACATCTCTCGTTTGCTGCAGGGTTACTTACCAGTAGAGGCTTTGGTGTTAGATGTTGAAGCATGGGCATTAGGTGGAAAATCAGCCAAGGAAATTCAAGAAACATACAAGAAAAGAGAAGAGCTTTTCACTGACCAGCGTCGAAAGGTAAATATTCGAAAAAAGAGCATAAGATCTGTGTTATGTGTAATGCACAAAGTTTTTTCCAAATATGACATCTTGATTTGTTTATCTGCAGATCGACTTGAAGACGTTTACGAATTGGGAAGATTCACCTGAGAAAATGATGATGGACATGATGGGTAATCCCAATGCTCCTAGCAGGGAAGAGAGGTAATGAATTGAGTGACTGAAGACTTGTTTGGTATATTATACATTATACGTTTCTCTCTATAGAGATTTTGTTTGTAAAGTATACAATTGAAGAAACTCATTTGCTGTTTATGTGCTCGTGGATTCAATGTGTAAGTTATGCATACTATTGTTGCCCAAAACTCAAACCAGAGTGTTTTTATTCCCAGAGCTTCCATACAATATCTTAGTCCAGTTCACATAAAGAAGGAAACAATACAAATCTATCTGTCTAAACCCTAAGCTTGAGACAAAGCTAGACTTGTGTCAAATGAACAAGAGTAGACCAAAAGAAATCAATGAAGCGAGTAGCATCACTTCTTGTCTTCTGCTTTTCTCGGCTGCAAAACAACAAAACCGAGCAAAGGTCAAATACTCTGAATCAAAGTTGTTTTCTCCTTTGTAGACTCAATGAGGAAAATGAAAACGTTGCAATCACAAACCTTAACACCAGGAGCTTCTTGGTGAATCTCTTCTTCAGGGATGATCACAGGCCATTGCTCTCCTGCTTCACGGAACATTTGCTCTGTCTCGAGATACTGACCTTTATCAAGAATCATCTTTCTGATAGACTGAGCCGAGGTTGCTGCCGCATCGAAAGCTTCCTCAACGCCATTGACGAACGTCACTGTGATCTGAGGTGGCTGTTCGTCCGTTCTACGTTTCACCAAAACCTGACAATTCGGGTTCGATTCTTTGGCCTTTCTTGCATTGCATTGAGCTAAGAACTCAACGCAAGACGCAAGCCTTGGATCCAATGTGTTGAACTCAAATCTTTACTTTTGATAGAAACTTCAACATCCACTTTAGCTTTCAACACTTCTACACAATCACAACCTAATTAACCAAAGAGGAAGAAAGTATAAACCTTTTAGTTATACGGATTATCAGAGAACTTTCGAAAAATCCCTAATTCCTAAAAATTCCTGATTAGATCCCATGAAATCAGAGAATGAGTACAAATCTACAGAGGATTGATATTCGGATAAACAAAAACACACAACGTGAAGCAAAATTCCAGATTCATAAGAAATATGGAGATCTGAAAATGATTTTCTACCGAAATCTGAGCATTATTCCAGATGATTCGTGGAAAAAAATAACCTAATAAGATCCCATTACATAGAAATTGAAACATAAATCTCATTTTATTGAAAGAAAGGTTTCGAATTTTAAGAGTGAAGTAGGAAGTCTCTGAATTACCAGTCAACGGAAGCTTCTCCGGTTTGGACTTTGGATCGTCCGGCGAGAATAAACTCTATAGGGGAAAGTGAAGAAGACTAAAGAAAGGATTTCTGCTGAGTAAATGACGATAGTACCCTTACTTTTTATCCCCTTCGGTTCGGTTTGATATATCCGGTTTGTCTTGGTTCGGTTGTGTAACGGAGCTGAATGGGGATTATTATCTCTTACCAGAACTGTCGTAAAATGTTTAAATAAGGGTAAGAAATAGAGTGAAGATGGTTTAACATTTCAATTTTACTGCTCCATTATTATTCGAAAATGATATCTTTGATTATCAAAAAAATTTAGCTTAATATCATGTAATTTTAATTGCGTTTTTCCTTTTTTCCACACTTGAAATTTTTAAAGTTTTTGTATTAAATTTTATTTTTACACTAACTAATCAATTTGTAGGTTTAATGTTGCTTTCTGTTGTTTGTTTGGCAAATTACAAAGACGGTTTCCATAACTTTAGGGAACGTGAACTAAAGTCAGGACTGATGATGATGACTCAAACTATTTTATACGTAATGTGTCAAATTTTTAATTAATTTTTGTTGGGGAAAAAATCTTAAAAATACCTCAAGTAAATAACATTTGTTATAAAAAACCCCAACTATTTAGACTCCTATCAAATACCTAACTTATTTTTTTTTCCACCAATTTCTTTGATTTCCATTTAAACCGGGTTCGATACAAACCGACTTAAACATTGTTTGGTTAAACCATCAACTCTGGAAAATACATCGCGACTAACATAATAAAATGAAATTGACTCAAACACACAAGCAATCGCGTTGAAGATCTGATAACTCTGTGAAGATCTGAAAAGCTCAATCCTTTTGTGATGGCCATTACCATGAGTTTTGAATCAGATTCAAATGACACTCGCCTGAAGCCCAAGCTTAGTGCATGTTCCAACACCGCACGGATAGCAAACCCCTCTGCCATGAGGGGCGATTTCACAAATGTGAATGGTTGGGATTGGGATGTGATCGCATCCTCCATGGATCGAGTGAAGCTCCACGCTGCTCTAGCTGCCATGGATTTTTTACTGCTAGATAAATACACAAACTTTCACATTTTGAAAATTTGACAAATCGATTTTAACGTCGTTAGTTTATTAGATGGGAACAGTAAACGGTGTTTAATTTTTTAATATCAGTTGGGTGTAATTAATCCGAAAAATGCACAAAAAACGATTTCTTCCAAAATCAAAACACTAAATACCAGTAATAAGATAACGACATTAAAATTTATTTGTCAAACTTTCAAAATTAAAAAGTCTGTGTATTAATTTGGGAGTTAAAAATAAGTTAGTTATTTTTTTCAGAACTTAATTAGTTCAAGTATTTTTTAGCAAATATTATTTACCTCGGGTATTTTAAAGTTTTTTTCAATTTTGTTATCGATGGTCAGAAAAAAACACGTGAAGACATTATAATATTGTCCCATAACTTAATTTTGAAACATTTAACCCTTATGTTTAATGTCTCTTATACTTCGATAACTTAAATCGTATTTGTTTCATTATTTAGTTATTCATAAAAAAATTGAGCAAAAAAAAAAATTATTCATTAAAAAAAAGTAGACTGTTCACACTTTTTTTTTGTTTTTTTTTTGTTATTGACCGTTATTTCACAATGTTTTTTCTTTTAAGTTTATTCAGTTTACGACCTTTTATTTTATTGATTATGTTATCCTATGATTTAGTTATTATGTTATATACCAAGTCAAATTCAATATTGCTTTTTTTAATCCGTAGATTGCAGTTAATTTTCAGATATTTAAACGTGTCTAGTGGTTTTTAAATATTGACTACGTAATTAGGTAGTGTTGAAAAACTAACTCACACATGTTCTTTATCACACACGTTCATTTTGATGTAAGCTTTTTTTTCTTTTTCACAAGCGTGAGTTGTCGATCTTAGGGTAATTGTCCTTTCTTTTTTTCTTGCTTAAGACTTAGGGTAATTGTCGTCGTAAGGTTATCATTCTGCTAAACGAAAAATGTCCAACTTAGAAATTCGAAAAACAAAAATATAGGTAGTATGAAAACAAGATGATCACCTAAACATGTTAAGTTTGACATAACAATATAATATTGGTTAAAACTTTCAAACTTTGTTAATATACTCATAAGTCATAATATTAACTCTTTGGTTGGTGGCCTAACACATGTCTTTCGTCATTGTGAAGAACAGTAAACAAATTTGGTTTCTAACTACTCTAGTTTCAAGATTGTAATAATGTTGAAGATCATCAATAAATTTTATTTATCTATTAAATTAGGTCTAGCATTGTACATGGCAAAATAAATTAAAATATTATTTAATTGAGAAGTCTATCAAATATATTAAAATACTAATGCTAACATAGCAAAATAAATTGACTTTCTAGCATTTCTTTTTTCTTTTTACAAAAAATGTAACAAAAATCTTCATTCACACACACACACACGAACACATGAACTACAAAGTCAACAACAGAAACTACATACAACTCAGAAATTCCAAAAGCAATCCAATTCTCCCGTACCGGCCAAACCGGAGGGATCAGTGCCGGGAAATTGCGTTTCTTGACCGTTAAGCAACAGCTTCATTAGCGAATAATTGTCTTGTAGAAACAGAGGATCAGAGTAAAACAGAGAACCAGAACCGTCATTGGACTCGTGAACGAGTCTCTTGTCTTCGTTTTCGTGGTCGGAGAAGCAGGTCACGTGAGTCGACGAACCGGGGAAGGAGTCTCGTTGAGAACAATCCATCAGCGAAGGTAAACCGGTCGGTTCGATTCGGTCAATGTGCGGCATCATTAAACCGGATAAATCAACCTTTGTACCATCAGCACGTTTTTGGAAAACACGACAAATAACCCACTCGTTCTACATTCACAAAACAAGAAAACAAAACACATCAAAATCAATTTCATGTCCACAAAAAAAATATATATATATATATAGAAAGAAAACACACAAAAATATTATTACCTTAGCTGTTTGGGGAAGATTTTGGATAGAATATTTGCCGTCTAATCGATATTCATGCATAACCCAATTGCTTTTTACTCCTTTAGGAGCTCTTCCTTTGTAGAAAACTAGAGTTTTCTTCATACCCACAAGTGATTTACATTTGAAGATCTCTTTATCTTTACCCGTGGCTTTCCAATAACCGGCTTCAGTTGCCCGGTTTGTTCTTAAACCGGTTGGGTATTTCCGGTCTCTCACACAGAAGAAATACCATTCTTTTTCCCCCATCTTAGCTTTCCCTGTTCCACCAAAACGATTCGAGAAAAATATAAGATTTTTTTTCAAGCCGTCTTAAACTATTTGTGGGTTTTGTTCATTTTTTTTATCAAGCATATATGAGATGCAAAAAATAAGAGGTCCTAAATTATATTCATATTTAGAATCTTCTTTATTATAATAAAAACAATTTTTTTGAATTTTGAAACGTTGTGAAACTTACTTGGTAAGTCCCATGGTTCGATCTTGTTGAGATCGACTTCACCAATGGCAGTAGCAGAGAAGAAAGTGTTGAAAACCTTTGGTTTGAGGTAGTGAGTTATGAGTTCTTCATCAGTAGGGTGAAATCTGAATCCAGGTGGTAGATCAATTTGCTCTTCGTCTTCTACTATTTCACCGATTCTTGATGCATCGTAATCCATTTTATCCTAATGATCGAGGTTTCTCAGAAACAATCAAAGTTTTTTTTTTTTAATCTTTTGTAAGAATTTTGTTTTTGGAGAAAAGGGTTTTTGAAGGGAGAGAGAGAGATGAAAGTTGGGGTTTCTAAGAGAGAAGAGAAAAGTTGTTTGAGCAACGAAGCTCCTCTCTATATACTAGTTTTTCAATAGAAAAAATAAGAAGAAAAATATTATTATTGTTTATATTGACCAATAATTGGTCAATTCTTTTTGTATCAAGTTCTTCTTTCAAACAATTAGTTGTATTGAAATTCAAGAGTTTTCACCTACTATAAAGAAAATAAAGTTTTTTCTTCGCTCGAAATGATTTATTATGTATATAAATGGGTTTTCTGATTTAAATCTCGTACAACCATCAAAGCATATTATATATAAATCAGATGATGGTGTACACACATATATATACCATAAATAGTTTTCTTAGTAGGATAGAGAAAGAAGAAGATGCGTAGATTGTTAGGCAACTTAAGATGTGTAATTTTCAAAAATCTTTTTCATTAAAAATAAACCTTTCTATATCAAGAACTTTAATATTTCCAAGTTTCAATTTGACCAGGAACACTTCACCTGTGGCTCCCTGTCCCTTTTTTGGTTAATGTGATAAGAACAATCTTATCACATTAAATCGTGATGTTTTTGTCCATTCTTTAACTAATTATTAGTCGTTGGAAAAGAATATCAGTAATACTATGATTATTGATTTAGAAACAATCGTATAATCGAAACTAGATATGACTGTAGAGGTCTGGAATTATAAGCTTGGTACTAATAAGTAAGGTTAATTTATTTTGTAAATATGATAATTTTGGTTATTGAATGAATACAGAATGATTTTTGTTTTTTTTTTAACATTTACCATATTATTTACAGAGAAAGAGAACATTATTTACTATTGTACGGTACGGGTCACTATTATTGGTGTTGTTACTTCGGATAACTATAAGAAAAAAAAGTCCCATGGTTACATAATAATATATAATTTGTTTAACAATTGTTATACATCTCATGAAAAGAGTGCATGCATGAACCTTGGAAAGTTGATTTTTTTAATATTAAAGGAACTGTTTCTTTTGTCCTATTCCAATGTCTACCGTTATAAGAAATTATAATATTAATATCCAAAAATTAATTCTAAAGTTCATTGAAAAATTGGAAAGAAAAGCGATGTCCATGTGAAGATGAGTAATGATGATGAACGTATGAGGATGGTGATGATGAAAATCTGTTAGAATGTGAAGACATTTTGAACAACCTTAACCATATCATATGTGAATTATTTGCTTTTTGTGATCATATCACGCGTTTGTGCATACGAGGTTGTCATTTGTCACTTCATGTGCACTTCATTTTTGTCTTGCCAAATTTCTCCTTATTTTGATTTATAGACTATATATAAATCCTTATGTAAATAGATCTGTCGATATTTTTAATTAATTAAATTTAACATGGATTGGAATTTGGAACTTGGATCGATATTGGATATAATTTATGTTTTTCATACTCTTTTTGATTTTTTTAAACTAAGTTTATTTTTGATATATTCTTTTTATAGGTAATAGATCAAAATAACCAAAAGAGAAAGATACATAAGTTTGGCATTAGTTGCCTGAAAAAGATATATATGTTTTTGACGCTAAAAGAAAATAAATCAAAGCACAAAAAGAATATTGTTGACTCTAGAAGACCAGAAGCATACACACTCAAAGGATAAGCACATGCGCTACGCGGAAATACTTTTTTTTTTTTTTCAATTTGTATGATTTACATATATATCGTTTTGTATGTGTTTAATATTCACTTGAGTTGACTAATTACTTATAAAAATTAGAATTTTCATTATCCTCAAAATTATAGTATTTTATAATAATAATATATGAATGAATGAGAGTAAAAAGAATACAAATGGGTTTTGGAAGAATTATTGTTAGATTTTTATAAAGATAAACTTATATAGGAATGAAAGCAAACAAAATTTTCTAAACTACATGAAAACAAAAAAATATTAATAAATGCATGTTTTTAAATTAAGATATTGATACATATGGATACTATTCTAAATCTTTATTGATTTTCATAATTTTGATATAAAGTACATCGAATTTTAAAATAAACATTATATTAAACAAAATATAGGACACGGTCATACATCACATAATTCATTTTGGTCATTATTTAGTTTCACGTTATTATTCTTTTTCAGAACAATATAAGAAAAGCATACATCCTTTGAACAATATTTTTGGAAGTACGTAGGGTGACAAAGCAACGATCAATACATCTTCACTAAAATAATTTATTTTTATTCAGTTTCGAATTTATTGATTTTAAAAATATTTAAATGCTTTCGAATTTGTTGAGTTGTTATCTTATATTATGTTTTCTAACATGTTTTAACTATATGTTTGAATCCGAATCACCTGCCTGTTACAGGATGATTCAAATTCATTCTTTGACAGCGGCATCAAAATTAATAATTTAACTTTAGCAAAAGAAAAAAAGTTAAAACATTCTACGTTTTGGTTGGTTTAATTTTCCAATGCTAAATACTATGTTTAGAAACTATAAAAGACACATGTAGAAATTATAGAGATGAAATGATATAGTTTTATTTGGAAAAATATACTACTAACTAACTAAATGTATATTGTATATTTCCGTAGATTTTGATTTGCATGAAAATAACGCAAACTCTTTAAAAAATGAAAAAACAAATATTTTGATTTGGGCATTGCAATGCATGTTGTTGTATCAAGAAGTGTGGCTCTTCCGTTTAAGACAGATTGTTTGGAGTTCGTAAAAATGATTACTTGCACACACACAAAACAAAAAACAAAAAGTAAAAAGGATTACATATTAATGTTAAAAAAAAAAATAACATAGTCATTGGAATGGCCAGCATGGTCAACTCTCCCAGCTAAAAAAATGGGCCTGAAAAGTGAAAACCCACTTCCATTTTTTTATTTTATGTTTATCTCATTTTCTTTGTATTTTGAATGTAAAAGAAAACTTATTGTTTTGAGTACCAGGAAATTGGGTTTCTTGTCCGTTAAGTAATAGCTTCATTATCGGATCTAATTGTCCTGTAGAAACAGAGGATCCGAGAAAAACAGAGAACCAGAACCGTGTTTGGACTCGTGGATGATCTCTTGCGTTTGGTTAATTTCTTGATCGGAGAAGCAGGCCAAGTAAGTCGACGAACCGAGGAAGAAGTCTCTTTCTCCTCCTCCTTTCTTGATGAACGAAGTACAAATACAACCCATAGGCCGAGGTAAACCGGCCGGTTCGAACATGAGTCACATGACTAATTATATTTGTCATGAAAAAGAAATATTTTCTTGAGTAAGGTTTTCACTTTGAATCAAAACTTTTGCCGGTGAATGTTAGAAACAAAAAGAGTTGACGAGAGTGCAGAAAGAAATTTGAGAAAACATTATGATGAGAGACTACGTACGAACGTATGTGAGGGACGAACCCGAACGTAAAAATTACGTGAGGAAACATTATGCTTTTTTTTGTGTGGAAAAAGGCCTTCATATTAAATTGCAAAAGAAGAAAATTATACAAACCTAGTCAAGGTTAGTGTTTTATTGGCTCTACCCAGTGCAACAGCAATTGTAAACTGTTTTTGGAAGAGATTTGGAAGAGGAGAAGACTTCACCAATAGCGATGCGCGATGAAAACAAAGAATAGAGGAAGCCGAATAGAGGAAACATTATGCTATTAATGTAACTTTTACGATGCAGCTACTTTTTTAATATATGTGATTTGATTCCAAGTTTTTTATGTGAGTGAATTGACTCAAACAAAAAACCCAAGTTGTACACCATGTCTCTCTTTGGCAAAGCTTTTTTTAATTATTATGCAAATTCTTTTTCTGGGTTCTTGACAGGAGAGTTTGTAGATAAACATGTCACTTATAAAAATATCTGCGTTGGTAAGTTACGAAGTTTAAACTTTTTAACACTGCTCTAAGTTTGTCCTTGTTGCCATTGCAAAGAAGACTGATGAAGGCAATTATGATGAGAGACTGTGAACGTGTGAGATGGACGAAAGTAAATTTTATGTGAGGTTACACTATCGGTTTAGTAAAAAAAAAAAGAAACATTATGCTATGGGTCAATTAGGTGAGTAGCTATATTGGATCTAATAATAAATAATATAGCCATATCCAATTTGTAATTCATTACGTAACCATGTCCTTTTTTACTTGGACCAAAGTTGCTCCTATATAAAACTATCGGGAAGAAGAGATTTTCCTTGGTAGCTTTCAAATACAAATACGTGGGACCCATTAATACTATTTTGTTATATATAGAATAACATTTATATTTAAGAAAAAAATGAGATTATTAATATGAACATGGAGAAAGGGAAGGGAAAGAAGGAGGGACGGAGGGAGCGAAGGATGGAGGTTTTGTATAAAACACAAAGAATACGTCTATATCTTTTCTGATAAATAGAATAGTATGACATAGTAAATAGTATAGTACATGATGACATTCTATTTTATGCATATTTACATACATTAACAACACTATTTACCATGTGAAGAAATACATTTCAGTTTTTAAAAAAGCAAATCATGTTAGACACGAAAAAGATCTGTTTTTATAGTAGGATTATGAGATTTAATCAATTAAAATTTTGCAATTAATAATAGAAACAAGATGAAAAAAGAGAGAAGTGAGGAAGAAGAATGGCGAGTGGGAGAAAGGTAGAGTTTTGGTATTAATACATAATATACATAGCATATCATAACACCTAATTTGTTATGGTCATAATGTTAAATAACAACCTTGATTTGGTTACTGAGCCAAATTCCCCTTATGTTATTGATGTAGGGAAATTGCCATAAATAGCCAAAAAAACTTCTTATAACTTACTATGTAACCAAAAAAAACTTTGATGATATTCTTTGTATAATATATATAATATATACAGTCTTACCTTTATTCACATAATCGAGACACACGTTCAACTCTTTCTCCTTCTTTTCTTTCCCTTCTTGATTTTCCTTTTCTTATTTGTTATTTATTACTTTTTTATACCCCAACTCATTTTATTTTGTTTAGATCTCTTCAATAATATTGATTCAAATTTGTTATCCGATTTGAAAAAAAAACATAGATTTTTGAATTCTATATTTTAACCATTTTATGTTTATGTTTAAACACAATATCATTCTATTATGAGTATTTGCAATCTATAGCATGTAATAACTTCCTATTAAGTTCTCTCACATCCTACACTATTTATTGTGGTAAGTTGGATATTAAAAACCTGTTCTACCCTTCTCTTTTCAATTTAATTACTAAACTCTATGTTTTCCTTCCTTAATATTGCTGATGAACAAAAATCAAAAGAAAATGAAGAAAAGGAAGATTATCTTTCTCCCTCTTCAATATTTCAAAGCGGTGATCGGTAAAAGTGGGTGATAAGGTCGTGACGACGATGGTGAAGTGGCGATTTGTGGCAGTGATGACAGTGTGACGATGGTGATCGAAGCGACGACGAGTTCACGATGGTGATGATGTCACGATGGTAATGGTGGTCTTTGATGGCGATGACTAATATAACTGGGCTAACATGAATTTAATATTTTATTAATATAATAATTGTGTTAACACGTTATTTTTCATGAGATGAAGCCCGTTGTGATTGAGACAGACGCCTCGGGGAATGGGCTAACGACTTTAATGCATTAATAGTATACTAATAGTATAATAATAGTGTTGGCTGGCTATTTAATTAAACGATAACAAAGTTAGTTAAGTAGTTATCGTTATAATTTTGTATAACTTTGTTAAGTTAACAAAGTTAATTCATCAATAATTTATATTTTCTATTATATAATAACTGAATTAACATGATAATTTCAAATTTTGTGTTTATATATTTTTTATGATGTGATAATTTGATGAACACGATAATTTGATGATATGATAACTAGTTTAACATGATAATTTCATATTTTTAATGATATGATAACTAATAAAACACACTATTTTCTGCTATGTATAATTGGTTTAACATGTTACTTGCATAATATTAGTATCAGTTGGCGAGTTAACGTAAAATGAACATTGTTTTTGAATGAATGGTGAACAGTGTTACCGTGCTTTTAAGATTTCCGACCAATGGCATTTTATGTAATTAATGAAGATAAAAAGATATTTTAGGATTAAAAATAACTTCTCTCTGCTAACTTTCTAATTTTAAGTTATTGATTACCATTTACTTAATTATTCAATTATTTATGTATATTTATTAAAATCACCCTACTATTATATCTATGTTTTTCTATATAGAATGTTGAATTCTATATTTTAACTATTTTATTATACTTTCTGAAAATATTATTTTATGTAATTGAGTTGTGATTGAGTTTGAGATATTTGCATATTTAAAATCATACACTTTGTTGAAGAGTGACTTTTTATAGTTGGAATAATCTATAATATAATTATTATTATTTTTGGTTCGCAAGTCTATACTATTGTAGACATTCATTTAGTATAGTATGAATAATGATGTTAATTAACAATATGCCAATCTATGTAGATATAAATAGAATAGAATAATCCATTCATTTTTTAAACACACGTAAATACGGAAGATATAAATATGTAACTAAGTGACCCACACATACAAATATATAGAACATATACAAATGATGCATTTCTATATAAAACCACTAAACAAACTGAATAAAATAAATTATATATAACATAACAAAATAGTATAGAAGCTTAGTAACCATTTTATAAACAGAACATAATAATACTCAAATAGTATACCAACTTTTTGATTATAGTTAAAAACGTGAAAACAGTGTTTTTGTTTATTGTATTAAATCTCCTATAAGCATGACTATATTCTCATGAGCATGTCCCAATATAGTTACTTTGCAAATTGACACATTGATGTAATTTTTACAATGCAGCTACTTTTTTTAATATACGTGATGTGATTCCAAGTATTTTATGTGAGTGAATTGACTCAAACAAAGAATCCATGATAAGAGACATAGCAACGTGAGACAGATTCATTTAACTTTATGTTGTTTGTTTCTCTATTGCTAAAGTGAGACCTAAGAGAAACAAAAAAAGTTACATAAATTTGATTGCAAACCAGAAAATTTGTTAGATTTATGAATTGTTACATTTAGGCCATAATACTCAAATCCTCCATCTCAATCTTGTATATAAATAGATAGATTAAATGGCTTTGAAAATTGAAATGAAAGATCAAGATGTGATTTTCTTAGAATGGAAATTTTAAATCTAAAGATTGAATATTTAGAACAAAATATTGTTATGTAAATATTTAAATATTTTAAAAGATTGAATGTTAACTAAGATTGAATATTTAGAAAAATATTGTTATGTAAATATTCAAATATTTTAAAAGGTTGAAGTATATATATATTTTAAAATTTAGAGTTGAAAAAATCGACTCGAGTAACTGACAAATATATTATTTTTTTAAAAGACACCTGCTTTTTTTAAAAAAAAATTAAATTTCATATACTAAAAAAACTGTTATCGTCAAAGTTGAATCGAATAATGAGTATTTCAAAATACAAAGGTACATGTCTGATCTGCCTGATATTAATATTCTCTCTTTTACACCGCTCTATCTTCTCTTTACAACTTCTATATACGTATATGTATACATCAAAAATTGTCTTTTTAAAAATGTAATCGTCTTCATACATGAACAAATAAGCACTTTATATACATATATTAAATTAGTATAAACAAAAAGTGTATTTATATGTGCGTGTACATCAAATATATATTTATTTTACAAAAATATTATGAACTTATGCATCTTGGATTTACATCATATGAGACAACAATCCAAATGTACATGATCAATACCATTTTATTTCGAAGTGTATATATCAGTGTTAATCTTTTAGATAAATTACCGTCATCCATAGACTCAATGTCCATACATACAAAAGACTTAACATACGTATACAAATTATTTAGTCGTACACAAAATATGTAAGATGAAATGGTTAAACTGAAGGAAAAAGTGTCAAACATATGTACATTGAAATGCTAAAGATTTACATATGATTTATTTCGTTTGAAAAATTTATCATCACAATTAAAGGACCTGAAAGGAACCCTCTTTCGATTAAACTTGAACCCAAGATTATCAAACCAGAACTCTTAGGGATCGGATGACGAAGGATTAACGAAAACAACATCATGCTCAAGAATGAGGGGGTGCGGTCGATGTGACCTTACATATCATAGGAAGAAATAGAGAGAGGAGTCGACATGTTGGCGCTTACCCTGAAGATTGTGAAAAACATCTTCGTCTCTTACTCTGAATGGACCTTCGAGGAAGTAGTCCGAAAAATGAATTACGTGAAAAAATTTGATATACAAAGGTAGATTTATAAAATAGATCTATAGCCAAATAAATGTATTATATAAAAAGATATAATTTTGGATCAAGGGAAGAGGAAATAAGAAGAGAGTTTAGTGAGAAAAAATAGATCTAGGAAAATAAGGATTGTCAGAATGAGCTTGTGAATTTTATTGGATCTTATGATTTTTGATGTCGTGAAGAAAGAGAATGAGGAGGAAAAAGAGAGAAAGACAATTGGAAAAAAAAAACAAAAAGAAGCAAAACAAATGAAGATGAGAAATGAAAATAGTCATACAAAAAATTAATAAAGAGAATATATTAAAGGTAAAATAATGATTTAGTCATAAATGATAAGTACATTTGAAGCTTGAAATTGTTCGAAAAAGGTACAATGTCATGGGGTATAAATAATATCTCTAGGTGTCATACAATAAAGTAAAAAATACTAAAAAATGACACTGGCATAATTTTTTATATTTAAATTTACTATTAAAATATATCTAGTTAATGACTTGAAAAAGCAGAGTGGACAAGATTTGCTAGGACAAGTGGCTTTCATTTATTGGTTAAGACAAGTTAAGATTTTAGGATGATGGATAGAGAAAGAAACTGACTCATCATAACATACATACTTGACTTTTCTATCTACAAAAATAAAAAGTCCCACATCGACAATAGTAAAACACAATCATAAGATATTTTTGCTATAAATAATAGGGACTTCCCAAGCCCAATTCATTATAGATTTTAGGTACAAATTTAGTTAAAAAATCTATGATTAATATGTGAGTAAAATGATTTTAATCGTCTAAGTATATTAGGTAGCGAAAAATCGCTCACCAATACATAAGGCCGATGACCGATTAATAGGGTGGTTAGGCGGCCGTTTTTCCAAACATTGGTTCGATGAATATCGATAGTGACTACCTTCCGATTTATCAAATTCCGATTTTCCGATCAGAAATCAAACATTCAGAGGTACTTTTCTTCTAGAGTTTTGTCTCGTTCCAACTTTGAATATTACAACTTTTCTAGAATTTTGTCATGTTCATCTGTGTGGTTTTTTTTCTTCTTATTAATGTTTCGTTTATCTTCTCATATGATTTATAAATTCCAGAAGATAAAATCTAATTGCATTTTTTAAATTATAACAATTTAATAATTTGAAAATCTAACAAAAATTCAATTATAAATCTATAATTTTAAATGAAACAAATTCCAAAACTAAATATAACAATTCCTAAATCTAACAAAATTCCAAACCTAAATTTAACAATTCATAAATCTAACAAAATTCAAATCATAAATCTTACAAAATATAAATACTAATAATTTTTTATTCTAAAAATTTATAAAAGCTTATTTCAACAAATCATAAATCTAACAAAACATAAATCCTAAATCTAACACATTACAAATCTTAAAATAAAACAAATCTAACTAATTAATCTAACAAATCTACATCTAATAAATAGAAATCTCTTCGAGTGCTCGGTTTTAACAATAGGCAAATGAAGTATTTTGTACGAACGTTACTGAGGTATTGAATATCTTCTTTCTCATAAGGTCTCTCAATGTCTTAGCCCACACGTTTGTTGCCTTCCTTGAGTTAGTCATGGTTTGATAAACATTTTTCGTCAAATAAATAATTTGCATGTATGAAATTGGCGACGACGATTGGAAAAAGTTTTGTTGTCCCTTAAAACAGAAAACCTATGATGAAATAAATGCCTACTGGCTTAGTCCATTGATGATATTCTCTTCACAAAGAAAAATCTTTATTATTTGCAAAGATCGATGTTTTTTTCCATCAACTATTTGTTTAATTCGTTTTAGCTCAATTATGGACTACTTTTTTTTAAGCACATCGATGAAGACAACCCTGAAGATAACTCTCCAACTTATTCAGGTGATTGATAATTTAGTTGATCATTTGTTTAGTGCCATTTTTAAATGTTTCCATAGCTTTTTTGGCTATCCTAGTAAAGGTATATATTGCTGTAATAATCTATGTAGATGGAGTCCCTAAAGAAAGACTAAAAAGTGTTGATGTATATACTAAACTTGCTGTTCATATGCGAATAAATGAGAAGATAATCCTACATACTAAAATTCTTTAATATAGATTGTTTTTGTTAAATTATCTGAGTTGTCATCTTCCAGAAAGATTACCTTCGCATATAATTTATAAATTCCAGAAGATGACAACTCATATAATTTAAAAGACACAATCAATATTAAAGGATTTGAGTTTGAAGGATTACCTTCTTCTTTATTCGCATATGAACAACAAGTTTGACATATACATCAACACGTCTTAGTTCATCTTTAGGGACACCATCTACAGAGATCATTGCGACAATATATACCTTTACTAGGATAGCAGAAAAAGCAATGGAAATATCTGATAATGGCAACAAAAAATGACCAACTAAGTTATTAATCACCTGAATAAGTTGCAGAATTATCTCCAGGTCGTCTTCCTCGATGTGCTTCAAGAAAAGTATTCTATAACTGAGCAAGAACAAATTAAACAAGTACTTAATGAAAAAAACATATATCTTTGCAAATAATTAAGGGTCAATTTGGTTAATAACCAAAACAAAAACAAAAATTAACAAAGTAACCAAATGGTTAGAGAGAGATAGGAAGAGAAAAAGAGGGATTTTGGTTAGTTTGTATATTTCAATTTTTTGTATGGTTATTAAGTAAATTTTCTCAATAATTAATAATTAATTTTTTTGTGAAGAGAAGAGTATTAATAGATTAAGTTAGTACGCATTTGTTTTATTGTATGTCTTCTGCTTTTATGGACGGACAAACTTCTTCCAATCGTCGTCGCCAACTCCGTACCTGCAAAATGTTTATCAGACAAAAAAATTTTATCAAACCATGACCAACTCAAGAAAGGCAACAAACTTGTGAGTAAAGACAATGAGAGACCTTATAAGAAATAAGATATACAATACCTCAGTAACGTCTATACAAAATATTCATTTGCCTTTTGTTAAAACCCAACATCTCACGAGATTTCTCTTCGCCTTCTATCAAAGGTATTGGCTCCGAGTTATTTTACAGCAGAAAAAGAAAAAATTACTTAATCGGGAATCATGTAAATCTCTGATGACTTATTTGAAAAGATTTAAAAAAAAAAATTATTGGACTGTGAGTCCTTCTAGTATAAGGCTTTCTAGCCATCTTATTTCCTTGTACATGTGCTTCATCATCATCAGATGATTCAGTTTAATCATCAAAGCTCTCTTCTAAATTAACCAGCAAGATCATCTTCTTCCATAATCTAGTAAAATTAACAAGAAGATCGAGGAATAAAAATTACCTTTGCTAAATCTAAAGAGGAAATTTAAGCCATAATATTCAAATCCTCCATCACAATCTTGTATATAAATATAATGGATTAAATGGCTTTGAAAGTTGAAATAAAAGATCAAGATGTGATTTTTTAAAATAAAAATTTTAAATCTAAGATTGAATATTTAGAAAAATATTGTTATGTAAATATTCAAATATTTTAAAAGGTTCAAGTATATATGTATTTTAAAATTTTAGAGTTGAAAAAGTCAAGTAACTTACAAATATATTAATTTTTTAAAAAAGATACCCGCTTTTTTTTTAATTAAATTTCATATACTAAAAAAATTGTTATCGTCAAAGTTGAATCAAATAATAAGTATTTCAAAATACAAAGGTACATGTCTGATTTTTCTGATATTAATATTCTCTCTTTTATATCGCTCTATCTTCTCTTTACAACTTCTATATACGTATATGTATACATTAAAAATTGTTGTTTTCAAAATGTAACCGTCTTCAAAAAAAGTAGCATAAATTTGATTGCAAACCAGAATTTTTTTTTTTGATTATATGTTTGAGTGCTAATTAATAAACAAGTTTGAATAACTAATGGAGAAGAATTAGGGCTTAGGAGTTGTAAGCAAGTTAATTAAACATTTTTCATGTTCTAATATTAGTCATGTGGGTCGTTAGTGTTTAATTAGGAAGAATTTAATTAGGATAGATCGCATTCATCCAACAAAAACTGAAATCAAATAATCATATTGGAAGATAGATGAGATCGGTCATATCGAAATCATAGAAATCAAGAAAAAGATCTGGAAATATCTAGAAAATTATTGGTATTTGTTCTACAATAATTTTCTAGATCTTTTTTTATCTTCCTTGATATCTACAATCATGGCCATCATCCCTCTTTCAAGATAACAATTTAAAAAACTTTAAATATGGTCAAATGTTCTACGTTTTTTTTTTTATCAAAAAACCAAAAACCATCGAACCAATTGAATTGAGAATTGAAAAATCTAACCTGAATTTTTTTTAAAAATAAAATTATATTATATAAAATAAACCTAATAGGGCAAATCGGCAAGGTACAAGGGCAGTTTTTCAGAGCTAAAGGTCGACGGAAAATTGAAGAAACAAAAACGGAAAAACAATAACCTTAACCTAATCTAACCTGAAATTTAGTTTTTATATAAAAGAAAATTAAAACTATATATGCACGCCATTATCAAAAGCGTATCAAACCAATCTATATAGAATTTGCAAATGAAAGATGTCAATCTATAAATTAAGTTTTGTTTTAATATATTGTTTAAAGATCATTGTAAAAATGATTAAAAATTAGATTTGCACCAATATCAAAACCAGATCAAATCGATCTAAATAGATTCCGCAAAAAAAAAAAAAAAAAAAAAAAATTTCAGTTATTGTTGTGAATAAGAACAGAGAGAAAGAAGATTTGTTGTGTATTATTTCAATGGGTAAAGGATTAGGAATACAAGGAGAGGGTTTTACTTAGAGAGAAAGTAAAACCTAATCTCTAGAACCTTCTAGAAGATGAGCCTTATAATGGGCATCCATCTATTATTCATAACACTCCCCCTTGGATGATCATTATACAAACTATTCTCTAAAACGAGTAGGATACTGCCTCGTTAAAAACCTTACTAGGAAAACCCAATGGGAAAAACCATAGCTAAGGGAAAAAGAGTGCAACGCGCATTAACTCCCCCTCATCAGTACATCACTTGAGATCTTTGAGATGACGCAATCCAATATGATGAAATAACTTCTTGAAAGTAACGCCTTGGTAAATCTGTCTGTCGAATCTTCACTTGAATGAATTTGTAGAATTCTTACATCGCCTTTCTTTTGTAGTGCATGAGTCTTGTTAATGATTCGTCTTGATCATTCTCTTTGCTTCACTTGTTCTCGTTAAAGTATGAAAAATACTTTGGAAGGGTGATAAACTTTCATCTTTGCATTTCTCTTTAGATGTCTATCATTTGCATGTTCTTTGTTGCCTCGTTAAAACCTTTCATAGAAAAACCCAGTGGGATAAAAACCATGATAAGGAAAAAGAGTACAACCACGCACATCATTATATTTCTCCCCTTGGAATCATCTTCTTCAAGAGATGCATTCCAATCATATAACATATTTTGAGAATTGTTATAAGCATAAGCTTAATGAATAAAATTGTATGATTATCTTGTAATCTTTTAGATTACTGGACTTCTTGTCCATAGCAACATTTTCACATAAACGTTAGTTTATTAACTCTATTTGGATTTCAAGCCAAATTTCTATTTACATACAGTTTCTAAACTTGTATTGTATGTACTTGTACATAACATTTTATTCATGCTCTTCTTTACTGTTTTAGCTTTCTTTCTTATTATATGAAAACACATCTTTCAATCATGAAAGAAATCTATACATTGCTTAACTAGCATTTTAAATATGGTACTTCGAGACCAAATATATGTGAGCATTCATTACGTAATCCTGCAAGGATCTTTTGTGATAGTATCTCTATCACTTAGATATTTCAATTTGGAACACTTGAAGACAATGTCGTCTTTCCAAATGAATTTTCTTCCAAATAATGATTTTATTAACTCTTCAAGAGTTTTAACTCTGTTCAAATTAAGGATCTCATTGATCCATAATCTTTTGATAAATACACATGGGTATATCGGTTAACCTTATAATATTCACTTGTACCCCATAAAACGTATTTGTCTTAATTCGATCGAATAGCTAGATACTTCAAGAACATAATTTTGACAACCTTAATCCTTCAGAGATTGTATCCTTCCGGGATTTTCATTTATGTATCACATTCCAGTGGGTCATATATGTCAAGTCCTTCTTTTCTTGCCAGACTGATAAGGAACTTGAAAGTAGTTGCATCCACCACATGAGAGTATATAGTCTCATAATCAATTTCGTATCCATCATTCTTTCATATAAAATCTTATTTATTTCTCACTGGTTTTACACTCTTAGGTATATGGACAACTGGTCCAAATATTCATCTCTCCAAGAGAGTTGAATTCAATGTCTATTGCTTCTTTATAGATTGGCCAATCATAATTTCGTGTATACTCTGCAATAGATTTCATGATCCTTTTTCTCATCATATCAACTGCTATATTGCATGCAAAAATATTATCGACGTCGATTTGCTTTTCGGTTCCATTTTAATCTACACATGACATAAATTGTTGAGATCGATCTCTTCATTATCTCAGGTACCTGAATTTTTTTCTTGTCATATTTAATTTCTCTTCTTGAGATCATTCAAAAATCTTTGTTTCCTCGATCTGACCATTGTCAAATTTTGTTCCTTTTTATTTTCGAGGATTCTTTTATTTGGAACAAGTCTATCACGCTTCATGCGTTCTTTAGACTCACTAGCAGTTTGATATTATCCTTCTGAGACATTAATTCTTATTGGAGCATTTATAGCTGGTATATGTGACTTTGTCACTTTATTTGGGTCTGTAAATACATCTGACAACTTGATTTACTAAGCTTTGTAAATGAATGATCTTTAAGACTTTTAATTCAATTTCTTTAGTCCGAGGATCAAAGATAATTCATTCCAACTTATTTCCTTTTCCAGCTGTTTATTTTCTCCCCCTAATGTTGGAAAATAAAGTTGAACATATCCATCATGGATAGCTCTATATATACTTAATTATCAATGGAGATTCATATCCAACATATTTAGAGCCTCATTTGAGGATCCATCTTATACCGCTGTGGTGGAGCAATGTGGATGTATACTGCACATCCAAATATTCTAGATGGAAAATATTTGGTTTCTGACCCAAAACCAATTTTGATGGGGAAAACTTTTGATTACTCGTTGGCTTAATGCGAATTAATGCTTCTGGATTTTCAACATTTATCCTTATGCTTTTATCATCAAAGACTTAAGATGTGAGTTCACTAGCATTACGAAATACTCTGGCAAACTTCAGGTTGTAGATGTATAACAAGAATACACACAACAATCTTGTTAAATCCAAATCTAATTTGGCTAGTGATAATCATATTATCATATTTGCCTTGTAAGTAAGCATTACATGAAACATCATTAGGAATAATCTTCAGGTCCTTCAATGAATGTCTACATTAATTATTTTTCGCATCATTCTTGAACCGTTATGGTCTAACCGGCTCATGCCAAACAATGATATAAATTAAACTTCTGTTTAATATTTATCTCCATTATACTAATCTTTGTGTAATACAATCTAGTAGAATATTCATATAGTTTCTCCAAAATACTTTTATTGCTTTGGGTAATACTCGTTAATTGAAAGTATTCAACTTTTCATTTCTTACTGTCTCAACTTGATTAACTTTGAAATCCCTTAAAGTTACTTTATAAATGATTCATCAAGATCATTTTGACTGTGAACATAATCTTCTAGATGTTTCACTTACTATGAATTGTGAAATTCTTCGATTCTCCTTTATCAATGATTCATCAAGTACTATTGATTGTGGGATTCATCGATTCTCCCCCTCGAGATGATGACACTTTAGGTTCATCCATCTCGAATTGAATCCTAGTCTAGAATCAATAACATATCCAAGTTAATTGGATCATGTATTCTATCTTTGATTCTTTTAACTTTTGAAACAAATTTTAAATTGTATTTCCATAGGCAAATAAATATGCTCTTCTAGAGCTTTCAATAATCTTTATACTACCAGAGAGATTGTACTAAATTATTTTATTTTTCATATAAGAGATATTTCTTTTCTTTGTTACCATCTTTATTTTCTCACTTCTGATGAGAATTTGAGTTCTTAAAAGAAACCCATTGACCTTGCCCTTGACCTTAATCATATCTATATTCATATTCATATCCATATTGGCATGATTCTTTTCTTTCTCAATATAAAATATTACATTCACTTCAGAGAATAGATCATAACCAATTGGATGTGATTCTTGACTCAATAGTTCATTATTATTTTTCAAAATAATTCTTAAACTTCTTTTCATAGTATATCTTCAGGACAACATTATTTGTTTAAAAAATAGATTATGCCTTCTAACATCTTTGCATCATATACTTACGATCATATGCTTTAAACTAGATTGTTGATCACTTTACCAAACAAGTTCAGTTGGCAAAACAAAACACTAAAAGAATCGATTTATTACTCAAAATTTAAAATCAACTTCATCAGATCAATTAGCGTGACAAGTATTCTTAATCAAAACTCTATTAGTCAACAATATACCATACATACTTCATGTATAAATCCAGTAGAAAATGCTATTTTATAATTGATTCTATCATATTCGTTAGAAATCTAAGTGGTACGCACCAATAATATAAATCAATAAGAAGCAAAAACCCATCATATATAAAACATTGTATAATATATTATAATATAAACTATCAAATTCTTTCATGAGTGCAAACGATTTGGAATTATAAAAGAATAACGAAAACCAATGATTCCAAACAATGAAACCAACGCGAAACTAAACTATCAAACCAACTGACAATTCTATGTCAAATTACAATTAATGATTCTCAATTAATCAAAGCGTGTGTCTATGTAAACCAACTCAAACCAATGATTATTTAAACCAACTCAAACCAATGATTATTTAAACAATCAAACCAATTCAAAATCAATGAATTACTATCGATTTATTAACCACATGAACCAAAAATAAACCATAAGCCATGGATTATCAAATTTACTTAAACCAATTTATTATATTAACTTAAACTTATTTATTGAATTAAGTTAAACCTGTTAACCAATGAATTACTAAACCAATAAATACCAATTCAATAGAGCGATAAACAACGAAGTATGCAAAATTAGATTACACAATAGTCAAGATGCTATAGATCCAAAATTAACAAGATTCGATGAAACATAAAGATTTCATCAAGCCAACGATTCATAAAACCACTTTCGATAAAAAAAACTCAAGTTCCTTTTAATTTATCCCTCTAGAATTTTGTCAAACTAATTCAACAGTTTTATATCTAAGGAACTCAATCGTTCAAAATAATAAACATGTGATGATTAGAGATCTATGAAATAATGCAAACAGTTTGGATATGCGATGAATTTAAAACATTAAACATGACATAATTTCGATAAAGCAAGAAGATAATATAAAGATAAAACGTGATGTATAAAAATAATAATAAATATGTGATTTAAATTTCTGCTGGAGAATTTATCATAATATTAATCAAAAAATAAATATGTGTATTGAATCTCTGCAGGAGACTTCGTCATAATATATTGATTGTGTAAAAACAAATAACAATAAAATAAATATATGATTTGAATCTCTGCAGGAGATTATCATACTACTTATAAGTAATCCATTCTTATGAACCATGAATTGATAATAAACATGATTCAAAATTGGAATATTTAACATTAAAAAAAAAAATTTAGAATTGAATACCTCTTAGCTCAGGCGGCTAGGATTTCGTGCTGATAACGTGTTGTGAATAAGAGAAGAGAGAAAGAAGATTTGTTGTGTATTATTTCAATGGGTAAAGAATCCTTTATATAGGAATACAAAGAGAGGGTTTTACTTGGAGAGAAAGTAAAACCTAATCTCTAGAACCTTCTAGAAAATGAATCTTATAATGAGCATCCATCTATTATTCATAACATTTATAATATATTGATCTAAAAACGATTTAAGAACCATAATTGCGTCAATATCAAAATCGTATCAAATCGATTTAGATGAAATCTGATGAAATTTTTTTTTTTGAAATTTAGGTTTTTAATATATTAATTAAAAACCATTGAAAAATTAATTAAAAAAACATATTCGCGCCAAAATCAAGATTATATCAAATTGAACTACATTTAATCCAAAAAACAAAAGAAAACAACAGTTGATTAAAAAATTTCTTATTTAACTTCTATAAGACGACATGAAAAATAATAGGGTTAACAAAAAAATGTGACAATAATTAAACAATGGACTTTCGTATGTTTTAAAAAGAAAAAGGTATATCATGAATGAAGAGAGCATATTAAGATAGCTAAGAAGACTGCCTGAAACCTAAACTCACAAGATTCAATCGACTTTTTTTATAAAAAAAAAAATTATGAAATGCTTATTACTAATTAAAAAAAAAACCATAAGATTGAATCATTGAGAAGAATATGTTGTAGGTGTTGAGAAGAATATGTAGGTGTAGCCGTGTAGGCAAGCTAGTCATCTTCAGATCTTCATGCAAGATATGAACTCTCTTCTTCATGCAAAACCTATCTTTTCTCTTATTACTCTTTTCATTTACTCTTACAATTTGCTCTCTCTACCACATTTGCTCTCATATAGTATTTGAGCGAATATGCAAATTTCTAGAGTCATCTCTTCTTCGGTTTTTTTTTTTAATTTTATTTATTTATTTTACTTTTTAGATTTGGGTATCACTAAATACACAACTTCTATAACCCAGCTCACAAATATATTCATTAAAAAAAAAAAATTGGTATCTTTTAGTAGTATTTCATTAATAAAAATAACATATTTTCGTGTTTCAGGGATGTAGAATGGAGATAAGAGTTTTGTTGTGCGGTGACGATTCATCAAATTCGAAGCAATCATAATTTTTAGAGTCGGGATTCGTATCCCCTCTAAAAAGTTCGATATTAATTGAGATCGGTCCATTTAAAAATCTAAGGTTATTATCATAACTTTAGGCCGGTTAGGAAAAATGAAAATCTTCCGTTTATCTACACCGATCCGGGGAAAGCGCTAGGTCGGCCGTCTCTCGGGAAACTTTTTTTTTCCAAAAAGGAAGAGTAAACCTTGAACGACCGACTTGGAGACATTATAAATATAGAGGACTTCACAAGATGGAGGGGATTCCAAAGTCGAGAGAAAGAGACCTAGGGCAAATTTAGCAACTCATCGCTTAAACACTTTAGCTTTCCTTTCTCTCAAATTTAGGTCGGTGTTCTTATTCCGACGACCTAAACTCACCGTGTACCTTTCGAGCTCCGGCTATTTTTCAATAAAGATCTCTCTTTAAACCCATTAACTCTTATTTTCTTCTATAAACCGATTTGAGTTATTATATTTGGCGCCGTCTGTGGGGAATAAGAGACTCAATCTTTAAGGAATTCGCGGAGCTCGGAGATGGCTGTTACCTTCGCGCCGACCGACCCTAAGGCTACAAACAACGCCGAGATCCGATCCGAGGATCAAACAACAAATCGGCCTCCAGGCATCGACACATCAGGTCGTCTCACCAATCCAATATCAGGTCGGCCAATCGACCCAACGACAGGCTTCCCTGTCACGGAAGAAGCCGACCAACGTCGGGCTGAAGACACAGGACGTACCGACCCGCCGCCGGGAACACAGAATCTACCGGATCCTCCTGCAGTTAACATAATCGACGCGATGAAAATCTTCCCGGCCCAAATCCAGAAGGGAATCGACGAACGTCTCGACCTAATCAGAAAAGAACATATCGCATATCGCGACGACGTGGATCGTATCCTGAAGACACACATCGTGTCTAATGACGTCGGGACCTAAACGGAGAGACAACACCACGAAGAAAATCTTCCCGACCCAAATCCAGAAGGGAATCGACGAACGTCTCGACCTAATCAGAAAAGAACATATCGCATATCGCGACGACGTGGATCGTATCCTGAAGACACACATCGTGTCTAATGACGTCGGGACCTAAACGGAGAGACAACACCACGAAGAAACCCTAACACCGACCAGGTAATCAACAACTTGTTTGGGGTCACCCCGACAACAGATCTGCGGAGAGGCCATGACAGATCAAACGCTCGCTCAAGAGTTACCGCCCAAACCGCAACCCTTCCACAGACAGAGGCAGATCTAATTCACAAACGACTCGACAGCATGGACTCCAGAGTCCACAACGCAATCACAACGGCCCCCGAGCTAGAGAAACTTCTCCGACAAACCGACCAGACGCCATTCACGTCGGCTATCACAAACGCCCCCATGAAGGGCATTGGTAAGATCAAACTGCCGACCCAGAAAGACATCTTTTGGCATTCAAAGTATCCATGGGTCGAGCATGTGTTCCTGAGAACGAACAAGACGCTTGTTTCTGCCAGTACTTCGTCGAATCACTTTCTGGAAACGCCCTCACATGGTTCTCGCGGCTGCCTCCAAACCCAATTGGTTCGTTTAAGGAACTACGAAAAAAGTTCCTCACACACTATTCGCTCTATATCGATACGTCGACATCCGAGCTCGACTTATGGTCCTACGTACAAGGTGACACAGAATCACTTCGCAGTTTCCTTGACCGATTCCGAGCCATCGTCTCCCGTTGCTGACTTCCCGATGAGATTACTCTCGGGATCCTAATCAAGAACTTGCGCGACGACCAGACATTCTGCGAAAAGCTGAAAACCGGAAAAGCCAATACGTGGGAAGAAGCATTGCACAAATCCACCTGTTACATCAGGGTGGAAGAAGACAAAGCTGCCAAAACAAAGTTGTTAACCGACGATAAATCAATACGTGATAAGAAGCTTTGACCCGCCGCCCAGGACGGCCATCAAGAGCCCCGTCAACACCAGGACGAAGGCAACAAGAACAGGCGAAGCGTGAACACTGCATCCCGTCCACCAGGATGGAACAAGTATGACCAGAACAACCCAAAGAATCCGGAAGTAAAGGGTCCATACTGCAAATATCACAACTCTCACAGTCATGACATCGATGAATGCCGAATCTTTTATAGCCTACTAAAGAAAAAGTGGGAGGACGGCGAATGCAAGCTTCCTGAGCAACGAAGTCACGATCGACGCCCCAACAACAACAACGCTCCGAACAGACGGAATGATGACGATCACAAAAGAGAACGGGATGACGAGCAGACGCTACCTCCCTCGCCAATCAAGCGACAAATCAACATGATCATGGGCAGACTCATGTTCTGTTCGGAATCCATCAACTCCATCAAGCGACACGAGCGCAGGGCCACAAACACCTCCATTGACTCACCCGCACTATTTTCCGATGATGTTCCTATAACATTCACCGAGAAGGACGCACGTGGCATTGACCGACCTCACAATGACCCCCTCGTCATCTCATTGCAAATTGGCGACGACGTGGTCTCCAAAATCCTCATTGACACTGGCAGCTTGGTCGACTTAATCTTCAGAACACAATCCGCAAGATGGGAATCAAAGATTCAGAGATCCAGGTCGCACCATCACCTCTCACAGGTTTCGCAGGCGACTCAATCTCGACGGTAGGAACAATCCAACTCCATGTTTGGGTGGGCGGAAAAACTTCCATCGTCCAATTCGACGTCATCGACAAGCCAGCCATCTACAACGTCATCCTCGGCACACCTTGTATTAACTCAATGCGAGCCATACCGTCTTCTTACCACCAGTGCATGAAGATGCCGATCAAAAGTAGCATATTTACTATTCGCGGCGACCAGACGGTCTCACGACACTGCTACGAGTCCGGAACAACTCAACATTCATGATCGATAGTGGCAACGATCTAAACCCACAGGTCATCCATCACGAAAAGCCAAAAAGCGACCACGTCTCCCAGGTCAACATTGACGACAAACATCCAGAGCGATGCGTGGGGATATGCACAAAACTACTCCCCAGCATTAGGGACGAGCTCAGCATATTCCTTCGGGAAAATGTCCAAACCTTCGCCTGGTCGATGGCCGACATGACAGGCATCGACCCCAAGATCACCAAACACGAACTTTTCGTGGACGCCACATTCAAGCAGATCAAACAGAAGCGCCGCAAGCTCGGCCCCGAACGCGCCCAGGCCGTCCATGACAAGGTGGAAAAATTACCACAAGCCGGATCTATCTCCGAAGTAAAGTACCCGATTGGCTAGCTAACACGGTTATCGTGAAAAAGAAGAATGGCAAGTGGCGAGTCTGTGTTGACTTCACCGACCTGAACAAAGCCTGCCTAAAGGACAGTTTCCCACTCCCTCGAATCGATCAGCTCGTCGAAGCAACGGCAGGCAATGAACTTCTCTCCTTCATGGACGTCTTTTCCGGCTATAAACAAAACCTCATGCATCCAGAAGACAGCGAGAAGACCGCATTCATCACAGATCGGGGGACGTACTGCTACAAAGTCATGCCTTTCGGCTTGAAGAACGCAGGGGCCACCTATCAACGCCTTGTTAATAAAATGTTCCGCAATCAACTTGGCAAGACAATGGAAGTCTACATAGACGATATGCTCGTCAAATCACTGAAGGCCGACGACCACATCTCTCACTTACGAGAATGTTTTCGTATACTCAACAAATACGGCATGAAGCTCAACCCTGCAAAGTGCACGTTCGCAGTAACCTTGGGTGAATTTCTTGGCTACCTGGTGACCCAGTGCGGCATCGAGGCCAACCCGAAGCAGATTTCGGCAATCCTGGAACTGCTATCACCAAGAAACACCCGCGAAGTCCAGCGGCTCACAGGAAGAATCGCCACCCTGAATCGCTTCATTTCAAGATCCACAGACAAGTGCTTACCATTCTACCAGCTTCTTTGCGGCAACAATACTCGCGAAACCTGAAAACGGCGACACACTCTTCCTCTACATTGCCGTTTCCAGTGCGGCAGTCAGTGAAGTTTTGGTACGCGAAGATCGGGGTGAGCAGAAGCTAATTTTCTACATCAGCAAAACGCTAGACGGCGCCGAGTCACGCTATCCGACCTTGGAAAACTGGCACTGGCCGTCGTCATCGCATCTCGGAAGCTACGCCCGTACTTCCAATAACATTCGATCGCCGTCCTTACCAGCCAGCCACTTCGCACCATCCTCCAAAGTCCAACACAGTCTGGACGAATGGCGAAATGGGCGATCGAACTGTCTGAGTTCGATATCGAGTACCGGAATCGCACCAGCACTAAGTCACAAGTCCAGGCCGACTTTATTATCGAATTATCTCCAGAGTTGGTCAACGAGGGACCGCCGACCCCCGAACCCTGGATACTATTCGTGGACGGCGCATCATCACGTCTCGGTTCTGGCATAGGCATTCAGCTACAATCACCCACCGGAGAAGTCCTCGAGCAATCCATTCGTCTCGAATTCACAGCTTCCAACAACGAAGCCGAATACGAAGCATTGATCGCATGACTTTGTTTGGCGCGGGGTATGAACATTGATCATATACGAGCTCATAGTGATTCACAGCTCGTCGCAAAACAGGTAAGCGGCGAATACGAAGCAAAAGACGAACGAATGGAGGCCTACCTCGCCTTGGTCAAGACCCTATCCAAGGAGTTCAAGACTTTCGAATTTCTCCAGATCAACCGATCCGAAAACAAGGGAGCCGACGCTTTGGCCGCTCTGGCATCAGACAAGGATTCTGCCTTAAGAAGTACGATACCCGTGGAAGGCATTACTTGCCAAGTATTGCCCCAATCCGGCTCGTCCTCGCCGTCGCACCAACTGAGGCCGACATCACTCCTACACCAGAAACAACCGATGCACCGGACTTGCGAATCGAGATTCGACGCTTCCCCGAAACCGGCGAATTACCGGCAGAAAAATGGTCAGCTCGGCGACTACGCGCTCGCAGCGCTAAGTACACTATCTCCAACAACATCTTTTGTCGCTGGACAGCCTCGGGAACACTGCTTACATGTATCCATGGCGATGAAGTATACCGAGCTATCAAAGAAACTCACGACGGAGCTGGAGGAAACCACTCGAGTGGACGCGCACTCGCACTAAAGATCAAGAAACACGGCCTGTTTTGGCCGACCATGCAGGAAGACTGCGAGCAGTTTGCACGCAAGTGCGAATACTGCCAACGCCACGCTCCAATGATACACCAACCAACTGAACTACTTACATCGGCCATCCCTCCATATCCATTCATGCGCTGGGCAATGGACATCGTCGGTCCAATGCCATCATCCCATCAACGCAAGTACATGCTCATCATGACGGATTATTTCACCAAGTGGGTAGAAGCAAAGGCCTTCGGCATCATCAAAGATAAAGAGGTCCAGAACTTCGTCTGGAAATATATCATTTGTTGCCACGGCATAATCATGAGATCGTCACGGACAACGGATCACAATTCATCTCCAAAAACTTTGAAAGATTCTGTGAACGTTGGAAGATCCGCCTCAACAAATCCACTCCTCGACATCCACAAGGTAACGGCCAGGCCGAAGCAACTAACAAGACAATCTTAGACGGCATCAAGAAACGCCTTGACGCGAAAAAGGGTCTCTGGGCCGACGAGCTCGACGGCGTCCTTTGGTCTCATCGCAGAACACCAAGAATTGCAACGGGAAAGACTCCTTTCTCCTTAGCTTACGGATGCGAAGCAATGGTTCCGGCTGGAGTCAATGTCGCCAGCTTACGACGAACAACCCTCCCAGAGAACCCCGACCTCAACAACGCGATATTGATCGATAACCTCGACACATTCGAAGAAACAAGGAACCAGGCTCTTCTCCGAATGCAGAACTATCAAAATCAAGCAGCACGCTATTACAACAAGAAGGTTCACAACCGACACTTCGATCAAGGCAACCTGGTCCTTCGCAAGGTCTAAGAAAACACCAAGGAACGAAACGCCGGCAAGCTCGGCGCCAACTGGGAAGGCCCTTACATCATTACGAAGGTCGTCAAACCAGACGTTTATCGACTCGAGACTACGGCAGGCGATGAAGTTCCCCGAGCTTGGAATTCAATGAGCCTCAAGCGTTACTATTCTTGAGGTCGGCACTACAAAGCCTTCCATTTTCAACACACAACAAAAAAAAATACATGCTCATCATACGAGCACTATGAACTACGGAGCGGTTTGATCCTCGAAAGGGGTACGTTGGCAACCCATCTTTGGACGGGTACAACTGCTCCCCCCAATTAAAAATGGGGGGATTTATCCTTTTGTAAAGCCTGTTCAGCTACCATTTTTCTTATCAATACATCTCAAAAGTTTCACCTATACTTCTTATTATTTTCATATCGTCATCCTGGCCAGATGCTCGATCCGCCTTAAGCTGGGTCTGATCGACCCAGTTCGGCATTTCAAAGCCAAGTCCGCTTGCATGCGTTCTTACGCCGCGTTTCGCCGCGTCTAAAGCCGACCTGATTCGCAATATTTAAGCCATATAGTACATAAGCCGATCAGACTCGCAACCTATATTCGACTTAGATTTTTTCTAAGTGGTATCGATAAGGACGCCGACCTGATTCACATATCGATATTCACACTTACAAAAGGAAGTGGTACAAAACCATATAAGCCGAGTTACTCGCATGTTTTGTATTCACACTTCACCTCTAAGCCGGATACTGTTCCACAATCTTAAGTCCTGTAGTATTATTTAGCCGACCAAGTCACATCCTTTAGTCGACTTAGGAATATCTCTGTACAAAATACTGCCCGACCCTATCGCGTATTTCACACATAATTCTTGTCGCATGAATTTTTCAAGCCGATATCGCATCGTATTTTCATGTTGGAACCAAAATAACAAATCATTCATTAAATCCCGTTCATTAACTTGCCAATAAAGTTACAAAAACTGAAACAGATCCAAGACAACTACAAAAGCACTTAAACGAAATCACAAAATTACAACCGTGGGGATGATCAGTCCCAGGTTTTTTCGATCGTCTCCTCGATCGACTCCTCGGTCCCTTCAACTTCAGGAGCTCTCTCGGTCGCATCCTGATCGGTGTCCTCAAGCCGAGTGTCACCCCCATCGTCACCCCCATCCTCCTGAACCTCAAGAGGTACCATTTCGTCCGCCGAAATTGGCGCATCAGGCTCAATCGCGATCTCAAGCGCCGGTGCAACAGGCTCCTTCGAAACCACCGATCTTTTCTCTCCGAAAAGCTCATCGAGGGTCAGAACTCTTAGCTCACCAGGTTCAAAGCTAACTTCTTCGAAAGCAGCTTGCTTGGCCTCCCAGTCCCGGACATTGTCGAGCACCCTTGCTTTCACAACGACGGGCAACGCAAGACCTTGCTTCTCAAAGATTTCAGTCGCCCGCTCCGCTCCTTTCCACTGAGCCGCAGTGGTGATAATCTTATCGGCCTCTTCCCTATGTGCCAAATGCCTTTTCATTTTTTCGACGAGGACGTCATAGTGGTTATTTACCTTCCTCATCGCATTCCTGGGGTCCTCACGCAATTTCTCTTTAGCATGTCTCTCATGCTGAAACTTCTTGGCGGCACGACCCGCTGCCGATTGCCATTTTTCAACCTCTTCTTGGGCCGTCTTCAGAGACTCTCCGGCCTTGCGAGCTTCCTTCTCAAATCTCGCGGTTTTTTCCTTCTCTCCTTCGAGTTCTTTTGCCGCAACTTCCAGTTCAGAGCATTTCGCTTTTTCCGACTCAAGAGCCTCTTTAAGAGACTCCAGTTCGGCTTGGCTGTCCGCACGCAAAAATCAATAACGCGGACTATTTCTGTTAATACAAATAGCAGAAAAACACAACGACTAAGCAGAAGATAACAAAAATTACCCGGGCTTGTTCCATCGCGAAACGCGCAATATCCTCTTTCCGGATAAGACCAGAAATGTCAGTGGAAGATCCCGCAGGATGGTCCTTGAGCTTGAGAAAGAAATCAAGGCAAGCCATCGGATCACTTGTGATCGGTCGGCCTTCACGAAACTCGTACAAAAAACCAATGGGATGAAGAGCCCTCTCAATCCGAGATTTCTCCAGCATAGGCGCCCCCTCGCTCGATCCCATAGCATCGACATTCTCGTCGACTAATCCGCCCGTACCTAAACAAGCTGCTTCGTTTTCATCACCCGTCTCCAGAGTTTTCTTGCGTTTCCTCTCCGCAACTTTCTTTCTGGCTCTAGCCTCCTTGGCAGCCATCTTAGCAGCAGCCTTCTCAGCTTGTTTTTCAGCAAGCTCCTCGGCCTTCTTAGCGGCCTCATCGACCTTCCCCGAAGGGAACCCCTGCACATCTTGATCTCCAGTCGGGATCTGATCCTGGCTGGCTGTCGGACGAACAGTGGGAGAACTTAAAACATTTTCCAGGTCATCTGACAGGTCGGCTAACTGACGGGCCCTCATCTTTCTGCGGCGAGCTCGGGCTATCGCGGCTGCAAAGACAAAGCATGGTCAGATCGACAATTAACTCAAAAGAATCAAGACGGCTATGTCAAGCGCTAGAGTTCTCGCAAGTCTCTTTTCCGTGATGCTCGGCCAAGTGATTGCTGAAAGCGCTGCAAAACGCTCTGTGATCGCGAAGATCTCTTTAGGATCGTCAACAAAAGCGATAGAGTTATAACCTGCAAAGGACAAGAAGGCCGATCAGAAATGATATCGCCCCTTACCACGAAAACTTATAAGCTAAGTTTGCTACCGGTAATCTTTCCCCATTTCGTTCTGATCGGTATATCTCGGTCGACTATCGAGTAGTCGTTGATCAGCACAAAGAAGTAATGATCGCGCCAGTTTGCAATCTTGGAGGAATGACAGCCAGTGACAATATTGAACCTCTTCTTTATACTCGTGTTGTACGAACCGCAGTACTTCATATCGGCCTTGTTTCTCCGTGTACATGTCATCGCATGAAATGCAGCATAATTCAAAGGGATCTTATTCTTAATCGAGACCACCAAAAGACTGACGACCAGATGGATGGTGGCATGGGTGAATTGTGAGATTGGTAATCCTCTTTTATCGGCATACTCCAGCAATAGACGAGGAAGAGGAAACCACAAATGGAACCTCCGGAAGAAACTCTCATAGAGACATATCCACCCTGGAGGAGCATCCCACGGACGTTCTGGCGGACTCGGAACCATGAAAATTACATTCGGATCAATGTCGCATTCTTCCTTCAACGAAATCAACGACTCCATGGTGGATTTCGTTGGAAAAACTTCGTGCATGTTATCGGCCACCGGCTTGACTTTGGGCTCCCCTTTCTTGCGTCAGACCTTTTTTACCTTAGGATTCAAATCAATGACGCCGAACTGATTTGTGTGCTCCTCGGCGAATATGAGGTTCAGGTCATCACATATCGCCATCTCATTCGACCCTCCGGATCGGTCATCATAAATCACCATCGCACCTGAGCCTTCGGATCGATCACCTTTGTCATGGCTAACTGTCTGTGCTGATTCCCCGGATTGATCATCTTCATTACGAAGCTCGAGGATCAGAAACGGGGCCTGCGTCGATGCCTCAACATCATCCCTGCGAACAGTCCCAACCTAATCGGCGACAAAACGTTCTGCAACGGCTTTCCGCGTCACAAAATCAGCTTCATCTTCTTCGTCTGATCCGGATTGGGATCGATTTGGAGATGAAGCGACCTTTTTTCCTTTAGATCGGCTTTGAACGATCGCGTCTTCCTTTGACATCCTGAGAAACTCGTCTAGAGTGACACCAATCTCATCGGCTTTTTCTTGGGCCGACCTGGATCCCTTCGTCCCAGATCGGTTCGAACAAATCTTCAACATCTCTGAAGAACACGGCGATCGGAACTTGTTGTAGATCGGAGAAATCAAGGCGCAGCAACGAACGGAGACGGCAGAGAAAGATTACCGGCGAAATAAATAAAACAGAAACAGAGAGAGAGATTCATAAGCTAACCTTGCAATCTTTGCTCTCGCGAAGTGAAGGAGTGAAGAAATGAAGAACTTCTGCTCTATTTATAGAGGGATCCGGAACGGTTCCCAAGAGTCATCATTGCATCGGCGACTCTTCGTATTTCCTGTCATTATTTCTAATTGGCGATCCACCATATGATTGACACGTGTCCACACTAGGCTTACACGTGCAGGTCTACAACGCCAGGTCGGCACGCGCAGACTTGAAAGTCACGCGCCAAAATTATTGCGTCCTATAAGAAGCCCGACTCGAACATTTGAAGGTACGAAATATGCGTTTTGAATTCAAACTTTTAAGCAGGAACCGACCTAATTCACCTCGGACCATTTCCTTCTAAATTCGGTAAACTCGTTTCGAGAACGTTTGCCGAACTGGGGGGGACTAACTGTTAGAGCCGAGATTCGTATCGCCTGTAAAAAACCTGATATTAATTGAGATCGGCCCATTTAAAAACGTAAGGTTATTATCATAACTTTAGGTCGGCTAGAGAAAATGGAAATCTTCCGTTTATCTACACCGATCCGGGGAAAGCGCTAGGTCGGCCATCTCTCGGGAAACTTTACTTTTCCAAAAAGGAAGAGTAAGCCTTGAACGACCGACTTGGAGACATTATAAATATAGAGGACTTCACAAGATGGAGGGGATTCCGACGACCTAAACTCACTGTGTACCTTTCGAGCTCCGGCTATTTTTCAATAAAGGTCTCTCTTTAAACCCATTAACTCTTATTTTCTTCTATAAGCCGATTTGAGTTATTACAATAACTTTCCCTGCTGATATTTTCTCAGACGCAACTTCAGTTATCTACCTCAGTTATGATCTTTATTGGTTAATTTTTGCGGAACATGGCCTCAAAAGATCAATCAACACTGTTTGATCCCATCATAGAGCTTGATATCATGTTAAACAAGGTCAGTTAACAAGATCCACCTGTGTGTAATAGACTCTATTGAGATAAAAATCTAAATTCTAGTTATGTTTGAGGACTGAATTGGAGTCCACAAATATGATCTTATGTACCAACTTTTGATGAGGAATTTGGGAAAGGGTTATAATAGTTCGAATAACTCAATGGATAATGACCATAAGGTTACATGATCTTTAGCTCTTGTAACAGTGCTGACAGATACAAGTTGGTATAGGGGTTGAGTGATCATTGTCAAAGGGTGAAGAGAATGTTCTACCATCTTATTCCATAAGAATTGGTTTATATACATGTACATCCTTTAGCGTAGCCCTAGATACGATTTCTATAATAAAGGAATATTAACATATAGAAGATATCGAAATATACTCTAATATATTTACATAACTCCCTAATACTCCCCCTCAAGTTGGAATATGCAGATCCTGAATGCCCAACTTGCGCCGTAGATAGGTAAACTGCTGAGAACCCAATGCCTTTGTAAAGATGTCCGCCAGTTGCTCAGTTGTCCGAACGTGAGAGGTAGTAAGTGAGCCATTCTGAATTTCATCCCGAACAAAATGATAATCTGACTCAATGTGTTTTGTCCGTTCATGGAATACCGGGTTCGCTGCAATGTGTAATGCCACTTTATTATCATAGTGAAGATGCATAGCCTGCTTATGATCAACACCAAAACACTTTAGGAGTTCACGATTCCACTTCAACTCCCTTGTAGTTAAACTCATGGATCGATATTCTGCTTCAGCAGAGGAACATGATACAGTGTCTTGCTTCTTCGTCTTCCATGCAATAGGAGATGTTCCTAACAGCACAATAAAACCTATAAGTGATTTTCGAGTCATTGGACACGCCGCCCAGTCCGAGTCACAATAGGCCGTAATCTGCAAGTCAGACTTCGAACTTAACAATACCCCTTGCCTTGCACATCCCTTAAGATAGCGCACCACCCTTATAACTGCGTCCCAGTGTTTGACGCGAGGATTCTTCATAAACTGAGCTAGCATATGCACCGCATAGGCTAATTCTGGGTGTGTGAAAGTGAGATATACCAATCGACCCACCAGTCTCCGATAACTCTCTGGATCGTCAAAAAAATCACCCTCATCCGTACCCAACTTATGATTCTGTTCCATTAGAGTAGCAACGGGTTTACTTCCCAACATGCCGCATTCCTTAACAATGTCCAAAGCATACTTCCGCTGTGACAAATAGATCCCTTCTCCCGATCGCGAAACTTCAATGCCAAGGAAGTATTTCAATATCCCCAAATCTTTCATTTTAAAACACTGGCTAAGATAGCCTTTGAATTTCGCAATTGCTTGTGGATCATTGCCACCAATCAACAAATCATCAACATAGATGCTGTCTCTTATACACATCTAGATGTGTATAAGAGACAGACCAAATACTCCTTGAATTGAGACAAAACAGCTGAATTGTTGCCGCAAATCAACAAATCATCAACATAGATGCTGTCTCTTATACACATCTAGATGTGTATAAGAGACAGGGCTAAGATAGCCTTTGAATTTCGCAATTGCTTGTGGATCATTGCCACCAATCAACAAATCATCAACATAGATGAGAACATACAGTCTCATAGATCCACGGACTAGAGTAAACAATGAGTAGTCTGGTTTTTTTTTTAATGAATCCATACCCTTTTAGAGCCGCCGAGAGTTTTGAGAACCAACATCTTGGTGCTTGGCGTAATCCATACAATGATTTTCTCAGTCTACACACTTTCGACTTATCCATGGATTCAAAGCCAGGAGGTAACTTCATATACACCTCCTCCTCAAGTTCACCGTGTAGAAACGCGTTGTGCACATCCATCTGGTGAACTTCCCATTCTTTGACAGCCGCGACTTTGAGAAACATACAAACCGTAGTCATCTTTACCACTGGAGCAAACGTCTCATCATAGTCTAACCCTTCTTCCTGTCGATTTCCATATGCCACCAATCTCGCCTTATAACGTTCAACTTCACCATTCGACTTATACTTTATCGTGAAAACCCACCCAATTGCTCGCTTATTGGGCGGAAGTTATGTAATATCCCATGTATGTTGTGCTTCGAGCGCAGTCACTTCACCTTTTACTGCATTTCGCCACTTTGTATCTTTCATAGCTTCTCAAAACGAATGGGGTTCAGTCTCAGCGGTAATTGCGGCCAGAAAAGCTCTATGAGAAGAAGAAAATCTGTCACAGTTTACATAATGTGAGATAGGATATTGGACCGTACCTTGAGTGGAGGACGCTAACGGAGTTGAAGCAGGTGAGAGTGTGGGTGTATCGCGGTGACAGCGAGTTGTGTATAACACAAAATCCGTTAATCACGAAGATTGTTTTCTTTCTCTGCGTCCTCTACCCAACTGAACAGCTTCTACATTCGGAACAACAACTCCACTGGTATTTGTATCATCAGGAACTTGCGGATGCTCAAGTACGTGCTCAGCATTCATCATAGACGAGCTCCCCCTTTCGTCTAACTGTGTCATCGATGGCTCCACGAAGTCATCTGCATATTCAGTATTCTGCAGCGGTATTATCGCATCCTGAGAGACATTCGTCTTGTCAAAGGTAGCACATGGGAAAATAGTTTCTTGAAAAACTACATCCCGTGACACAAAGAACTCATTCCTCTCAATATCGAAAACTCTCCATCCTTTTTGACCAAATGGATATCCCATAAAGATACATCGTCTACTCCTTTCACCGAATTTATCTTTGTCGCGTGCTATTCTTCTTGCAAAACATAAGCTTCCAAACACCCTTAAGGAGCTTAAATCTGGCTTAGCTCCATACAACATCTCAAATGGTGTCTTTTCCTCAAGAACAACAGATAGTGTCCGATTAATCAAATGACAAGCTGTTAGAACGCACTCCCCCCAAAACCGAACCTTCACACTTGCTTGGAACATTAACGATCTCGCCACATTCAGAATGTGTCTATGTTTGCACTCCACCCGACCGTTCTGTTGAGGGTGTATACACACGACGTTTGATGTAACATCCCTTCAGACGAAAAATATGGCTTAATACTCATAAATTCTCCACCATTATCACTCCTTATTATTTTAACTTTCCTCTCAAATTGGCGTTCAACCATCTTGAAAAACTCCTTAAGGCATTTCGCTACTTCTCTCTTCTCTTGCAACAAATAAACCCAAACCGCTCTTGAATAATCGTCTACTATAGTAAGAAAATACGCTGCTCCGGAGGTAGATAAGGTACGATAAGCACCCCAAATATCACAGTGTATTAAATCAAAAATTCCACCAGCTTTATTAGAACTCTCATGAAATCAATCTCGGGTTTGTTTAGCCCTTAAACAAATATCACAAACTGTTTCGGGACTCAATTGTTTCCCAACACTCAATTGACTAGATAAATAGGAAATAACACGACTAGAAGGATGACCCATACGACGATGCCACAAATCCCATGAATCCAAGCTCACTGCCTTGTGTATCTTTGTGCCAATCACCCCGCGAAACACGTACACACCGCCACACTCTTCACCCGCTCCAATCACCGTCCTCGTAGTACTACTACGGTCCTGTAAAACACATAACTCATCAGTAAATGTTATAGATCCCTTGCAAACTTTCAACAACTTTGCAACAGATATCAAGGAACAATTCAACTCTCGTGAATATAAAACTCCTCTTAGCCATAAATCGCCTCCTAAACATAAATCTCCTTGCTTAGTTGCCACGACATTGTCTCCATCGGGTAAACCAATCATACATGGAGGAATGTCTATCACATGACATAAGTAATCTAGATTCCAAGTCATATGATGTGATGCGCCTGTATCAATAATAAATTATCCATATTATGTATTACCATTGAGTCTTTCTTGAGGCTCCGTTTTCTGGGATGTGAGAAAGCTCAAGAGGGCTGTCCACTGATCGTCACTCAGCTGCGGCAACGAGTGGCGATCATATTTGACTTCCTTCTTGGCTGCGTTAGCTCCTGCTGCAGCTGCAACTGCAGTAACTTGTGGCACTTGTGCTGCATTGGCTCGCGTGTTAGCTCCTCGTCCTCCTCCTCGACCAGTAGCTCCACCACCACGACCAAATCTGCCACCACGACCAAACCTTCCTCTTCCTCTGTCATTGAAGTCACGTCCTCTTTCCCCCCAATGTTCCAGATATCCAATCAACTGGAAGCAATCAGATTTTGCGTGTCCATATTTGCCACAATGTGCGCAAGTCACATCTTTCTCCCTCTGATATGACCCATAATTATTTCCACGGTTTCCAGCATTCACCGCAAATCCCACTGCTTCCATCGGCGTGTCTCTGTTACGATTCATTGTCTGCTGTGTCTCTTCCCGAAGCGTTGATATACTTGCGAGAGCTTTGGAAGTTGCTCTATACTTGTGATTGTAGAACGCACAGTTCCAAATCTCGCAGCATCCAAACCATTCAAGAACGTGTTTGTCCTTTCTTCATTACGATCTTCTTCCAACTGAGTCGCCATCTCTCCACAGCTACACGTCCTAATTGGTTTATAAATAGCCAATTCATCCCATATCTTCTTGAGTTTCCCATAGTATGCCATGACAGTATCTCCATTCTGCCTGCAGTTCGCAATATCTGCACGAAGCTCACTGATTCTCGGTCCGTTTCCAGCCAAGAACTGAAGTTTCAGGTCCTCCCATAGAACTTGTGCTTCATCCACCATCGAGATGGAGGACTTGACCGTCGGCTCAATCGTATTCATTATCCACGCTACTAGCATGGAATTTACAACTTCCCACTGTTCAATTTCTTCTTCACCATTCTCTTGTTTACGCACCGTTTCGTCTATAAACCCTAGTTTTCTCTTGGTTCGCAAGGCATTCCGCACATGCTTAGCCCAATCTTCATAGTTCTCTCCCTTCAGTTGCACCGTAGTAATCAAATTCCCAGATCCATCAGAAGCATGGAGGTAGAACGGCGACAAAGTTGCCTTTTCTGCCACCGTTAAACCACTGTTTCCTCTTACCGTGATTGTGTTTCCAGCCATCTTTCTTCTTTACTGTTTCTGTCTTTGAGAGCAAACTCTTCCCCTTCTTTTCTTTCTGAAAAAAATCAATTTCTAAAACCCTAGCTCTGATACCATGTCAAAGGGTGAAGAGAATGTTCTACCATCTTATTCCATAAGAATTGGTTTATATACATGTACATCCTTTAGCGTAGCCCTAGATACGATATCTATAATAAAGGAATATTAACATATAGAAGATATCGAAATATACTCTAATATATTTACATGACTCCCTAATAGTCATACATACATGATACATGTAACAGAATATTGATTCTGAATAAAACGACCCTCTCTTAAACTCCCATTATTGGGTGATGTGGCCACATCATTCGGTTTGGATATGATTAAGAATTGAGTGGACAATCGCACAGCTAGTTCAATACAGTAAGAACACAGAAACGCACAATTGTACACTCTTCAACTCAATAGTTGATGTTTGTAGTCTTAAGAAACTTCCGATCCTTAGTGGAGTACTCTTAGTACTTCTCTAGCCAGACAGATTTTCAGCAATGACTCTTACTACAGCTTATGATCCTTTTTTTTCTTGTATCATTTCACCATTTATGTTTATGATCCCTTTTCTAGTCTTTTAGCCCTAAGAGATTAAGAAGGGATGGATGGAAAACCTGAAGCACAACGAGTTCTAAGTAAAAAGGATTTGGATGTTAAGCAGAACGAGTTCTAAGTAGATAGATGTTGCTCACGATGCGCCTATATTTAGGCGAGTTGCTATATTGATATCGCTTTGTTATTTTTGGATCGACAATAAATAATACATAGCAATTTGAGTAATCTGGGTTTTAAGGCAAATTAAATAACATAAACTCTCATTACAATTATTCCAAGTTTTATATTGTTTGCAAACATTTTCCGTTAACCACTTGGCTGGTTTGGTCATAGAGGCTTTGACAATATTTTTACATGTGGTAGACACTACACTACAAGAATTTGTCAGCATTGCTACAATTTATTATGTAGCTATATTAAATGCTACAAATTTGCTATAAAAATATTGGAGTTGAAATCATCGGAATTTAAAAACCCAGACAAACACACAAAACCCAGAAAAAGAAAAAGAAATTAATCAAACACAATAAGAAACGAGGTCCAAGCTATGAAACAAAAGAGAAGGAGCAAGGCAAGGAGTATATATCTGTTGTAATCGGAATCAGTTCCGGAATAGAAAAAAGACTTTAAGTATTCTGTTGTGTATTCTGTTGGTACACTTTTTTTTTTATAATCTGAACAATCTTAGCTACTAATATTTGTGTATTCATTTGTAGCTTTTGTTACTGATTATTACAAATTATGTTGTTGCAATTTTAGATACATATATTTTGTTGCTATTTGAAACAATTTAGAGACAATTTTTTATTTGTAGTAAATCAACACAAATTAGTTACAATTAGTTATAAAATTTGATTCAAACAATCAAATAATTAAATTTGTCACAAAATGTAAATATTTATAACAAAAATTTGCTACAAATTACTGTTGTAACAAAAATTGTAGCAATGCTGATTGATTTTTGTAGTGCTAGAAGAAGTGAAATTATTGCTAAGCAAACCTCTTTACTCGTAAAATTAATCAGCATTTCGGCGCAATCAAATTAGTGAAGGGGAAGAAGATATATTTGGAGCATAAGAAATCTGATTTACGTACCCGCGTAGTTGATTGACTAAACGCGTCGGGCTACGTCACCGCCATCAACCAGCTAAGCTAACCCAACAAACCAAACCCGGTTCACATAAACCGATTATCTACTCAAACTAAACCAACTTTATCGTAATCCACAGAGTTTGGTTATTCTCTTGGGTAGGCATAATATATGTTTTATATGAGATTAGTTGGAAATCATTCCAGAAAAGGAGGAAACGATGAATTACAAACCCCTTTTTTGCGTTTAAGTTAACTCACCATTCAGTTCTGAGACGTTACAAAGTTTGATTTACTTTAAAATAATTATTGATTGAAAAAGTTAGCTCACCAAAATTATTGTACGATTGATTTTCTTTTTGTAGGAGATCGTTTGTCATGGGTTGGGCTTAAACTTAATCAAATCTCTCTTGGATAAGTTTATAAATAACCTCTAATCTTAACTCCTCTTTATTCATTTGTTAACTTTTTTGACAGCAAATACTCCATATATTAAAATTAAAATACTCCATATATTAAAATTAAATATCGAAAAGGTGAGCTCAAGAGCCAAAACTTCAAATAAAAAAAATGCACCATAGAACCAAATAATAAAGGTAATAATCGATACATCTATAATTTTTTGTTTTCGTCCTATTGATCATGAATAAGCAAAACTTCAAATAAAATAAATAGGGTTGGACATCATTCATCGTTTGGATTGTTAAAAACCAACTTTCGCTTCAATAGCCACTATGGAAAGTGATGGAGTAGGCGGTGATGTTTCATTGTTTGGACCAGTTGGAACCGTTCTTTTCACATCAATATACGTTCTGAAAAGTGATGGGGAAGGTGGAGATGTTTCATTGTTTGGACTGCTTGGAACCAATCTCGCTATAGAAAGTGGGGTAGATGGAGATGTTTCATTGTTTGAACCGCTTGGAACCACCAATCTCTTTGCTCCTATATCCGCTATAGAAAGTGATGGGGAAGGCGGAGATGTTTCATTGTTTGGACCGCTTGGAACCAATCTCTTCGCTCCTAAAAATGATGGGGTAGATGGAGATATTTCATTATTTAGACCGTTTGGAACCAATCACTTCGTGCTTGGAACCATTTTTTTACTCCATCATTAGATGTGGAAAATGCTAGAGACTCCATATCAGAGGGAAAAAAAAAATATTTCACGAGTGGCTAAAGATAACGTAAGAAATAGGAATTGAAGCACTATAACTCCAAAGAAACCCTTCATATTTTGCTTTGGTTTATCTTTATTGTTTGGTATGATAAGAGTGAAAATGTGATGTATTTTAGCTGCTTCATATTTTGCTTTGGTTTTGCAAATGCCCTTAACGCATGTTTTATATTTATGGTACATAATAAAACCAATTGAGATATCACATTTATTGAGAAGGATATCACATTTATTTGAGAAGGATATCACATTTAAAATTAAATATTCTTTAAAAAATAATAAATTGTTTTAATAGGAAGGCATGTCTTTTTTTGTATAGTATATGCGATCTTTTAAAGATTTTTAAGATATTTTTAAGATTAACGCTCAAAATCTAAACTAATCAAATGCGTGAAAAAAGAAAATTTGTTGACAAAAAAAAATTCTTTCATACATATGAACCCAAATCTAATAAAAAGAGATATACTTATGTAGAAAAGGATTTATACTTTTAAGCAGAAAAATATACTAATCTAAGTATTAAATCAATTATAAATAATTAAATTATTATATAAATTTAAATCTTGTAAAAATGTTAGTTGAGTTCAACATGTAACTTAATAATTTGGGCTAGTGTTATTGATGCGTTAGAATATGAGTTGACATGATATTTAAATGTATTTTTTCCAGGTTTACAGTGAATTGGTGTTATATTTTTTAACCTGAAATTAAGAAAAATCTCATCTATATAAAATATGTAAAATGAGTAACCATCTCGTAAACAGTATGAATGGAGATAACCTTCACCATCTTCGTGCATGTAGAATTTTTTTTCCGATCTCTTATATTTTGGTGGCTACAATTTCTTCATAAAAAAAAAACGATTCAATTTTGCAATTATACATGAAACATCTATATCTTTTAGTTGTTGTTGCATATGCCATTGTTTGAATTCTCGAAAAGAACACAAAATAATTAAAAGAACACAAAATAATTAATATATTTATATATTATTCTAAAACAAGAATATGTCACTCTATATAAACACATATAACTTATTTATTTATTTTACAGCAGAATAGCATATTACATAGGTAACTAAAACAAGAGGATTCTAAAAAAATAGCCTATATGTTATAATCCATTGAGGTTTGGATTTCCATAACCGGCCCATTGCATTAGACCACAGCCCAGTCCATTGGATCATAGGCGGCTACGTTTTCCTAAGTTTATTATGATTAGTAGATGTTTTTCTTTTTCCTTGTAGAAGTAGGAAAAGTACTATTTTCTTTTCTATCCTTTATGTAATTACTATATAAAGAGACATTTAGTCCTCATAATAATACAACACAAATCATTCGATTCATAACACTATATTCTATACCAAAATTAAGAAATAATTTATATTTTATGCCAGAATCAAGCAAATAGTCTATTTTTAAAAATTAACAAAATATATTATATTTTAACCGTAAGTTATCGTAACCTTAAAATACAATATAACAAATTATGTTTAAATGGTGTGTTTTCATTTACAATCACTCACATATTCGTATTTCGATAAAATGTTAAAATGTATTTCGATAGAATATTTCTGTAAGATATCCGGAATTAGACACGATTAGTAGAAAACATTTCCACTAGTTCGGAGGACTACATGTAACATCTTTTTGAAATGCAATGAGCTTTAAGGGGTGTTTTTTTTTTTTTTTTTTTTTATAATTCAGGGAATCTCAGACCTATGGAAAGGCCCAGATTAATCTTTGGGGGAAGTGCAACCCATGGATAGACCCTCTTTCTGGATATTCAAATGGACCGAAAGCAAATGCTCATATCCGTGTGGCTAAGTGGAAATGATTTAACAATTCCACGCTTGAGGGGAATCGATCCCTAGCCTAGACCAACAGGGCAATTCCTCCTCAAGTGGGAACCACTAGACCACCACCACTTGGTTGTGGTGTTTCTTTTTTTATCATTTTAGTTTTTCTTTTGTTATAGTTAACGAGTTTTTAGTTTTTAGTTTCTAGTTTCCGAAGTTTTTATTTCTAAAAATTCAAAAAAAGTTTTTTTTTTTTAGATATATAATTATTTGAAGAGTTATGAACTGAAACGGGTACTTTTGCATAAAGATTGCAATAGTCATCCCAAGTAAGAACTGAGCCGGGGATCAAAGTAACACAAGCGAGATACTCTTTTCTCCTTTCATTCAAGTTCATGATCCATCGGATCTCTCTTGCTATTTTACATCATAAGATGCAGTTTCGATTAAACTTCCTTCTCCATCAAAATCTTTTGTGTAAGTCCAACAAAACTTATCCAACCAAATTCAAAAGTAAAATTCCCCTTTGTAAAATGTACGTTAAAAAAGAAAAAAACTATTGAGTATTTATGCATCTGGGCTGTCAAAACCAATATTGGATTCTCTCTCAATATTAAAATTGGGTACAATTCTAAATATCCAATTAAGTGTAGTATCTTTTCTTATTAATTTAGTACCAATTGGTCTTTTCATCTTTTGGCTAAGATCAATTATGTGTAGTATATGTTCTAATTAATTTAATATCTGAATATGTAGGCCATTAATTGGCTTACATATTTGTTTAGAGAGAGTTCGCCATATTACGAGTTAAAAACTTTTATTTACAAATCGGATTTCTTAACAGTCTATCCGGTTAGTAAAACTCAAACGTAACCCACAGTTAATTGATTTGGTAGAAGCTTAACCGCTTCGTAATAAGAAAAAATTATCCAGTATTCCAGATTTCCAGTTTTGGTTTGAAGATGGTGAGTTTCTTTTTTAACGGAGCCAAAATCGAGACTTTAACTAGGGCTGGACATTTTAACCGGACCCGAAGAACCGATCCGAACCGAACCGAATTAAAGGGTACCGAACTGAACCATAACTGACATAATAATCCGAATGGGTCCTACACTTCTATATCCGAAGAATCGGATCCGAATCCGGACCGAACCGAGAACCGAATGGGTATTCGAAATACCCAAAATATAATTATATACCTAAATATATTACTTATAGTTAAACTCGAATAACTAAAATATTCAAAATTATAATTATAAATAAATCAAATATATTAGTTAATTTTAGACTAAAATAATCAAAATATCAAAAAATCTTTTTAGTTCTATTTGTTAAAATAAATTTTTTTTTTTGGTGCAAAATTCAACCAAATAATTAAAAGATACAAAATATTTGAGTTTTTGTAAAAAAAAATTAATAAATTTTGAGGGATTCAGATATCCGGAACCGATCCGAACCCGGATGGAACCGAACCGAATCCGAACTGAAATAAAAAATATCCGAATGGGTCCTAACTCTAAAAACTGAAAGACCCGAAATCCGAAAGAACCGAACCGAACCCGAATGGGTACCCGAATGCCCACCCCTAACTTAAACCAAACCCCAAAATAACCAAAAGCGAACCCAGATTTGGTTTTGGATCAAAACTACTTAGTATTAGTGATCAATCATACAATTTCCAAAAAAATGTATTATCGATTTATGTTTTCCAATTAAAAAACTAATATATATGCATCTTTTTTTTTTCTTTTAGTATTAGTTTACAAACTAAAAACTGAAATAAGTATATTTTTTTTCTTTTTTATGTTTTCCAATTACATTAAGGAAATTGTATGTTTGATTATTAATACTAAAAATAAAAAATAAAAAGATGAATTAAAATTGAATACTAATCTTAAAAGGAAAAGAATTGTCATTACTTACCTCTATATAATCAGATATGTATCTCTATTAATTTGACACTAAAAAACCAAAAACTTCAAATATGTGCTTGAACAAAAATCAACACTTACAAGATTAGTTTTACTTCATGTCTTATAAAGTGCACACATATTAGTTTGTCTATTTATGCCTTCACTTGGGTTAGTTAGTTTAGTATCACCTAAGCTACGTAATAAGATTACAGCATGTTATATTATTCCCGTATATTATAAATCAACAGCAACAGTAGCATATTTTTAACTTTTTTAATTTTGTTTTCCTTATATAGGAGGTATATTACAAATTAAAATAAAATAAAATAGACTAGCGGCATCTTTGGATGCGATATCACTCATAAAAGCTGTCCCCGTTACTAGAAGTAGAGAGGACCTTTGTCTTCATTGCTATAGGGAGAGTCACTTATTTTTACTCAATTGTCTCTGTTGGATTTTTGTCGGGTATTGTACTCAAAGATTCATAACAATGTCTTTGTCGGGTTTTGTATTTTGGTGGAGAAAAATCATAATCCACTGTTGCCAAATATTTCTTCATCGATTTCGGGGACGTTGGAATCTGTTTCACTTCCCGAGGCTTGAGATATATGATCAGATATCGAAGGCAGAAATTGTAAGGAGATTGCCTTGATTTCTTCTTCAGATTTTGCTCCTGCAAGCATTGATAGCATCTTTGATTTTTGCGCCAAGAAAAGTGTTGTTTCCGGTGAATGGTTGAGTGTAGGTGTTTGAATTTTGTATTTTAATCCAATCTAGGATGTTGGACGGATAGAGGTTTGAGGGAATTTTGTATTTGTCCCACCATTTGACTCTGAATTTTCTTCTGATAACTGGGATTGTATCTGAAGAAAATTCAAGTGTCCAGGAAAAAACCCATGGAAAATGAAATTTAGAATGGAAAAGGGCTAGCGGAGGAAATTTCTTTTCATTTTCTGAGGGAAGGAATTTCGTTTTGAAGATTTGGAAGGATTTTTGAACGTTGGGTTTGAAGATTTCGGTGACAGAACCAAAATAGTTCCACCACGGTATGAACCAATAGGGGCTTTGGATAGGTCACAAGTGGTGTCAAAGAAGATCAGCCAAGTGTGTTTGTATTTAAGAGATTGGATTAAAAAAGAATTGTCCCAGGCTTGGCAATAGTCCCAGTAGTTGAAAGGAACATTGTAACAAGGGGGATTGTTCAAATTTTCTGGAAAATTTAGGTTGTTATTTAGAACATATTCCCAATCACTTGGGGCAATGATTTTATGAATTTTAAAAGTGGAATAAGCAGGATCAGTGTGATTTTCATTAAGATAGACGTGTTTGAAGGACACTGATTCTGTTATCTCCAAAATCTTTTGAAAGAATAACACAGTTTTGTTCGTGTTATAATGCTTTGGTAAATCGTTTTTTCAAAATTCTCCGATGGAGAGCTTTGTGAAAAGTCCTTCAAAACAATTTGGGAGTTATTTGAAGGTTTTGAAATGATTTTTGAGGTCTGATTTTCTTTTGAAGGGACCTCGTGAAATTTCGAAATTGTTTGAGAAGGGAGTTTTTTAGAAGATTCACCCTTCTGTTGGTTTGAAAAACTTAGCTCGAAAGCCTTTTGTAACTGTATGATTTGATCCATAATTTTTTCTCGAGATTGAAGAGATTTTGGAGTGTTTTGATTTTCTTCATTTTTCACACTCTTTTTTGTAACTGAGATCGAGGGTTCTGTTTTTGGCTGTGGGGTTGTGTTTAGAGGAATGGTTTTTTTCTGGTATTGGTTCCAAGGAAATGCCTTTGCCTTTATCAATCTTCCTCGGAGGCATCGTACCTGTTTTGGAGAAATTCTCGAGTCAAGAAATCTGGAACAGAGTTTGAATCTCCTTTTATATATTCAATCTCAAAATCAAAAATACTTAATATAGCTTGCCACCGCGCAAAAATTTGTTTTGAGGCAAGATTTTTTACATCTTTTTGTAAAACGTCTTTAGCACTTTTGCAATCAATTCGTAAAAGAAATTTTTTATTTAGATCACTTTGAAACTTTTGTATACATAATACTATACTTAAAATTTATTTTTTAATCGTAGAGTAGTTCCTTTGAGTATCGTACCTGTAACGATCCGGGCCCCGCCCATTTGAATAAGTTTAAATGGATTGATTTGACTATCTATGTCATCAAAATGCACTTACCTTTTCCAGTCACTTATCCTAAAAGAACTCTATAGTTAAGCGTGTTTATGCTGGAGTAGCACTAGGATGGGTGACCTTCATGGAAGTCCTCTGCGTAACCGTGTAAGTGAGGTCAAAACACGGGATTAGGTCACGTGGTGATTGCAGGGACAAGTAAATCAGTCGGTCGGGCCCACGAGAAAAATAACGCACAGACAGTCGGACAGGGACGGGGCCCACAAGCCCGACGGAGGGATGGGTGACTCGCCGGTAGGGGCGGTCAGGGTGTTACAAGTGGTATCAGAGCCAAGGGAAGTCAAATTGGTTCCGTCCTAGGAGACTGTCTTGGGGTCTGGGGGTTAGGGTTCACACTGGCGGGATCAGAATTCGGGGACGAATTCCCGTTAAGTAGGGGAGAATTGTAACGATCCGGGCCCCGCCCATTTGAATAAGTTTAAATGGATTGATTTGACTACCTATGTCATCAAAGTGCACTTACCTTTTCCGGTCACTTAGCCTAAAAGAACTCCATAGTTAAGCGTGCTTATGCTGGAGTAGCACTAGGATGGGTGACCTTCCGGGAAGTCCTCTGCGTAACCGTGTGAGTGAGGTCAAAACACGGGATTAGATCACATGGTGATTGCAGGGACAAGTAAATCAGTCGGTCGGGCCCACGAGAAAAATAACGTACCGACCGTCGGACAGAGGCGGGACCCACAAGCCCGACGGAGGGATGGGTGACTCGCCGGTAGAGGCGGTCGGGGTGTTACAGTTCCAATGTGAGGACGTAAACTGGACTATATTTTTCCCGACCATTTAAGTTCTTTTGTTTAAGGATCCCACCATATCCTACATCTGACGCATCAGTTTTCACTATTTTCTTTAAATCCGGATATGCTATATGCAGACAAGGGATTTCTAGGACTTTATTTTTATTTTTTTGGACTAATGATGTATGTTCTTTTGTCCAAGGGACATGGTTTTTCTTTCAACGATTATGTAATGGCTTGGCCATCCTATTTATGTTTGGACAAAAATCTAGAACATAATTGAGACTTCCAAGGAACTTTTGTAACTGGGTTTTATCCAAAATTTTGTCAGGAAATTTGTTTGCAAATTCTAAGGATCTTTCTATAGGGGTTATCATACCTTGTGATATGTAATGACCTATAAATCAAATTTTAGTTTGAAATAAAGACATTTTTGTTTTTGACAGCACGAGACCATTTTTTCTCGCAACATAATAAAATGTTTTAAGATGTTTAAAATGTTCATCTAAAGAATTCGAAAATATTAATATATCATCAATATAGACGATACAAAATTTTAAGTATTCAGAAAAAATACCATTCATTATTTTCTGAAATTCGTAAGGTGCATTTTTAAAACCAAAGTGTAATAACTAAAATCCGATCTAGAGAAAGAATAAGAATTTGTGAGGGAAAAGAGTAAGTCTTTATTGATTTAAGCCGGAGCTCGGAGATAGTACAGCGGTAGTTAGGTCGTCGGAATAAGAACGCCGACCTAAACCTTTTAAACGGTGAATCGAGATCTAGAACTGAATGCCGGAGCTAAGTTTGCCCTAGGTCTCGAGAGTAAAATTGCGGATCTGGCGAATGAACCTTCCTTCCTCTATTTATAGCGGACCTAAGTCGGTCATTCGAACTCCTTCCTTTTCGCTCTCTCTCCCTCTCTTAATTTATTTCTCCGCCCTAGATAACCAAAACGCCGTAGTTTTAGATTTTTCGGCGTAATTTTGCCGATCTGCTTTAGATCCGCCGCCCGTGTTCTTCGTGTTCTTCCTTTTTCTTCAAGAGGTTCCATTAATCAGGATGGGTTTGATCCGAAAAAACTCCAAAGTGAAGGCGCTTCTGGTTTTTCCGAGCTCAGAAGAAGACACGACTTTAATGGTATCAGGTCGGATCTCACCTGATAGCTCGGAGGAATTTGATCAGGAGTTTGCAGATGAAACAGGATATTCCCGTGCCGAATTAAAGCTTCTAAATCAACGGGCTGCTGTCGAGCGGTTTGAAGCGGCACAGCTCGGGGTGACCCGTCCTGGTGATGCTGAAGCGTCCTCAGCTCGGTAAACTTTCAGCATCCCACAATTAAGGGATGAGTCTGATGATGGTGGTGGCAATGAATTATGCCCGGAGGACGAAGCTGTCATCGCGAAGACGGAAGCCCGAGCTACTATCGGTTCTGGTCTTGACATGGAGTTTGGCGAGTATGGGATCGTTGACCTCTGGACTAAGCCAGAGGCCGAGACCAAGAGAGGTGGGGCTAAGAGTAAGAAGAAGAAAATCCTTCCCGTTTCAGATAACCGCTGGGGTGTTATCCCGACCCAATCGACGAGAGAGTCTTTGCTTGCGCTAAAGAAACAGCGCGGAATCGGTCCTGAAGTGAAATTCATAGTTCCAGCTCCTTTTGAGCGTCCCTGGGATGTTCCTTCGGGCTGGGTCTGCCTCTATGAGTGCTTTTTCACGCACTGTCTAATGGAACCCTTGGATGGATTATGCTATTTGTTGGCGCGTTGGATCGATCGGATAGACCGGATAGATTGAATAGATGGTGGATCGAATGAGACCGTCAAGAGATGCGGAAGTCTCTTGGTATTCTCCACTCCACGGAACCGAGGAAGTAACCCTTAACCACGGATCTTAGGAGGTTTGCTGCGTTTGGAAGTAACCCTAGCCAAACTCAACGAAATGTTCAAGATGAACAAAGAGATTTCTCTCAAGAAAAGATGATAAAAACTTGGATATTTTATTAGAATGAATCTTACAAATACTTATAGAATTCGTAACACGGAAAAAGAAAAGAGAAATAAAGTTTTGTGGATTTCCTAAACTTAGAAAATGAAAAAAGAAGACTAGAATTAAAACTAAGTAGAATAACCCTTGAACTCCAAAGTGACTCCTCATATGTGACTCTTGAAGTCATTTTCGTCACCCTCCTTTGACCACAAAATAAAGTAATTATTTTGGGCTGTCTTGGGCTTGAATTAAGTTCAAAAGAGGCTGGTCTTGGTAGCTAACATCCCCAAACGAATTATGCATCTTTTCCTGGCCAGAGTTGCTTGAATTAAGCCCGCTAAATGCATCTCCAAATTGCTCGGCTTGGATAATTTGATTTCTAGAGTGGACACGAGTTGGTCTAGAGACTCGGTCATCAGGACGGAGTTCTCTTCGTAAGTTATTCCCGGACAGTGTTGGATCAAAGCGGAACACGGCTGTGTCGGACTGAACATGTTCGCGGCCAATGCTGGTCTCTCCTCGATGAACCTCACTTGTACCATCCATGTCCTGCTCTGGTACATGCTGCTCGTCATCATCCGAACCATCCGAAGATGTTTGGCTCGGTGCTCTGCCACGGAATCTATCATTCCCCTCCTCTTGAAAAGGATTTGTCCTCAAATCTGGATCATCTGAAACAAAAGGAGATAAATCAGAAACATTAAAGCTTGTGGAAATGTCATACTTACCTTGAAGATCCAGCTGATAAGCATTGTCATGAATCTTCTTGACCACCGTGAATGGTCCATCTTTCCTTGGCATGAGCTTGGACTTTCGTTCCACAGGAAACCGTTCCTTCCTAAGATGAATCCACACGAGGTCTCCTGGTTGAAACACCACCTTACGCCTTCCTTTGTTAGCGTACTTCTCATATTGCTTTGTCTTGGCTTCAATGTTGGCTCGGACCTTCTCATGAATCTGTTTGACAAGTTTGGCTTTCTTTTTGCCATCTAAACTGATTCTTTCACTCAAAGGCAAAGGAATTAGATCAAGAGGAGACAACGGATTAAAGCCATAAACAATTTCAAAAGGTGAATGCTTTGTAGCCGAATGCACAGAATGGTTATAAGCAAACTCTACATGCGGTAGATTCTCTTCCCATGTTCTAAGGTTCTTTTTAACCAAAGTTCTAAGCAAGGCAGAGAGCGTCCTATTAACTACTTCCGTTTGACCATCGGTCTGAGGATGACAAGTAGTAGAGAACAACAGTTTAGTGCCTAGCTTAGTCCACAAAGTTTTCCAAAAGTAACTTAAGAACTTAGCATCACGATCAGAAACTATAGTCTTAGGCATGCCATGAAGTCTAACGATTTCTTTAAAGAACAGTTCAGCTATGTGAGATGCATCATTGGTTTTCAAACATGGAATGAAATGAGCCATCTTAGAAAACCTATCTACAACCACAAAGATGGAATCTCTTCCTGTCCTAGACTTAGGCAATCCCAAAACAAAGTCCATAGAAAGATCAGTCCACGGGTGAAATGGAATCGGTAAAGGAGAATACAAACCTTGGGACGTGTTCTTGGACTTAGCCTCCTTGCATGTCACGCATCTGCTACAGATTCTTTCAACGTCCTTCTTCAGGCCTGGCCAATAAAAGTGTTCCTCGAGCACTTTAAAGGTTTTTGCCACTCCAAAGTGACCCATTAATCCTCCTCCATGAGCTTCCCTGGTGAACAACTCTCTCAAAGAACAGTGAGGCACACACAATCGATTGTCAAAGAATAAGAAACCTTCAGAGATAAAGTACTTGCCATGTGCGTGTCTAGAACATGCCAAATAAGGTTCCCTAAAATCTGAATCAGCCTCATACAAGTCTTTTATAAATTCGAACCCCAAAAGCTTGGTTCCAAGAGAAGAAAGAAGAACATACCTTCGTGAAAGAGCATCAGCAACTATGTTCTCTTTACCTTGTTTGTACTTAATGACGTATGGAAAGGTTTCGATGAACTCAACCCACCTGGCGTGTCTCTTGTTAAGCTTTTGTTGTCCCTTGAGATGCCTTAGGGATTGGTGATCCGTATGTATGACAAACTCTTTGGGCCACAAGTAATGTTGCCACGTTTGAAGAGCCCTCACCAAAGCGTACAATTCCTTGTCATAGGTGGGGTAGTTAACAGTTGCACCACCTAGCTTCTCACTGAAATACGCAATGGGTTTTCCTTCCTGCATCAAAACAGCACCAATACCCACGCCTGAGGCATCACATTCAATTTCAAAAGTTCTCGTAAAATCTGGGAGAACAAGTAATGGAGCTTGAGTTAACTTCCCTTTTAAGGCTTGGAAAGCATCTTCTTGGGCTTGCTCCCACTTAAACCCCACGTTTTTCTTGATCACTTCCGTGAGAGGGGCTGCAATGGTACTGAAGTTCTGGACAAAGCGCCGGTAGAAGCCAGCCAATCCATGGAAGCTTCTGACTTCACTTACGGTCTTCGGACTAGGCCATTCTTTTATTGCCTTAACCTTTTCCTCATCCACACGGATACCATCAGCACCTACAACAAAACCCAAGAAAACTAGGTGATCCGCTCCAAAGATGCATTTCTTTTCATTAGCATATAAACACTCCTTTCTAAGCACTTCTAAGACTTTTCCCAAATGCCCAATATGTTCATTCATGCTCTTACTATAGATTAAAATGTCATCAAAGTATACGACAATAAATTCCCCTATGTAAGCCCTAAGAACATGATTCATTAAACGCATAAAGGTACTAGGAGCATTAGTCAAACCAAATGGCATCACAAGCCATTCATAAAGCCCATGCTTACTTTTAAAAGCCGTTTTCCATTCATCACCTTCCTTCATCCTTATCTGATGATATCCACTCCTAAGATCTATCTTAGAAAAGACCCTAGAACCATGCAATTCATCCAACATATCATCTAAACGAGGAATGGGATGGCGATACTTAACCGTGATGTTGTTGATGGACCGGCAGTCCACGCACATCCGACAAGATCCGTCCTTCTTAGGCACGAGCAGTACGGGAATGGCACAAGGACTGAGGCTTTCTCTGATGTAGCCTTTTCCCATCAACTCATCCACTTGTCTTTGCAACTCCTTGGTTTCAACTGGATTGGTTCGGTAAGCAGGACGGTTTGGAAGGGACGCTCCGGGTACTAGATCGATTTGGTGTTCTATCCCACGTATAGGTGGCAAACCACTCGGAGTTTCTTCCGGGAACACATCCTGAAATCTGCTCATCAATGGCTTAAGTTCACTCGGCATCTCCGGTGTAGGGTTAATGGCCATTAGTGATTCTTTAAACACAAGTAAAATGAGAGAAGGTTTAGAAAACAAAGTTTTCTTTACCTGACTTGGTTTAATGTAGAAGTTGGACCTTTTGACCGGTGCCTTGACTGCTTCCTGTTGTTTCTCAAGTTCACGGCTCTTTCTAAGTTGTAACTGATCCTGGTGAACTTCGGATGGAGACAAAGGAACGAGAGTGATCTTCTTGCCTTGATGATCGAACATATGCCGATTGGTGTAGCCATCATGCACAATCTTTTTGTCGAACTGCCAAGGTTTTCCTAAAAGTATATGGCTGGCATCCATAGGCAAAACGTTGCATATGATTTCATCTTGGTATCGACCAATGGTGATTGGGACTGTGACTTGTTCCTTGACGTGCTGAACTCCGTCTTCATTTAGCCATTCAAGCTTGAATGGTCTCGGATGCGGTCTGGTTTCTAGTCCGAGTTTCCTGACAAGCACATCACTAGCAACATTAGTGCAACTCCCACCATCAATGATCAAAGAACAAACTTTGTCATTAATGAAACAACGAGAATGAAAGAGGTTTTCCCTTTGTTCGGTATCACTGTTTTTGGGTTGCACGCTTAGTGTTCTCATGGTCACTAGAAGATTTCCTTGAGCCGGATAGTCATAAGGCTCTTCCTCATCATAGATGGGTCCAGTATCCTCCTCTTCATCGTTTTCAGCTTCAGATTCTATCTCTCCATTCTCAAGTAGAATCATCACCTTTTGGTTAGGGCATTTGTTTGCATAATGTCCTAAACCTTGACACTTGAAGCACCTGATATCTCTGGCTCTACTCGTGGATTCCACGGTTTTGACTTTATCAAAACGAGAAGGTTGATTAGTTTTAAACTCAGAAGTAAAAGATTTACCTTTATCCTGAAAACTAGGCTTAGGTGGATAAGCGGATTTTGGAGCATAAACTGGTTTTGAAAAACCCCTCCTCTTGACTTGTTGTTCTATCAAGATGGCTTTGTGGAGCATGTCCTCAACACTTTGTGCTTTGAGTCAAACGTCTCAGCCTTTGATGAAAATCCCTGTTATAATGACTTGGAACAAAACGCTTTCTCATTAGTTCTGTTAGTTCTTGCCAAGTAGTTATTGGTCTTTCACCTTTTCTTCTCCTAAGAGAAACAACTTGATCATACCAACTAATGGCATAGCCATTGAATTCGGAGGCAGCAAGTCTAACTTTCTTAAGTTCTGAGAGATTTTGACAATCAAAAACCAATTCAGTTTTTCTTTCCCATTCCAAATACGTGTCAGGTTCATTCTTACCTGCAAAGGATGGGATTTTGAGCTTGAGACCACCGAGTCCATCATCTGACCTTTTAGAGAACGGGTTCTCTTCATCTCGGTTTCTATGGCCTCTCCTTGCCGGAAGGTAGAACGGTTGTCATCGAATTCTTCTTCTTCATGACCGTCAAAGGAACGGCTATGTCTCCTTTCCCGGTTCCTTCTTTGGGCTGGCCGCGCTTGGCCTTGTTGATCCTCCTGGATTTTGCCAAGCCTAACATGAACCTCTTCAAGACCTGCGTTCATAGATCTCATCAAATGTTCGGTTAGTGCTTTCATTTGTAAACCAGACAATCCGGATCCAGGATTGTTATTTCCTTCTTCTCCACTATGACTCATTGTTTTCCCTGAAAAACACTTAACAAACGATTAGCAAAAACTCTCTTTCTCTCAAGTGTTTGTCGCCTCACCCACACACGTGTTTTGCTCACTGTTTTTATGGTGATCACATTGAGTTATTTTCTCGATGTTCTTATCAAACAATTCAAGCCAAATCCAGCAAATACTCCCTCACAACAAAGGAGAAAGAAAATACAGAAATTTCGAAGGGAAATCCGTTTAGCCACCTTTTGACTGGATTTCTCCTCAGCCAGCAGGATTTCTCTTCCACCACACTCACAAACTGGATTTCTCCTCAATTTGTTTTAAACCTTATCGGTTTTTTTTTTTTTTTTTTTTTTTTAAAGAGGGTAGAGGATGGCGCGGATTTACAACGGAAAGAGGAAGAAGAGAACAGATATATATATATATATATATATATATATATATATTTTTTTTTTGATTAAGAAGAAAAGAAGATGAACAGCTTTACCAACAAAGATGGCTCTGATACCACGTAATGGAACCCTTGGATGAATTATGCTCTTTGTTGGCGCATTGGATCGATCGGATAGACCAGATAGATTGGATAGATGGTGGATCGAATGAGACCGTCAAGAGATGCATAAGTCTCTTGGTATTCTCCACTCCACGGAACCGAGGAAGTAACCCTTAACCACGGATCTTAGGAGGTTTTCTGCGTTTGAAAGTAACCCTTGCCAAACTCAACGAAATGTTCAAGATGAACAAAGAGACTTCTCTCAAAGAAAAGATCGGGGGCGAGGTCGCCCGTGGCGGCGCCCAGTTCCGGCGTTGATAAGGGGAAGGCTCCCAAAGAGACCGGGCCGAAACGGACGAGTGACGCCAAGAAGGCCTCGCGGGGATCTAAGAAAAAAGATCCCAAACGAGACAACGCTGAAGCGTCCGTTCTGAGCTTGAGCTCGGATGACGCTACTCTTGCAGAGCGCCGGGCTGGCAGCGGTAACAAGGAGGTCGCTGCTGAAAAGCAGGAAACTGCCGAAGAGGCAGCAAAAAGAAAGGCCAAAGCGGCTAGCAAACGGAAGTCTTCTGAGGTCGAGTCGAAGAGTACTCCCGACCAAGCTCCCAAACGTGCCAGATCGGATTCTGCTCTGAATCCTAACGCCTTCTAGTTCAAGTATCATGGGAAGAAACCGCTGTCGACTGATCGTCGTGCCTGTTCTCAGCTGGTTTGGAGTCTTAAAGCTAGAGCGACGGCTGGTCCTCCGGTGGAGGAGTTCCCTTACCGGGATGAATATGAGCAGTGGGCCGCAGATGAAATCCGGGTAAGGCTCACTTTAATCGAATTTTTCTTCATTGTTGTAAAACGGGCTCTCATACGTTTCTATATAGGTGAAAAGCAGCGCGAACCATTTGCTTGGTCGTCTTGGTCGCGATGCGAAGAAGGTCAAAGAGGCCGAGAAGGAGAGGGCTGCGGCGGAGAAGAAATTTCACGAGGCTAGCCTTAGTCTTGAAGTCGAGCAACTCAAGTCAGGGCAGCTCGAAGAGCGAATCATCGAGCTTCAATCCCAAGTTGGGGAGTTGGAGGCTAATAATTCCGAGCTCTCTTCGGCCCTCATCAGGTCGTCGAAGCAGGTCGAGCACTTCAGAGCGGAAGCCGCCCGATTGAGGAAATCTCGCGACGAGATAGCCGTCATTTCCCAGAAGCAGGTCATCAGCTTCTACTCCGACCTGACGGAGAAAATGAAGAAAAGCCTCGAGCAACGAAAAGAGGTCGAGAAGATTGTTTCGTCCCTGGCTTAAGCCTGCGGAGCTCACTCTATTGCGGAGCTTGCCAAGAAGTTGGGATTGGATCTCCCTAAGGCGGCCATTGATAAGATTGAGGACGACGTCGCTAAGTGGGAAGGCAAAGCGAATGCCTTTGACAAAATATTCTTCGCAGAGGGCGAGTTCGACGCTCCTCTGCTGGCACTGCGCTATCCTCGTGATGACCCGTCCGCTCGCCCTACAGGAATCAATGAGTTCGGGTCAAACGCACCCTTGGTGACCTCTGAGGTAGTTTCTCAGCTTAAGTCTTCTGAGCCGCAGGTCGAGAGCACGACCACTGCGACAGTGATCGTTCAAACCGACGCTCCGCCACCGCTCCGACTGACCGCTCCGGTCGAGAACGTAGCCGCAGAGACGGGCGTCGAGCAGCTCAATCCGACTCTGGTTATCCTTACTGACTCGTCCGGGAGACTTGAGTCAGAGGGAGAGCTTCCAAAGGAAGATGAGCGAGCAGAAGATCCTGGCAATGTCTCTGTTCGAGCTGAGGGAAGCAAGAAGGGGACCGAGCTGGAAGACGGCGAGGAGCTGATTGATGTTCTCGGGGATTTATCGCCTTTTAGTTAAAATTTTTCTTGTTTTTGTTTTTACGTGGACTTTGATAACCCGAGATGGGTGTGTATTTCTTTTGATTTGCCCGAGAGGGCTTTTGAACGAGTTTGCCGGTTTCAGCATTTATTAAATGTTTTGAATTCCCAATTGCGTGTCCGATCTGAATTTTCTTTGTTATACATGAGTAACTGGAGTTCGAATACAAACGTGCGATGCGATATCGGCTTTAAGTTTGTACGACTGGTTTTCGCAAGTGCGAATGTAAACGAACGAGAGATTTAGTTCAGCTCGGCTTATTTGATGTTTACATGACTTAGGAATGTGCGAGACGGATCTTGGCTTAAAAGGTAAGTGCTAATATGATTATGCGAAACAGGTCGGCTTATATGGATCATATGACTTATTTCTAAGTACGAATAGCGATATGCGATCAGGTCGGCGTTTATTATCGATATGACTTAGAAATTCTAAGTTCGAATGCAAAGGTGCAAGCAGGGCCCGACTTATGTGCTTTGCATGACTTAGAAGGGTGCGAGAACAGGCTCGGCTTATATGTGTGGATTATTTCACCATGGCATCCATGAGGAACGCATGCAAGACGGATCTTGGCTTTTTGTGGTGCCGAACTAAGTTGATCAGACTTAGTTGTAGGCATATCTAACGACTGGCCAGGAAGTTGATGTGTAAATAGCTCGGAAGCGTCAAAAATGGGAAAATTTGAAATTTTTTTTAAGTTATAGTTGGACCCAAATAGGGCTGCCTACGTACCCAAACGGGATCAAACCATTCGTAGTTCATATTACAACAGAGAACTGCTCGTGGGACTTCGTCGCCCGTGGTTGCCAGGCTGGTCTGAAGACGAGGTGCCGGTCTGAAGGTTGCCGAGCTGGTAAGTCGGGCTTAAGAGTAGAAGCGCTTAAGGTTCATTGAATTCCATGCCCGTGGGACTTCGTCGCCCGTGGTTGTTTCGAGGCGGTAGACACCGGGCTTCACGACCTTGGTGATGATGTAGGGGCCTTCCCAGTTAGCTCCGAGCTTGCCTGCTCCCCATTCTTTCGTGTTTTCGTACACCTTTCGAAGGACGAGGTCGCCTTTGTCGAAGTGTCTGTTGCGGACCCTCTTGTTGTAGTACTGCGAAGCTTGGTTTTGGTAAACCTGCATTTGAAGGAGTGCCAAGTCGCGTAGTTCTTCGACGATGTCGAGGTTGTCGGTGAGTACGGCGTCATTCACCTCGGGGTTCTCGGGTATCAGAGTTCGGCGAATGCTTGATACGTTGACTTCGGCGGGAACCATAGCTTCGCAACCGTGAGATATGGAGAACGGGGTCTGACCGGTTGAAGTGCGAGGTGTTGTACGATGGGACCAGAGGACGCCGTCAAGCTCGTCGGCCCAAAGGCCTTTCTTATTTTCGAGGCGTTTTTTGAGGCCGTCGATGATGGTTTTGTTTGTTGCTTCGGCTTGACCGTTGCCTTGAGGGTAACGCGGAGTTGATTTACTTAGTCGGATGTTCCAGCGTTCGCAAAACCCTTCGAAGAGTTTGGAAATGAACTGGGAGCCGTTATCGGTGACGATTTCGTATGGAAGCCCGTGTCGGCAAATGATGTATTTCCATACGAAGTTTTGCACTTCCTTGTCCTGGATCCGGACGTATGCCTTAGCCTCCACCCACTTTGTGAAATAGTCGGTCATGACGAGCAAGTACTTGCGTTGTCTTGAGGACGGGAGAGGGCCAACGATATCCATTGCCCAGCGCATGAAGGGGTAGGGCGTGACTACCGAGGTAATCAGCTCGGTGGGTTGATTGATCATCGGAGCATGCCTTTGGCAGAATTCACACTTCTTGGCGTATGTCTCGCAGTCCGTCATCATGGAAGGCCAATAAAAGCCAGCATTTTTTACTTTCAGAGCGAGAGCTCGGCCGCCAGAGTGGTTGCCTCCGGCTCCGTCGTGTGTCTCTTTGATCACGCGGGAGATTTCATCGCCATTGATGCATTTGAGAAAGACGCCTGTTGAGGTCCATCGACAGAGTTGGTCGCGTACCATCGAGTACTTTGCACCACGGGCTCTAAGGCGACGTGCTGCCCATCGATCCTTTGGTACTTTTCCATCTGCTAAGTATAGCATAAGTTCGACGTGCCAGTCTACGCCGTCGGTTCTTGGTTCGTTGAGAAGCTCCATCGAGTCGTCATACTCATCCCCTTGATAGGTCAGAGTGCAGATCTCTCCGGGCTGTATTATGCTGGAGTGGGGTATGGTTGCTACAGGGATGGTACGTCGCAGGTCGGGATCGATACTGGTAGCTAGGGCTGCCAGAGCGTCTGCAGCCGTGTTCTTCTTCCGAGGTATCTTCAGGAGCTCGAAGGTCGTAAACTCCTTTGCAAGCAGTTGAACGAGCTTGAGATAGGCGTCCATTCGGTCGTCTTTGGCATCATACTCGCCGTTGAATTGATTTGCGACAAGCTGGGAATCACAAAAAGCACGGATGTGGCCGATTTTCATTCTCCGAGCAAGTCGGAGGCCGGCCAAGAGTGCTTCGTACTCGGCTTCGTTGTTGGAGGCCGGGAATTCCAGGCGAAATGATTGCTCCAAACTCTTGCCGGTGGGAGACTCGAGTTTTATGCCGATTCCTGACCCGAGGCGTGAAGACGCACCATCGACGTGCAAGGTCCAACGTTCTATTGGCGTTTCATCGTAAGTCAGCTCGGGAGGTAGCTCTATGAGGAAGTCGGCAAGGACTTGTTGATAACACTCATATTTTACCCATTTTTACTATTATAAGTGAGTACTTTAATAAGCATTTCACTAAGGTTTTGATGCATAAACACTAGATTTCGAGTATTTGGTTGTTCAAGACTCTTTTCAGGAAATCTTAGCAAAAGACGCATATTTTGGAGCAAAATGGACAATTCCGGAAACAGTGCCCGAGGACAGAAGTTCAACACCAAATGAAGGCCTTCCCACCACGAGATCAAGCTCATATTTGGAGAAAAGGTAGCCTTATCAGCTGTCTTTCACCTCGAAGTGGTTTGAGAACAATCCCACGGATGGATCTCCAGGTATGAAGGAAGCAAGAAGGTCTGTCAAGCACCCGGAAGGACGAGCTGGTCGCGCCACGGCCAAACCAGACGACCAGTGGCCGCGCCACGGCCAGTCGCTCGCGCGGCCAGGCCACTCACGGATTCCCGAGCCCATTTGAAGCCCAACTTAAACCCGCAGCCGTCTTATGCAAGCCAAGACCTAATCCACGACCTAGGGCACTTGAAGACCTATATATACTCGACCTTTAGGGTTTTTTAGGGCATCACCACTTAGCATCACGAAATTCTCTTGTTACAAACTTCTCTTGGCGGCCGCGAATCTTTGATTCGTGGTTTCCACTTTGTTCTTTGAGGGAGATTGATTTGTTCTTGAACCCTCTTTTATTTTAATCGATTTATACAAGTTATGCATTCATCAATCACGTTTTCTACTTCTTCTTTTATGTCTGAGTAGTTTACTTTCGTTGGGTGTTCTTTAAGGGGATCTATGGGGAATTTCATTAACTGTTGTTGAACCGATTGTTTAGGCCGAAGATTAGGATTTTCTGTCTCACCTTATTCGTTCTTATTGCATGAGTCTAGCGTCATGAACTATATTCTGATCGCAGGGTCTTGAGAACGGCTAACGTCCTGAATCTCAGATCCAGACCAAAATAGGGTAGAGAGCATCCTTTAAAAGATGTCTGAATGCTTATCGTCCTGATCTTATTGCGTGTTCGTCTAGTACGTAGGATACGAAAGTATACCTATGGAATAGAAGTTTGCAGATCGACCTAGTTTGATAAAATAGGTTGTTAAAACCAGTGAATCAGTTTGGGGAAAATCGCCTAGTCTCGCTTGCTTAACTTTTGTGTGCTTTGATTTCTAGTTAGAACCCCATAGATTTCCCGAGAAGATTCCCAACGTGTTCGCCCACTTGCTTTTAAATCGAGATTTACGCACTTCCATACTTTACTTTTCCTGCACTGCTTGCCTGATTTCCTTTTTACAAATCCTTTAGTTTATTTTCCTTTTCCCGTTGGTTATAGAAAATGCTGACAACCTTCTCTATATAAGGCGTGGTACTGCTTTATTTATTTTTTGCAAGATTCGTGACACTCATTCTCAAACCCCCAATTCTCTGCGTCTTTGGTTGTCCTGATTTTCTGTTTTGCAGTTGACCTCCTCCCTGTGGTTCGACACCCTAAGTACTACAACGCACGATGTGCACTTGCAGTTTAGGGTCCTACAAATTCAAAAGCTCGACGAGTCCCCAAAGAAATCCTCCAAACTCGGACGACTATTTAGACCCCATCAAGCTTTTTGGCGCCGTTGCCGGGGAGGCTGCGTTTCGCTGTCCAAGACAAAAGGTCAGGATCACAACTCAAAGACATTCTTTTCTCTAACTTCTAGATTTCTTTCTATGAGTTTCAGAGACTACCATATCATGGAACATACGAGGAACAACCCCTACATGCCTCCGAACTCACGCCCACCTGCAGAATTTCTGCACCATCTTCGGAGACCGCCGCCGGCGCCCCAACCACACGAACGCTTCACGCCTCAAGGAGGATTCCTACCTCCTATTATTCACGGAAGCGAGAGTCTCCACCTCCAGACTCCGCCCCATGCTCAGAACAATCAGAAAGCCACACCTGCTCCCTTGTACCAGCGACTGGAGAACCTTATTGAGGCAATAACGGTAATGACTGATTATCAAGCAAAATCTGAAAGACCTTTGCACGCTCGGATGGACTCTATCCAAGGTGAAGTCTTCCACAAGCTCCAGGAAGTCGCCAACAACGTAAAAGTATTGGAAAACCGCACTTTTGGCAGCATCAACAAACTATCCAAGACTTCCGAGGACTTGGCAGATCATAGAAGGGTCCTGAACCGCGGACTAGGCGATGTCCGCGCCCTGAAATACGAGTTCGAGAAAACTCGTGGGACCACCTACAGCATCATGGGCCAGATGGAGAAAGACATCCAGGAAAGGGAGCGCGCCCAGCGTCGTAAGATTGAGTCACAAGTCAAAGACTTGAGAGACGAAGTCGAGAACATAGGAAAGGGTCAAAAGAAGAACGAAGCCATCTTGGCTAGACTATCCAAGGAACAGAGGAGGCTCGACGGGATAATCAATAAGCTTATAGGAGGACACGAAGCCCTAGCCTCTGGAGCCGAGAAAGCACCCTGTTTTTTCGCCCAAACCCATCTGATACACGAACCGACCCTTCAGGAAGAGTCACCCGAACTGACTGAGGACGGACCTGCCGCAGGCATCACCATCCACACAGAGAGACCTCCTACGCTGCATATCAAGAGGGAAAGATTGATAGAATTCCACAAGAAAGTGGAGGGAATCCCGGAGATCATAGGATTCGGTGAAGCATGGGAAGGCTATGGCTTAAAAGAATACTTTGAAGACAGTTTGGAGAGCTTGAGCGAGATCAAGGTTCACTTTGGTCAAGCAAGACGCTCGATCCCCTCTGCCAGAGCCGCCTACTTCTCCCGCGCTGAGAAATACGAAAGCTACACCAATAGGATCTCCCGAGAGAACCTCGACGAGTTCAACGAGGTAGTCCGAAGCCTTCCGCCAGGTATCACGTTCACTGAAGCATGGACGGAACACCTCATTGGGCACTGTTTCTGTGAAAGCAATGAGACCATGCTAGAGATACAAGACCTTTTCGCGCGAGCAAGGTCAGGAAGGGCATTTCGCACCCTGCACAAGTCAAGAAGCCTCGGTCGATTTCTCGTCTCATGCGAAATCAAAGGAGTCAAGGTCGAGGCACTATGCGACCCCGACTCGACTATCAGCGTTCTGCCTACCTACGCGGTGTGAGAACTCGGGATCAGGCACGCCCACGCAACGGAAGTAGTGATTGGTCTGGCGGATCAATCCTTCGCTGCCCCGAAGGGAGTCATTTATGACCTCCCGGTCATCATTGGCAATTGTAGAATCCCGACAGACTTCTACATAGTCAAGACACGCCAAGGAGAAGCTGCACCTCTCATCTTGGGATGGCCGTTCTTTGCCACTGCAGGAGCCATCATGGACTGGCCAAACAGGCGAGTCTCATTCGCCAGTATCGACGGGAAAAAGTTCTATCCCGCGGTACCTTACACCATGGAGAAACACCTTCTTGAGAAGGATGAAGATGCCGTCATGGAAAGACTCGAGGAGCCTTTAGCAGAAGAGGGCGCACAAAAGGCAAAAAGACCTTGCCTAAGGTCGAACTCCACCTCCAACTAAGCTCCCAAACTACCAAAGTCTAGCTAAAAGACTTTAAACAAGAGCGGCTCAATGGGAGGCAACCCATTTTAGGTATTCTCTTTCTCATCTCTTTAACCATAATAATTTTTAGTTTTGCTTTCTTCTTAGTTTACACCATTTTCATAAACCCCAAAAGCACAAAAAAATCAGAAAAACCCAAAAAGACCAAAAATATGAAAAATGAGCTTCGAAGAACACTCACCGGGCGATGAACCGCCCGTGGGCCGGCCAGAAGGAGCATGGCCGCGCCACGAGCCACGATGGCGCAGAGGCAAGACGCCTGGCCGCGGCCGCGACAACCCGTCGCGCGGCCGGCCTTCGTCTGCGACACTTCCCGTCCCGACCTCACCAAACTGGACCTCCTTCAACCTGTTTCAAGCCTTTCAAGCTTCCTCCTTGATTCAATGGCCTGAACACGACCTAAAGACCGCAAGATCGCTTCCACAATCGCGGCAAGTTGCTGTTGCATCAAAGATGGTGAGACAAGACAAGACTCCATCCAAGATAAGTTAAGCCAATGACTCATCTCTCTACTCACTTCTTCCAGCACGTTCAACGGACCTGTATCCACGAAAACGAAGAAGAACACCACGGTTCCAGAGGATGAAAACCGCAGTGCAAGCTCCAGAAGGAAGAAGATGCAACTTCCTTCACCAAACCGCGAAGAGGAAAGTTTCCGAAGACTAGCTTCTCTCTTCCGCGACTGAGACCTTTACCGAAGCCAAGTAAGGATTTCATATGGCATTGAAGTTCATACTAGCAACACCTGTCTTCTGGGATCCCGAACAGATCACTGGATAGGCCAGCATAGACCCAAACTTCAAGTCAAGTTTCTGAGGTGGCGTAATCTTCAAGACGCAAGGAAGGAAGATTTTCCATCTCTCATTCACGGTGTTATCAAAGGTCAAGGAACCGAGACGAGTACTCAACAACCGGAGTACCTGTTCTTCTCAACAAAGGCGTGCCCCAATCATCACCATCACCAGCCGCCAACATCACCACCACACGCCCACCACCACCATCCGAAGCAAGGAAGCTCAACCACACAACACATTTTCTTTCGAGCTAAGTTTTCGATTTCTTTTGTTCAATCAAATCGATTCTAAGCAGGGACATAAGGATAATGATCAACTCCTTAGCTCAATCATACCACACGCCCATACCAAACCCAACGCCACTTTCAAGTAAGTCTTCACAAGCTTGTACTTGAATTTACCTATCTTTTTCACCTCACTCGATTTAAACAAACTGGGGACAGTTTGATTTAAGTCTGGGGGGGGGGGTTTCTTATATTACTAATCATACTTTTATTTGATGAGTCTTATGCATACTTGCATCATTTATCGAGTCGTTTTATAGAGTCAAAACTTTTTTTTTCTTTTAGTCGGAAACTATGAACTTTGTTAGGTACAAGTCACTTCGAAACAAGGAACCTTAATGACCATTCTCACGGATTTGGAAGCAAGGTTTACTAAGTCGAACACGGCGAGTGGATCATTCCAGCGGAGAAAGTTCTAATCTCTAGAGTACTCGAAGGATCTTGCGTTGACTCCGCACCTAATGAATCAAAACTTCTCGTCAAGGGGCTTGAGGTACTTCGATCTGTGCTCCTCTTTTAGACTCTAGCGTGACTAAGTAGATGCAATGCAACCTCTCCTTGATCTTCCCTTGTTATAGAAAAGAAAAAAAAAATAGAATGAAAAGTTTTAGTTTGAGAATGGCAACCAGAGTTCCTTAAAGGACAATGACGGTTCGCAGCAATCATGTAAACTTCAAAGAAGTGATCATTCTCAAGCTAAGAAGAAAAGAAAAAAAAAATGGAATAAGAAAGTCGATAGAAAAAATAAAATGATACCCTAGAAAAGTAGGGAGAAATCGACTAAGGGAAGAGAAAATAGGAGAGTTGTGTCTGAAATGTCTATGTCTAGATGTTTGGAAGAGAAAGTATAGTGTCTCGTCGACCAATACTCCCTCGACAGAGACCGCACGCCTAAATGAATAAAGGAGTCAACAAGGGAAAGCTCGAAATACTCAAAGAGACCGTGAAGCGTATCCGGGAAGGGTGAAAAGCTCAAGGTAACTAGACCCAAACGCCTTGAAGCTGAATTCCGAGTTATGTGGCTCAACAGGTCGATTGCTAGACTTGATTGGTTCCCAAGTATTGGTGAGTTTCCACGTTTTCAAACCTCTTTTCCTTACTTAGATTTTTGTTTTGTTTGAGGACAAACAAAGTTTAAGTCTGGGGGAGTTGATAACACTCATATTTTACCCATTTTTACTATCATAAGTGAGTGCTTTAATAAGCATTTCACTAAGGTTTTGATGCATAAACACTAGATTTCGAGTATTTGGTTGTTCAAGACTCTTTTCAGGAAATCTTAGCAAAAGACGCATATTTTGGAGCAAAATGGACAATTCCGGAAACAGTGCCCGAGGACAGAAGTTCAACACCAAACGAAGGCCTTCCCACCACAAGATCAAGCTCATATTTGGAGACAAGGAAGCCTTATCAGCTGTCTTACACCACGAAGTTATTTGAGAGAAATCCCACGGCTGGATCTCAAGTTATGAAAGAAGCAAGAAGGTCCGTCAGGCATCCGGAAGGACAGGCTGGCCGCGCCACGGCCGACCTAGACGACCAGTGGCCGCGCCACGGCCGGTCGCTCGTGCGGCCAGGCCATTTGCGTTTTCTGAGCCCATTTGAAGCCCAACTCAAACCCGAAGCCGTCTTATGCAAGCCAAGACCTAATCCACGACCTAGAGCACTTGAAGACTTATATATACTGGTTGTTTAGGGTTTTTTAGAAGAGAGACGAAAAACACAAAGTGATAGATTTCTTTCGGTGGCCGCGAGTCTCTGGTTCGCGGTTTGCCTTTGTTCTTTGAGGGAGATTGATTTGTTCTTGAACCCTCTTTTATTGCAATCGATTAATACAAGTTATGCATTCATCAATCACATTTTCTACTTCTTCTATTATGTCTGAGTAGTTTACTTTCGTTGGGTGTTCTTTAAGGGGATCTATGGGGAATTTCATTAACTGTTGTTGAACCGATTGTTTAGGCCGAAGATTAGAATTTTCTGTCTCACCTTATTCGTTCTTATTGCATGAGTCTAGCGTCATGAACTATATTCTGATTCTTGAGAGCGGCTAACGTCCTGAATCTCAGATCCAGACCAAAATAGGGTAAAAAGCATCCTTTAAAAGATGTATGAATGCTTATCGTCCTGATCTTATTGCGTGTACGTCTAGTACGTAGGATACGAAAGTATACCTATGGAATAGAAGTTTGCAGATCGACCTAGTTTGATAAAATAGGTTGTTAAAACCAGTGAATCAGTTTGGAAAAAATCGCCTAGTCTCGCTTGCTTAACTTTTGTGTGCTTTGATTTCTAGTTAGAACCCCATAGATTTCCCGAGAAGATTCCCAACGTGTTCGCCCACTTGCTTTTAAATCGAGATTTACGCACTTCCATACTTTACTTTTCCTGCACTGCTTGCCTGATTTCCTTNATTTCCCGAGAAGATTCCCAACGTGTTCGCCCACTTGCTTTTAAATCGAGATTTACGCACTTCCATACTTTACTTTTCCTGCACTGCTTGCCTGATTTTCTTTTTACAAATCCTTTAGTTTATTTTCCTTTTCCCGTTGGTTATAGAAAAGGCTGACAACCTTCTCTATATAAAGCGTGGTACTGCTTTATTTATTTTCTGCAAGATTCGTGACACTCATTCTCAAACCCCCAATTCTCTGAGTCTTTGGTTGCCCTGATTTTCTGTTTTGCAGTTGACCTCCTCCCTGTGGTTCGACACCCTAAGTACTACAACGCACGCTGTGCACTTGCAGTTTAGGGTCCTACAAATTCAAAAGCTCGACGAGTCTCCAAAGAAATCCTCCAAATTCGGACGACTATTTAGACCCCATCACTTGTGCCTTCGCGCAAGTCCGAGTCCAGTATTCAATGTCGTACTCAGACAGCTCGATTGCCCATTTGGCCATTCTGCCTGATTGGGTGGGACTGTGAAGTATGGTTCGAAGCGGGTGACTCGTGAGGACGGAAATCGTATGCGATTGGAAGTAAGATCGGAGTTTTCGCGAGGCGACGACTAGAGCCAAAGCCAATTTTTCTAAGGTCGGGTACCTGGTTTCGGCCCCGTCTAGAGATTTGCTGATGTAGAAAATCGGTTTTTGTTCTCCTTGGTCCTCTCGAACGAGGACCCCACTGATCGCCGAGCTGGAAATGGCGACGTAAAGGTACAGAGTTTCGCCGTCTTCCGGTTTTGCTAAGATTGGGGGTGTTGATAGATGGGCCTTGAGCTGTTGGAAAGCCTCCTCGCACTTTTTGTCCCATTCGAAACGCTTGTTCCCTCGAAGCAGTTGATAGAACGGAAGGCATTTATCTGTTGATCGTGATATGAAACGATTCAGAGCGGCAATCCTCCCTGTAAGCCTCCGGACTTCTCTCGTGTTTGTTGGGGAGGGCAGGTCGAGGATTGCGGAGATCTGCTTCGGGTTTGCTTCGATACCGCGCTGCGTAACTAGATAGCCGAGAAATTCCCCCGAAGTCACTGTGAATGTGCACTTGGTTGGGTTGAGCTTTATGTCGTACTTGTTAAGGATGAAGAAACACTCTTCTAGGTGTCGGATATGGTCCTCAGCTTTTGCAGATTTAACCAGCATGTCGTCTATATATACTTCCATAGTGCTGCCGAGCTGATTAGCGAACATTTTGTTTACTAATCGCTGGTAAGTTGCGCCGGCGTTTTTCAGGCCTAACGGCATCACTTTATAGCAGTACGTACCCCTATCTGTAATAAAAGCTGTCTTTTCTCGATCGTCGGGGTGCATGACGATCTGACTATAGCCTGAAAATGCATCCATGAAGGAGAGGAGTTGATTGGCTTCGACAAGCTGGTCGATCTGAGGGAGAGGAAAACTATCTTTTGGGCAGGCCTTGTTGAGATCAGTGAAATCAACACGTACTCTCCACTTTCCGTTTTTCTTTTTTACCACCACGGGGTTTGCCAACCAATTCGGATATTTCACCTCGGCTATAGATCCAGCCTTGAGCAGTTTGTCGACCTCATCATGAACCACCTGTGCTCGTTCTGGTCCGAGCTTTCGCCTCTTCTGTTTGATTGGTTTGAAAGTGACGTCGATGTTAAGTTCATGACTAGTTATCTCCGAGCTGATCCCTTTCATATCTTCCATCGACCACGCGAAAGTTGCCACGTTTTGGCGCAGAAAGGCAATTAGCTCGTCCCGCATACTTGGAAGCAGCTCGGTACCAATCCCAACACATCGGTCTGGGTTGGCCTCATCGATGCTGATTTGAATCACCAGTTCGCTTTTTGGCTTCTCGTGATGGACGACTCGAGGATCGAAATCATTCTGGCTGCCAATAGTGAAAGTATTGCGAACACGTTGCTTGTCTATGTAGCAATGGCGGGACTCGCGTTGGTCACCTCGAAGTGTGTAAACTCCTCTTTTGGCCGGGAATTTAAGGCACTGGTGATACGAGGATGGGATGGCTCGCATCGAGTTTATCCACGGGTGCCAAGTATGGCATTGTATATAGCCGGTCTGTCAATGACATCGAAATCGACGATCTTCATCACCCCTCCAACTAGGGTGTGTAGTTGGATAGTCCCGATCGTAGAGATCGAGTCTCCCGTGAATCTTGTGAGCGGTCTAGGTGCGATCTTGATCTCGCTCTCCTTTATACCCATCTTCTAGAGTGTCGTTTTAAAGATTACGTCGACCGAGCTGCCTGTATCGATGAGGATCTTGGAGACCTCGTCCTGACCCATTCTCAGTGAGATAACGAGAGGATCGTTATGAGGACGGTCTATATCTTTGGCGTCATCTTCAGTGAATGTGATCAGAATATCATCATTATAGAGCGGGGTTTCGTTCTTGACGTTCACAGCTCGGCGTTCGTGCGTTTTAATCGAATTTATCGATTCAGTGCAAGTGAGGAGTCCGCCCATGATCATGTTGATTACTCGTCGAGACGAATCTGGCGGGGTCGGCGCAGCGTCGTCGCGCGCTCTTTTCGGGGCGTGCTCATCTCCGCCCTGACGCGGTTCGGGCCTTTTGATGATTTGTTTGTTACCGTTCTCAGGTCAGTTTTGATTTCCTCCAGGATTCGGTGGGCGATCATCGAGGTTGATTTCGCCTTTCTTCCATTTTCGTATTAATCTTCCTGTTAAGGTTCTGCATTCTTCCTCGGCATGACCCGATCTGCCATGCCATCTGCAGTAGGAATCCGGGTTCGAAAGATTTTCGTCAGGTCGGTCAGCTCTTCGATCCCATGTGTTCCAGCGAGGTGATCAGGATACTGCGGATACGTTCGATTTCCGAGATTTATCTTCCCGATCATAATGCTGTCTCGGCTCCTGGTAGTCCTCGTATTTATCCTGAGCTGCCTTCCGTTTGTCCTTGGCGGCCTCTTCGCGTTGTTCTGCGAGAGTTTCTTCTTCCAGACTCATGAACCCTTAGCTTTATGAAGCACGTCCTCCAGCATTCTCGGTCTCCCGGTCTTCAATCTTTCGCGAAACAGCTGGTTTTTTCGGAGGTTTTGCACCAGTGCGGAGATCGCGCTATCTTCGGACGCGTTGGTCCGTGATACGATGTCTCGGAAGCGAGTTATGAAATCCTGGAGGGTTTCGTTTTTGCCTTGGACACAGGCCCAAAGGTCTAGAGTGAAGGTCGCTTGCTCGATGTAGATGGAATAGTGTTTGAGAAACGCTTGCGACAACTGATCGTAGGTCGTAATGGAGTGCGGCTTGAGTGGGGAGAACCAGGTGAGGGCGCTTCCACTCAAACTTTCGACGAAATATTGGCAGCATCTCGCGTCGCGTTCCTCATCGTGGAAACGTGCTTGAGCCATGGCTATGTCGAACTCCGTGAGGTGCTTGTTGGGATTGCTCTTCCCGTCGTAGGAAGTCAGATTCTTGAGCTTTCCGTGGTCTCTGAGCGGGATGCTCGTAATGTTGGGAGCGAAGGGTGTCTGTTGCGTGAGTTGCAACATCTTGTGGAGCTCGGGTGCTGACGATATGGCTCGGTGAACTTGAGATCCTATCGCGCTGATCGGCTCTTGCATGAGTTACATGGCTCTGGCATCCGCACTGGGTGCTAAGGGGTTCGGTGCTAAAACCGGAGTTGTGATGACCGGGGGATGGATCGGCCTGATCCCGGCATTCGACGCCGCTATGTCTCTTTGCTGTCCCGAAGTTGATCAGTTGGGGTATCTCCAAACAACGTTCTGTTGAGTCCCGATCTAGTTTGGAAAGCGGGTTGTTGTGGTTCCGGAGTGCCGATGGTGTTACGGGCTCCTGGTTGCCGAAGATTGTCCAGCTCGTCACGGTAAGCGATTTGTTGAGCCTGCATCTCGTTTAGGCGCAGCATGACAGTCTGCATGAAGGTCATCACATCGGGAGGTGGTGGTGATGCGTTGTTGACACCCGATGTGTTCCGTGGGAGGTTCTGGTCTCCAGCCCCGGTAGTAGTATCCTCTGGCGGTGGTGTCCCGACCATCTTCGAGCTTTTAGGCTTTTCAAAGACTTGTCTCTCTTGTCCCCACAGACGGCGCCAATTGTAATAACTAAAATCCGATCTAGAGAAAGAATAAGAGTTTGTGGGGGAAAAGAGTAAGTCTTTATTGATTTAAGCCGTAGCTCGGAGATAGTAGAGCGGTGGTTAGGTCGTCGGAATAAGAACGCCGACCTAAACCTTTTAAACGGTGAATCGAGATTTAGAACTGAATGCCGGAGCTAAGTTTGCCCTAGGTCTCGAGAGTAAAATTGCGGATCTGGCGAATGAACCATCCTTCCTCTATTTATAGCGGACCTAAGTCGGTCATTTGAACTCCTTCCTTTTCGGGGAAAAGAAAGATTTCTTTTATCTTCAGCCGACCTCCCGCTCTTTTCGGAAGATTTCCTTTTTCTTCGGAAGGCGGCGCCGACCTCTACGTCATGACGAATCGAGTGGGCCGAGGAACCCTAATTTGAATGGGTCGAGATGGGTTCAGTGGGGGCCTTTTAGAAGGGTGCTAAACCCATCTCTAACACAAAGGGCATTACATTCCATTGGTATCGACCAAAAGGGACTGTAAATGCTGTTTTATATCGATCATTCTCTGAAATTTGAATTTGCCAAAATTCTGATTTTAAATCAAATTTTGAAAATATGTGTGCAGAATAAAGTTTTTGATGTAAATCTTTTTTATTTGGTATTGGATATCTAATCCATTTTAAGGCAGTGTTCAGAGGTTTGTAGTTAATTACTAACCTTGGGGTGTCTCTTTCAATTTCAGAATTTTTATTAACATAAAATGCGGCGCAAGACCAGGGTGATCTTGATTTTGAAACTAAGCATTTGGCCAAAAGATCTGAAATTTCTTTTCTACAGTGGGTTTCTAATTCAGAGTTCATTTTTTGTAGGAATTTCTTTTTCATCGAAATTTCCTTCATACGGCAAATCAACAATGTGTTGTTTGCGGTTCCAAAAGACAGTCGGTAAATCAGAACAAATTTCTTTTTCAAATAGTTTATTTAAATTTGAATTTTTTTCTTTTATTTTGGTTGTACTTAAAGCATCTTTTGTTTTTTTTTTGTAGTAAAAATTCTTTTTCAAGTTTTCTAAGTAGAACGTTTTACTATGTATTAAAGAATTTAAGAAATTCTTTTGTATTGAACAGGCTTTTATCAGATTTAGGCTTCGCCTTTTTAGGGATTCTAGAAATTGAAAAGATAATTTCTTATCTTGGGTTTTGAATGAGATCAAATCATTCATAACTTTGTATGGCATGATTAAGTTTATGAACGGAGTTCCTAGGATAACATTTTGGTATATATCATCACTAAGGACGAATGCAGTTTTGATGAAGATATTATCTTTTAAAATTGAGGCTTCTGTTTTAGATGTTATGCGAAGTTTAGAATTGTTTGCAGCAGATAATGTTTCACGTGTTTCGAGACATTTTGGAACAAGCCCGGGCTTGATGCAATTAAGATCAGCACCTGTGTCAAACAGAGCGATCGTGTCGAGTTTGTAAGTCTCAGAGAAAACAATTGTGACTTTTATTTTATACTTTCGAGAGGTGATTTCTCTCAGGACATAGAAGAAATCATTGGGGACTCTAGCTAGAAATTTTTCTTCCCAAAAGGGTTGGTTTGAATCCTGACAGAGTAGTACTCTAATGAGAAAGGTAATTTTATACCATTGGAAATCGCTTAATCTTTTACATTTTAGATTTGAAAGGAGTTATGCGTTTTTGTCTCTAAGAACGGAGGGGTCTCCTATAAAATGTAAGGTTATGGCTATGACTAAGGTAGCCACAGCATCTTGTTGGGGATTTCCAAGATTATCTAGAATTGGCACATTGTCTTCATCTATTTTGACGGCCTCAAGAATTTCTATGCGTTGCTGATCGTTTAGGTAGTTATCCCACCATCCTTTAAGCTGGCCTGAAAACCCAGCTATAAGGAGTTCAGCTACGGTCCTATCCTCGTTTCCTATTTGGGTTCTATAGACGTTTGCGGCCATTGTCATTTTCTGGAGAAAGCTCAAGATGTTGTACTCAGATATGCCCTCTATATTCCAGTTAATCTTATGCTTAAGTGGCTGGTTGAACCGCTCAAATTAACCGCCCATATTATCCAAAATGAAGACAAAGGTCCTCTCTACTTTCAGTAATGGGGACAGCTTTTAGGACCTGTTTAATGTTTAATAGATCTAGAAGAAGATGACAATACCTCAATAACATCCGTAGAAAAGTTTTCGTTTGCCTCTTGTTAAACCCCAACACCAGAAGAGATTCCTTTCACATTGTATCAAAGATATTGCTTCCGAGTTATCTTACAGCAAAAAAAAAAAAATTATAATCGAGAATCTTGTAAATCACTAATGACTTATTTGGAAAGATTTAAAAAGAACAAAAAACTTTTCGTACAGTAAGTCTTCTACTGTAAGGTTTTCTAGCCATCTTATTTCCTTGTAGAGCTGCTTCATCATCATTAGATGATTCTTTTTCATAATCAGAGCTCACTCTCAACCAGCAAGATCATTTTCTTCAATAATCTAGTAAAATTAACAAGAAAATGAATAAGAAACACATTTGCTAAAAGACAAGAAACGATTATGGGCAGAAAAACAATGTACAAAGCAGAGACATCAACAAAACATATATAGTTATTTTCTTCTTACAACTCTTTTCCTCGTACCTTCATAAGATCAATATCCACACCCACTATGTATCGTATCTTATTGGGTATGTCCCGTTGGTCACTATTCTGTTGATCATTTTTTTTTTGGTTAGATTGCTAAAAAAAATAACAAGTAAAACAAACAATCCAACCAAAAATTAGGACCACTAGACCAGATCCAGACCCATGAGAAACTTAGATCACTAGGGAACTAAACCATTTGGTTATAATTCAATTGAATTTGAACTCGAATGGTTCCATTTAATTGTCAAAATTTTGTTAGGCGGTCATCGGGCATTCATGATTGGCCTAGCCCTTATCTCAAAAATCGGACTTAAAATGAAGATTAATTGAGTGTTATTTTTATATTATTTTATCTAGTATATATCATTGAATTTATATAAAAATTTAAATCTATATAAAAAAGTATATCAAATTTAGATCAAATTTTAAATCTATATCCAAAATCTTATTTCTATTTAAACTAAGTATATAATGGATAAATGGTCTTTTATGGCACTTTGCAAATATTAATGATACCATATGCCACATTTGAACTTTAATTGCATTACATGACACTTGCCACTTGCCAATGGAAATGACTAATATATCTTAGACAAAAAAAAATGATATAAATGTTTGGTGTTAGTATTTTTGACTATTGTTCACACTTATAAATACTGTAAAAAAGTGAAAGTTATATAATAGAGTAACATTTAAAGAGCGTACATGCGTATAATATGAATTGTGAGAGTTGATGTCTTATGAAGACATTTTGACCAGTGATGGACGCCTGAGATCTTTTAAAAGGTGGACAGAGGACGATTCAAATATATGTAGAATGGACAACGCATATATATATATTGTATTTAAAAATGATATCAATAATAGTTTTGTTATCACTTTTTATCATTTTTGAATCTTGTGATTTTTGATGTCGTGAAGAAAGAGGAGAGTAAAGAGGAGGAGAAAGAGTGAAAGACGATTTGGAAAAAAAAGAGCAAAACAAATGAATATGAGAAATGAAAACAGCCAAAAAATTAATAAAACAAATATTAAAGATAAAATAATGATTTAGTCATAAATGATAGGTACATATGAAGTTTGAAATGGTTGGGAAAAAAGTACAATGCCATGGAGTGTAAATAATATCTCTAGGTGTTATAAACAATAGTAAAAGTACAAAATAATGACACTTACATAAAAGTTTTATATTTAAATTTACTATTAAATTATTTCCACGTTAATGACTTGTAAAAAGTAGAATGGTCCCGATTGGTTAGGACACATAGCTTTTATTTATTGGTTACGACAATCTAAAATTTTAGGATGATAGATAGAGAATGAAACTGACTTATCATAACATACGTAGGATGATGGATAGAGTAAAAGTACTAAAATATGACATTGACATAAAAAGTTTATATCTAAATTTACTATTAAATTATATCCACGTGAATGACGTGTAAAAAATAGAATGGTCCAAATTGGTTAGGACATATGGCTTTCTTCATAACATACGTAGGATGATGGATAAAGTAAAAGTACTAAAATATGACATTGACATAAAATATTTATATTTAAATTTACTATAAATTATATTCACGTTAATGACTTGTAAAAAATATAGTGGTCCAAATTGGCTAGCACATATCGCTTTGATTTATTGGTTACGACAAGTTAAGATTTTATGATGATGTCATTACATATGTACTTGTCTTTTTTATCTACAAACATAAAAAGTCACACATCGATAATAGTAAAACACATCCATGATATATACTTGCTATAAATAATAGGGACTGAAGCCCAATTCATTATGGATTTTGAGTCCAAATTTAGTAAAATATTTTATAATTAATATGTGAGTTAAATGATTTTTAAGTGCCTAAGTACATTCGTTGATCTTATCCATTCGTTGATCTTATCCATTCTTTGATCTTATCCAGTTCTTGAACTTATCCATTTGTCGATCTTATCCACTCGTTGATCCTATCCACTCGTTGATCCTATTTACTTGTTGATCATATCCACTCATTGATCTTATCCAATGATGAAGAATTGATAATCATAAACTTTTTTTAACACTCCTCCTTAATTATCCATCATCATTGATGTGTTGCGTACTGCCTCGTTAAAAATCTTATCATGGAAAAACCCAATGCGACACGAATTCCGATAAGGGGAAAAGAGTGCAATAATGCTCCCCCTTGAGTATCCATTATTGTGAAGTTGCGCGATACCTCGTTAAAAACATTTCCATAGAAAACTCAGTGGGACAAAAACCATGGTAAAGAGAAAAAGAGTACAACAACATCAAACTCCCCCTGTAAATGATGGATCGCATCTTCTCTTCACAAATCTCGTAGATGCTGTATTCCAATACTATGAACATGCTTCTTGAATGTTGTAGTAGGAAGCGCTTTTGTGAAGATATCAGATGCGTTGTCACGTGAACGAACATACTGAATATACACTTCTTTATTTTTCTCGAGCTCTGGAGTATAAGAGAAAAACTTTGGAGGGATATGATTCGTTCTATCGCTCTAGATATAACCTTTTTTAATTTGAGTGACACAAGCAACATTGTCCTCAAACACTTTTGTTGGTTTTTATCTGTGATTATTCCGCTTGCTTCTTGTATATGATGATATATGGATCTGAGCCATACACATTCTCTGCATGCTTCATGAAGTGCAATAAAATCCGCATGATTTGAAGAAGTGACGACCAAAATTTGCTTATGGGATCGCCAAGAGATCGCAGTTCAACTCAATGTGAATACATATCCTGTTTGCGATCGTGCTTTATGTGGATCTGATAAAAATCATGCATCTGCAAAACCAACTAGACGAACCTCGGGGTTTATAGAATAATATAATCCAAAATTAATCGAATCTTGAAGATAACATAATATATGCTTTATTCCATTCCAATGCATGCGCGTTGGTGATGAACTATACCTTACAAATAAGTTAGTAAGAAAAGGTATATCGGGTCTAGTACAATTTGCAAGATATAAAAGTCTACCTATAGAGCTCATATAAGGCACTTCAGGACCTAATATTTCATTGTTGCCTTCACAAGGCCGAAATGGATCCTTGTCAACATCAAGTGTCGTCCACGTCTTGTATTATTGCGAGGGCCAGGCACACCTCACCAATTACGAGTTAAAAACTTTTATTTACAAATCGGATATCTTAACAGTCTATCTGGTTAGCAAAACTCAAACGCAACCCAGAGTTAATTGATTTGGTAGAAGTTTAACCGCTTCGTAATAAAAATTTTTTTATCTAGTATTCCAGTTTTGGTTTGAAGATGGTGAGTTTCTTTTTTAACCGAGCCAAAATCGAGACTTGAACCAAACTCCAAAATAACCAAAAGCGGCCCCAGATTTGGTTTTGGATCAAAACTACTTAGTATTAGTGATCGATCATACAATTTCCAAAAAATTGTATTATCGATTTATGTTTTCCACTTAAAAAACTAATATATATGCACCCTTTTTTTTCTTTTAGTATTAGATTCAAAACTGAAACTGAAATAAGTATTTTTTTTTTTTATGTTTTTCGATTGTAATTCAGCTCCGACTTCATCACTTCGGTTGCTTCTCCAGAATGCTCCAATAAGCTCCAAAATCTTCTATTAAGCTCCAAATGTGCTCCATCCTGTAAAGACTCTAATAGGACTCTAAAAATACCAAAAGACTCTATAAAATGGACTTATATCATGGTCAAAAATATGTAAAAACCATGATATATCAACTCCCCCAGACTTAGCTTTTGTTTGCCCTCAAGCAAAACATAAGCTTAGAATGAAGTAGAGGTTTGAAAACAGAAAAATTTCAGCTAACCTTTAGAACGCCACATTGGTTAACACTCTTAAATCCACGTGCTATAGAGCCAACCTTAGGTAATGTTTCAGTGTTCTTACCACAAGCTTAGCAATCTCCCAGTTCAAATCCAGATCCTTTCCTTAGTAAATTTTCTAACTCTAACAAATGGTATGACTAAAGAACTTTACAGATTCTTTCCCTTCCTTAGTGCCTGAACAAGACATTATTTATATAGCTCTCCTATTTTCTCTTCCCTTAGTCAACTGCTGCCCATTTTCAGGGTGTTCTAAGATCTTTTCATTGACTTATTCTTATTCTTTTGAAGCCTTGGAATAGTGCTGCTCTTTACTTGTGTTCCCTGTGAGGAGACAGGTTCATGAGCTCTCACTAATATTGTTCCTTGTGAGGAGACAGGCTCATTAGGATCTTTGCACTATTCCTTGGTTAGACTTCTTGTTTCTTTTCTTTTCTTAAGGGAAGATCAAGGAGAGACTGTAATTTTCTTATCTTGTCAGAGGTAAAAGAGGAATCAAGTTCAGTGCATACTTAGTTCTATAAAGGAATAAGAATTCTCTCTGTTTGATTGATCCACTTGGAGCTTTCTACTTAGTAAGACCTGCAATCAACTACTATAGCAATGGTTCTTCAAGTGTCAACATTCTGTGGTTAGTTCCAAGAAAAACTGAAAGTTTCAACTTATTTTGACTCAATAAAACAAATTTTTAACTAACTCAACTGACTCTCAAAACAGAACACAATGTTAGCAACTACCTCCCCCAGACTTGAACAACATTGTCCCCAGTGTTATTAAGTATGAATGTGGATAGAAAAAATCTGTGCTAAAACTGTTACAAAACCGAGAGAAAAGTGGATTACTTGACCCTGTGCATGGCGTCGATCGACACAAGGTGGTGTCGATCGTTGCTGTCTACTGGTGTCGATCGACACATGATGGTGTCGATCGACACTTTGTCTGTAATCAGAGTTCCTTTTCACGAACGTGTATGTTGTTAAGTCAGATTGTTGTTAGAGTCATCCAAGCTGTTAGGAAACTCAAGCAAACGGTTAAAAGCACAACATAATCCATAATCTCAAGGTTGCAACAAGTTGTGAAACAAAGTACAGAAACAAATGGAAACAAAAGCTGACTCAAGGAAAAAGAAATACTAAACCAGGAATGTTGCAAACACTACTCTTCATCAGAACGTGGTGGTGTGGATGGACGGACGCAGCCACAGTTTGACACAACTGTGATAGCGTTCCAAATGGCCTGAAAGCTCTGAACCACGTATCTCTGAAAAGCAGCCTGCTCCATGGGTATCTCTGGAGCAACCGGAAGGTGATGAGGACCAATAGGCTGCGGTGCTCTGCTGCGCCTCGAAGATGAAGCTCGTGGGTGATCCTCAGCTGGTGCATCCTCTGCGGATGAAGCTACATCGCGGGAAGAAGCACCTCTGCGTCTGGCAACGGGAGCGGCTCGTAGTAAAGTCGGACTGGGCGCAAAGCTAAGACGGTCAGGATCGGTGATGATGTGAGTGAGGTCCCTGTTAGGTAACTGGACCAGAAGCTGCTCAGCTTGCAAGCTGGTGAAAATCCATAGCTTCTCGGGCTTCACCCAAGTAGCTCTCCGCAAATACTCCATATCAACCAAAGCCCGTGAAGTTACAATGGAGCAAGTGTGAGTGTTTATCCCGCAATGCTGGAAAATCGGAGTGAGAAGACTACCAATAGTCTCGGGCTTGATCCTGGATCTAGCGAAAGGTTTCGTCTTCAGCGAAACCAAGTGATGAGCAAACACAGCACCGAGGTAGACGTTCTCTCTCAGCCCAATCTCCTCATAAATGATAGACCAAATGGCAAGATATAGCAGCACTAACTCAGATACGCGCATCTTCCCTGGCTCATGCTTACACAAAAGTGTAGTAGCGAACAAGCGTGTAAGATAGCGAAGGGTAGGATGGCGGATATCTATCTGTGAAGAGGTCTTAGAATCATACCTCCCATTCCCAAAATGTGACCAGAAATTCTGGTTGTCTGGAAGCTGCTGTGGAAGGTAGACACCGGTGGCATGCTCGTTCTCAAAGCCATAGATCTCACAAAGCTCTGGAAGTGGAATCTTGTAGCGAATCCCGCGAATAAGGAATGTCAAGGTACCTTCCAAAGCGTTCTTCACCACCTCATTCGTGTAGTAGACGCGAACGGTGGAGAGAAACTGGCGTACGAGGTCAGGGTAAAGATCGTATTGCCATAGTCCCCATCCCTACTCTGCTCAGCAAGTGCAGGATGTCGTCTTTGATGCCCAACTCTGACATCGTCTTCTCATCAGCAAATCGAGTCGGTGTGACATCTACCTTCAGCCACGCATTGTAGAACAGCGTGTCATACTCATCCCATCCTTCGTGACTTCTTTTGCTGGCGAGTATTCCCAGTTTCGTCCAATCGGAATCCTCGCGTTTTTGCGCTTAGGCCAAGGAAGAAGAGAGGCAACCGGCACATCATTAGCAGTCCCAGAAGCGGACGCTTCAGTTTCCCGTAGTCTCTTAGTCCTTAGAGGCATCTGCAATCAAAGTCAAAACCAAAATCAAAATCCAAAATTTGAAATTTTTGTTCAAATGTCGACACCATGCATGTAATCCCAATTCGACCCGAAATCATGATCTTAACCCTAATTATGCATCAATTAACAGTTCAAACAAACTCAATACCACGAATCAACCAAGTTTCAACCATAAAACCCAAGAAAAATCTCAAATTCGCAACATGCGTCATCAATTTCCAAAATTTCGAAAATTTCAATTTTATGCAAATTAAAGGATGAAAATCAGTTGTGTAATGATCTAAATCATGGTAGGCACCCTAAATAAGCATCATTCAGTCAAGAAATCAAGCTAAATAGGTCGAATTCTAGATTTTTCACCTTATGGTCGAAAATGAAATTGGGAGATTTGAAGAACATACCTTGGCAGATCGAAAGAATGGACAATGGATTATGAAAGAGGGATGAAATCCGCACGGATTAGATCTTAGAATTACTCAATTCCGTAAAGAAACGGAGAAGTTGTGATTTGGTGGCAAATTTTCTAAGGTTGCGATTTGGAAGTTATGAGGAAAAAGAAGAAAAAGTGTCAGGTTTTAAAAGACTTACCTGCATCCCCGCGTGGTGTCGATCGACACACCCTGATAGTGTCGATCGACACTTGATTGTGTCGAGCCTTCCCCTTTTTTTATATTTTTTATTATAATAGAAAGAAAACAAATAAAAATTAGTAAAACCAAAATAAAGTAAAATAAATACCTACCAGTGGGTTGCCTTCCACTAAGCGCTCGTTTAAAGTCAATAGCTTGATTGTTCACACGTTTTAAGCAGTGGGTGCATCATCCAGAGACACAATGTGTCCTGCTGGAATCTCGGCTTGAGCCCAATAATGTTTCACCCTCTGTCCATTCACAACGAACTCTTCTCCTTTGGAGTTTGTCAGGACAATGGTTCCATATGGTCTGACCTCTTTGATGGTGAAGGGACTTGACCAACGTGAACGCAATTTACCAGGAAACAATTGCAAACCAGAGTTATACAGAAGTACCTGATCATTTGGTTCGAAATGTCTGGAGACAATCTTCTTATCATGAGATGCCTTAGTCCTCTCTTTGTAGATCTTTGAGTTCTCATAAGCATGATAACGAAGTTCATCTAGCTCGTTGATTTGTACTAGACGCCTTTCTGCAGCAGGCTTCAAGTCGAAATTCATCTTCTTGATAGCCCAGTGTGCCTTGTGTTCCAATTCCACTGGAAGATGGCATGCTTTGCCATAGAGTAGCTGGAATGGTGTAGTCCCAAGTGGCGTTTTGTAGGCAGTCCTGTAAGCCCAAAGTGCATCGTCCAACTTCACAGCCCAATCCTTCCTTGTCTTGCCCACTGTCTTCTCCAAGATTTGCTTGATTTGTCTGTTGGAGACTTCAACTTGTCCACTCGTCTGCGGATGATAAGGGGTAGCCACACGGTGTTGAACACCATGCTTCTTCAGCAGCTTGTCAAATACCTTGTTAAAAAAGTGAGAACCACCATCACTTATAACAATTCGAGGCACTCCGAATCTTGGGAAAATGATGGTTTGAAACAGCTTAAGAACCACTGCAGCATCATTGGTCTTACTAGCTATTGCTTCCACCCATTTGGATACATAACAGCAACCAAGATGTACTTGTTCCCAAAAGATGAGGGAAAATGACCCATGAAATCAATGCCCCAGCAATCAAAGACTTCAACTTCTAGGATGAAGTTTTATGGCATCTCATGTCTCTTGCTGATCTTCCCTCTCCGTTGACAGACATCACATTGAGTTATGAATAGCTGAGCATCCTTGAACATAGTAGGCCACCAAAAGCCTGCTTGAAGAACTTTGGACACCGTCTTGAAAGTAGCAAAGTGTCCAGCATACTCAGAACCATGACAATGAAAAAGCACATCTTGAACTTCACTCTCTGCTATGCATATTCGGTAAACATTGTCTGAAAAATGCTTATACAGATGAGGTTCATCCCAATAGTATCTCCTATGTTCTCTCATGAACTTCTTCTTCTCATAGTTCTTGAGATGTTTAGGCTCAATGTCAGCAGCCAGGAAGTTCACAATGTCAGCATACCACGGCCTATTGGAATCAGATATAGCAAAGATGGGTTGCCGAAACACCTCGTTCAAGATCCTGTGAAGTCTCAATGATGAAGTTGATATCGGGTATCGATCGACACTATAGATGGTGTCGATCGACACTCTTGAGTTCTCCAGACTTTGAACTGTCGAATCGCGATTTTTCCTCGAATGTTCTAATGGGGTGTCGATCGACACCCTCCTGGTGTCGATCAACACTAGGGACTGTTCTGCACAAAATCGTACGTTCTCCAAACTCTTGTCTTAAAAACGAGTTTCAACAAAGTAAACATTCTCTTCAGGCAAGAAATCATCAATGGGAATGTCATCTTCAATCCTGATCCTTGAGAGATGGTCAGCTACCCCATTCTCAACTCCCTTCTTGTCTTTAACTTTAATGTCAAACTCTTGAAGAAGCAAAATTCATCTCAACAACCTTGGCTTTGCATCCTTCTTCTGCATCAAGTACTTCAATGCAGAATGATCAGTATGAACAATTACCTTTGAGCCAACAAGGTATTGTTGAAATTTGTCAAAGTCAAAGACTACAGCGAGTAGTTCTTTTCCAGTGGTTGTATAATTCTTCTGAGCATCATCCAACGTTCTGCTGGCATAGTAGATAGCATGAAGCTTCTTGTCTTTCTTCTATCCCACCACAGCTCCTACTGCAAAGTCACTGGCATCACACATTACCTCAAAAGGCAAATCCGAGTCCGGAGGCTGAATGGCATTCTGCAGTGAACTCAAATTTCACATCTTTGCAGAGAAGAGCAGTGAGTTACCTTGCAATCTTACTGAAATCCTTGATGAATCTTCTATAGAACCCAGCATGACCCAGAAAACTCCTCACTGATTTCACAGAATCAGGTGCCTCGAAGGTTGTCATCACTTCAATCTTGGCGCGGTCTACTGCGATTCCTTCTGCTGAAACTTTGTGCCCAAGTACAATGCCATCTCTGACCATAAAGTGACACTTTTCCAAATTCAGGACCAAGTGCTTTTCTTCACATCGCTGCAATATTGCGCATAAATTGTCCAGGCAGCCTTTAAAAGATGACCCATAAACAGAAAAGTCATCCATAAAGACCTCCATAAACTTCTCAATCATGTTCGTGAAGATGGACATCATGCATCGCTGGAAGGTCGCATGAGCATTACAAAGTCCGAATGGCATTCTGCGATATGCAAATGTGCCATAAGGACATGTAAACGTGATCTTCTTCTAATCGTCTCGATGGATAGGAATTTGGAAGAATCCTGAATAGCCATCGAGGAAACAGTAGTAGGGATGATTTGCCAATCTTTCCAGCATCTGATCAATGAAAGATAGAGGAAAATGATCCTTTCTGGTCGCAACATTCAGCTTCCTATAGTCTATGCACACCCTGTGTCCGGTCACAGTTCTTGTAGGAATCAGCTCATTCTTCTCATTCTTCACCACTGTGACTCCTCCTTTCTTAGGAACCACATGAACTAGACTGACTCAAGCACTGTCTGAAATGGGATAGATGATCCCAGCTTCCAGGAGTTTCGTGATCTCTTTCTTGACCACTTCCTTCAGGTTTGGATTCAGCCTCCTTTGATGTTCAATTGATGACTTCGTCTCATCCTCAAGGTGAATCCGATGCATGCACAGATCTGGTGAGATACCTGAAATGTCATCAAGAGAATAGCCAAGAGCTTTGCGAAACTTGCGCAGCTTGCTTAGCAATAAAGTGAGCTCTGCATTGTTCAAAGAAGCATTCACAATAACAGGATAAGTCGAGTTAGGTCCAAGAAAAGCGTACCTTAGCCCTGCAGGGAGCTGTTTTAGCTCAATTTTTGGAGCTTTAGCTTCACTCCAGTCGCCAAGCGTGGCAGCTTTCGTGGACGTGCTGACCAATTCCTCTTGCGCGACTAATTGCAAGACTTGCTCACTAGCATCTATCATCTTTGTGTATCCAGCAGTGATATCGTCTAAGTGCTCAGCTTCTGTTGTAGAAGTCGTCAATGCTCTTTCCAAAGGGTCTGTAGGATGGTCCTCTTGAAAGATCTCTTCAGCAAGGTTGGTGAGTGAATCGACATAGAAGGTATGTCCATCGATAGTAGGTCTCTTCATCAGCTTCTCCATGTCAAAATTCATCACCAAGTCACCAACATTCAGTACAATTCTTCCCTTTCTCACATCGATGATGGCTCCAGCTGTAGTCAAGAATGGTCTGTCAAGAATGAGAGGATCTTTGGGTTCCTCATCATAAGCTAGAACCACAAAGTCTGTGGGAATCAAACAATCTCCCACTTTGATAGGAACATCCTCCAAGACACCTTCAGGGATCCTTATGGAACGATCAGCAAGGACTAAGGAGATCCTGGTGGCTTTGAAATCTGTCATATCCATCATAAGAGCAACTGAAAGAGGCATGAGATTGACACTTGACCCCAAGTCGCAGAGAGATCTCCCAAACTTGTCTAAAATGATTGAACAATTAAGAAAAAAGCTTTCAGGATCTGCGAGCTTCTCCGGGATCCTATTCTGAATCACAGCGCTAACTTGTTCTGATTTCATCATGACTCCTTCCTCCATATTCATGTTTGTGGTCATCATTCTCTTCAAGTATCTCCTTATCACGGGAGTTGTTCTAATGGCATCTATCAAAGGGATTTCAACCACTAGCCTATATATGAAAGCCTTGCATTTGGCATAAAGTAGCTCCTTCTTGGAATTCTTTGGTATCAAGGGGAAAGGGATCTTCGGTTTGTACACCCTTTCTGCTGCAACTTTCGTCGTCTTGAGCTGATCTGGTGACGTCTGTGAGGAGCATCGATCGACACCCTCCTGGTGTCGATCGACACTTTCTTTTGGTGTCGAGTTCTTCGCGTCGAGCTTGCTCGCTTTATCGTGATCCTCTAAAGGTGTTGATCGACACACTTCAGTAGTGTCGATCGACACTGGCTCCGCAGGTACACAATGTTCATCTTCAATGTCTTCAAGCTCCTCGAATTCTTCAGCACTAAGACCTCTTTTCTGCACAGGTTGAAGGTTCTTCCCACCTCTCAATGTGATGGCATTCACAAGGCGTTTGGGATTAGTATTCGTCTTTCCCGGAAGAAATCCTTCTTGCATGTTAACAGCTCCTGCAGTTTGGGCATATTGAGTGTCCAACTTCTTTATATGAGAGTTCAAGCTCACAATCTTTCCATTCAGGTCTTGGTACAGCGAATCAATCTTCCCATTGAAGTCTATCGTCATCTTCTGCTGTCCTTCTAGAATCTGTTCTAGCATAGATTTCATCTCATTGTCTTGTGCAGGAGGCTTCTGGTAAGAAGAAGAACCATAGTTTCTTGAATAGTTGCTGTTCTGGAATGGGGGTTTTTGAGTATAACCAGAAGAGTTTTGATTTCCTGTGAAGGAGTTCTTCTGATAATTCCCATTAAAGCCTCTATTCCCTTGCTGGTTCCCAAACCTTTGGCTTTGAAAGCCACCTCCGTTGATGTAGTTGAAATCCTCCTCTTCACATTCATCATTAGGTTCGAATGTCTCTACCTCATTATGATAGGATCAAAGTTTTACCCAAATAAATCAACACAGCAAGTGCACATCAATGCAGTTGAAGTATAAGGGGTTATCGAATCCCAAAGGAAGTAGATGCTACACTATGGTTTCTAGGTTCAAATTATGCTAGATCAATCAATAAAAGTAAATTAAACTACTAAGTAATCAGTAAACATAATTAAAAGTGATTAAAGTTCAGGAGACGAAGGCGCTAGGCAAGGGTAATTATCAGGTTAAATCAGAGAATGCAAAAGTTGAATTGTCACAAAATTATTAAGAACCGTCTAGAAATCGAAACACTAATTTAAAACCAATCAACTCTCGTTGCAGAAGTTATCTATGCTTAAATTCCAAAATTCAAACAATGAAGGCAAGCATTAAAAACACGTTCGATTGTTCACAAAATACCTAAACCAAATCTCTTTGCGAATAGATATTTTGTTCATCTATGATTAGGTCAAGTTATTAATAATGCTCTCGCATCTATTAAACAATCTAGGGTTTGATTTCTAAGTGATCAATTCATAAATCAATATAAGCACAAATTAAGATGAAGATCCAATTGATTTTTCCTAACAACTTAATGATTCTACAAACTCATCATCAACCCTAAATCACTCTAACCTAACTAGCAAACTACTCAGATATGAAGATGAAAGCACAAATTATGACTGAAATAAATTGCATAAAAGAAATCAATAGAAGAAATAAAGGAGTTCCAAATCTGCTCTAAAGGAGTCTGATTTTTCTCTCCAAAAACTCTCTAAAAATAATGTGTGTCTTGCCTAAACAATGGTATAAAAACTCTATTTATAGGCCTAGGTACGAATCTTCAATTCCCTGGAAGATTAGGAAAAGTCTTGAGAATTTCCTTTTCTTCAAAATTCTGGAAACTTCACGCCTTTGGAATCGGGAAAACATGGTGTCGATCGACACCAATGGTCTGTGTCGATCGACACTCATCCTGTAACTTCAATCCGACTGCAACTCTTCGTGACTTCATTCCATTAAGCTCCAAAATATATCCAAATCTTCAGTTTAACTCCAATTGTACCTGAACCTGCATAGACTCTATATAGACTCGAAAATAGTACTAAGACTCAATAAAAACACTTATATCATGGTCCAAAAATGGGTAAAAACCATGATATATCACATTAGCAAATTGAACTTTCTTCTTTCCCACCAAAATGTTGTGTACGCTGTCCAGCTTTTCCTTAACCTCAGCTATTTGGCTTGCTCCATTTGCACCAGCATGTTGTTTCCTCTCAGAGTTTGCATTCTTGGTGCAGTTGCAAGAGGCCAAATTCTCTATAAGCACCATCGCGTCATCTGGATATCTGGTGTTGAAGTTGCCATTGCTCGCAGCATCTAAAGCCATCTGGTACCTCCAGTCGATTCCTCGGTAGAAGATTCCAAGTAGCTGCGGCTCGCTGAAACCGTGGTGTGGACAATCCCTCTGGTAAGCTCTAAATCTCACCCAAGAGGCCTTGAATGCTTCAGTAGGTCCTTGGGCAAATGCAGTGATCTTTGTCCTTAGCTCTTCGGATCTTGCATCATCAAAGAAATTGCATAAGAATGCATTCTTTGTATCTTCCCAAGTAGTCAATGATCCTGGTGGCAATTGCTTCAGCCAGTATGATGCATCTCCTCCAAGAGAGTATGGAAAGAGCTTGCAGAATAGGTAGTCTTCAGACACTCCGTTAGCCTTAATGTTGGATGCCAAATCTTTGAACCTCTCGATGTGGTCCATGGGGTGCTCATGAGGGAGACCATGGAAGGGATGCTGAGCCACAAGTGTGAAGTAAGTAGACTTCAGCTCAAAGTCATGCCTTTGAAAGGGAGGTGGGCAAATTGCAGCTCTGTTTGCGTAGAACTGGTATGACCTGTTGTATTCGCTTAGCGTTCTGCCACGTCGAGCATTCGCAGGTGCGATTTGTACTGCTTGCTCGATGATGACAGCTCCATTCTCATCAAGTCTCTGTCCTCTGGCATTCCTCCTATTGCCTTCTCCGTCGAATATGTTACCATCTGCGTCGCATATCAAAACCATAGGCTCAACCATCTTTTCCTGCGGAGGGTGTCGATCGATGCCAATGTGGGTGTCGATCGACACTCGTGCAGATTTTCGGTTCGTACGTTCTAGACGGCCGAGCTCCTGGTTGAGTTCAATTAGCTCATTTTCCTTGTTGCTTCTAGTACTTGTGTTCCTTGTAAGGAGACACGTTCATGAGCTCTCACTAATATTGTTCCTTGTGAGGAGACATGCTCATGAGGATCTTTGCACTATTCCTTGGTCAGACTTCTTTATTTCTTTTCTTTTCTTAAGGGAAGATCAAGGAGAGACTGCAATTTGCTTATCTTGTCAGAGCTGAAAGAGGAATCAAGTTCAGTGCATACTTAGTTCTATAAAGAAATATGAACTATCTCTGTTAGACTGATCCACTTGCAGATTTCTACCTAGTAAAACCTGCAATCAACTACTATGGCAATGGTCCTTCAAGTGTCAATATGTTGTGGTTTAGTTTCAAGAAAAACTGAAAATTTCAACTAAATTTTGACTCAATAAAACAAAAACGACTCCACTGACTCTCGAAACAAAACACAATGTCAGTAATCACCTCCCCTAAACTTAAACAACACTGTCCCCAATGTTATTAAATCTTAAGGTCAGAAACAAACCAAATCGAAAAGATAATGGACAGGATGGATAGGGGACAAAAATCTACACAACTTAGGCTCTTAAATCACTCAAATCCGTTAAGAATTGAGAGAGATATGAAGAAAACAAGTTGAGAAAACTTACCTCCGAGGGGGTGTCGATCGACACCATGAACAGTGACACTATTCATGTCAAGCTCTTGTGTCGAACTTGGTCGACATCCGTCCGTCAGTCTGTAAATTATTATTATTATTATTTTTTTTAAACACAAAACAAAACCCAAAGTTAGTGAAAACAAAACGAAATTTAAAGAGAAATTCTACCTAAAAGTGGGTTGCCTCCCACTCAGCGTTTGTTTTCAGTCATTAGCTTGACTGTGTCGGGGTTCAGACGTCAGGTGGATCCGACGGTGGCATCGAATGCTTCCCAAAAGAATGTCTCCTCATCCATGGTGGTGTATAAGCAGTAGATGCATGATATCGCCCAAGGAATTGAGGAACAACATCAGGGTGGGACTTGAGTTCGGGTGGGACACTTCTTTTTCCTGCAGAATCATCAAAAGAAACACCAAGCCTTCTACGAGAATCTCGTTGCTTGTGTAAGTGTGAAGCACCCTTTGAACCTTTTAAATTCTTATTGAGGTGATCAGGAGGTTTGGAATTGATTCCATGAAGTACATACCTTTGCTTTCTTCGAGGTTTCTGAGCTGTAGGATGTGGAGTCGCATGTTTGACAACATGTGATGGACTTGCAGCAGTAGAAGCGACTTGTGTCGTGATCTTCGCAGGGTGTCGATCGACACTAGGATTGGTGTCGATCGACACTAGGATTGGTGTCCATCGACACCACATCTGCAGCTCGAATTTCTGCACTTTTCCTGCAGTTCAGCTCTGTTATTCTTGCCTCCATGACGAAAACGTCTTCCTCCATCAACTTGGCATTGATTTGAACCTCATCTCTGGTCATAAGAGATGATCAACAACTATGTTTCCACTCCAATCTTCTAGCTCCACAGCTTTCTCAGAATTTTCATCCAATGCCTCTTGAACAACCAGTTTGTTCATTTGCTCTTTAGAATCGAGCTCCTTGTCATACCCAGCAGTAATATCATCTGAACATTCCAGGATTGGATCTTTATCCATGGAAGTCTCCACTGAAAAAGCTTGACCATCGATGGTGGATGGTCCCCTTAACTTGTCCATGTTGAAATTCATGATAACATCACCCAAATCAAGCTCCATTTTCTCTTTCCTCACATCAATGATGGCACCAGCTGAAGTCAAGAATGATCTTCCCAAATAAGAGGATCTGCAGGTTCTTCATCATATTTCAAAACCACAAAATCTGTGGGAATCATGCAACCTTCAATCTTCAGGGGAACATCTTCTAAGACACCTTCTGGGATTCTTTTTGATCGATCAGCTAGGACAAGGGAGATTCTGGTTGGCTTGAAATCAGTCATTCCAAGTCTAACAGCAACAGNCTTGTCATACCCAGCAGTAATATCATCTGAACATTCCAGGATTGGATCTTTATCCATGGAAGTCTCCACTGAAAAAGCTTGACCATCGATGGTGGATGGTCCCCTTAACTTGTCCATGTCGAAATTCATGACAACATCACCCAAATCAAGCTCCATTTTCCCTTTCCTCACATCAATGATGGCACCAGCTGAAGCCAAGAATGATCTTCCCAAAATAAGAGGATCTGCAGGTTCTTCATCATATTTCAAAACCACAAAGTCTGTGGGAATCATGCAACCTTCAATCTTCAGGGGAACATCTTCTAAGACACCTTCTGGGATTCTTTTTGATCGATCAGCTAGGACAAGGGAGATTCTGGTTGGCTTGAAATCAGTCATTCCAAGTCTAACAGCAACAGAGTATGGTATCAAGTTGATACTTGATCCTAGATCACAGAGAGAACGAGGAAACCTTCCTGTTGAGATTGAGCAATCTAGCACAAAGTTTCCTGGATCAGGTAACTTCTTTGGAATCCTCCTCTGAATCACAGCACTGACTTATTCAGAAACTCTCACCTTCTTCTTCTTCCTTGGAACTATGTTCAAGAGAATTGCATTCATGTCTCTGGTAAGCAATGCTCCTTCCTCATGACTCACACCATTGACAACCATTCTCTTGACATATCTTCTTAATGCAGGTGAAAGTTTGACTGCATCAACTAGGGGTAGCTCAACCATCAGCTTATCCATCATTTCCTTGCATCTGCCTTCTTCTATCTCCTGTTTAGACTTTGTAGGAGGTCTGGGATAGGGTATTTTAGGCTTATATTCCTTTTCCTCTGCACTTTTTGAAGCTTCAGGCGTGTCTGGCGAAGTCTGGGCATGGTGTCGATCGATACCCAGCTGGTGTCGATCGATACCCAGCTGGTGTCGATCGACACTATCGTTTTGTATCGACGTTTCAGTGTCGATCTTGCTCGATTTCGCTTTGTCAGAGCTCGAATCGTCGGGCTTTTCTAGTGGTGTCGATCGACACTCAGCAGTGGTGTGGATCGACGCTAACTCTGCAACTGCAGCATCTTCTTCTTCAAACTCCTCGAAATTTTCTGCACTTCCTACCATGATAGCATTGACATGATGTCGGGGATTTGTATCAGTCTTTCCAGGAAGAAACCCATCTTGTCTCTTCAAAGCTCCAGCAGTTTGAGCGACTTGAACATCCAATTGCTTCATATGAGAGTTTAAGCAATCGATTTTCCCATTCAAGTCTTGGTACAGTGAATCCATCTTCCCATTGAAATCCACTGTCATCTTCTGCTGTCCTTCCAGAAGTTGCTCTAGCATAGACTCCACCTTATTGTCTTGTGCAGGAGGCTTTTGGTAAGAAGAAGAACCATAAGTTCTCTGGAAGTTGTTGTTTTGAAAAGGCTTTTGGTAAGTGATATATCATGGTTTTTACCCGTTTTTGGACCATGATATAAGTGCTTTTATAGAGTCTTTTGGTTTTTTAAGAGTCCTATCAGAGTCTATGCAGGTTCAGGTACAATTGGAGATAAATTGGAGATTTGGATGCATTTTGGAGTTTAATGGAATAAAGTCACGAAGTGATGAAGTCAGGAGCGGATTTACACGCAAGGTGTCGATCGACACCACCTAGTGTCGATCGACACCACCTAGTGTCGATCGACACCAGGTTTTCCAATTTCTAGAATCGAGAAGTTTCCATATTTTGAAGAAAAGGAAATCTCCAAGACTTTTCCTAATCTTCCAAGGAATTGAAGATGCGAACTTAGGCCTATAAATAGAGGTTTTCAGCCATTGTTTAGGCAGATACAACACACACATTATTTAGAGAGAGATTTTTAGAGAGATTTTGGAGAGAAGAATTTGTCTCCTTCATAGCAAATTTGGAACTCCTTTGATTCTATTGATTTCTTTTATGCTTTCTATTCAAATTATGATTTGTGTTTCATTAATCATGTCTGAGTAATTTGCTTGTTAGGTTTAGGGTTTTTCAAAGGTAATTGATGAATTGTTAGGTCAAATTAAATTGTTAGAATAAAATCATTAGAGTTCTTCATCTGGATTTGTGTTTAATGCTTATTCTGCCTTCATGACCTAGAATCTGATTTTAGGTTAATTAGTAGACACGAGAGTGTTATTGATTGCCTGAACTTATGTTAGATGAGCAAAATACCTATTCGCAAAGAGATTTGGTTTAGGATTTTGTGAACAATCGAACCTGATATTAATGCTTGTCTAAATTGTTTGAATTTGCAAAGAGATTTGGAATTCTAGGGTTTAGACATAGATAATCTTCGCAGCGAGAGTTGGTTGATTTTACATTAGCGTTTCGAGTTCAAGAACATTGCTTAATAATTCCTAACATTCTGTCTAGACCTGCAATTTGGATCACCTGAGAATTTCCCTGAACCTAGCGTTTCGTCTCCTGAATTTACATCGTTTAATTGCTTTCTGTCTTTTATTTTTAATCTTTATTCTTAACTTAATTCGAACTTAGAAATTTGCTGTGTGACTATCCCGTCCTTGTGGATTCGATCCCAAAGTACTGCGACTGATCTCTTAATTTGAGAGAGTAGCTCTAGGGTAAATTTGAGAGCATATCAAATTTTGACGCCGTTGCCGGGGAAGGAGATTAGTTACCTACAGAGTTCTATTACTAGAATTTTCTCTAGGTTTTTATTTTTGTTTTTTGTTACTAATTTTAGTTTCTTATTCTTGTTTTCAGGTACATGCTTAATCGCATTACCAGAAGTAACAAGGACAAGGAACTAATCGCACTTAACCAGGAGCTCGGTCGTCTCGAACGTAGGAACCGCAAGACCACATGAGTGTCGATCGACACCAATAGCATCGATCGACACCCTCCGCAGACAGAGATGGCTGATCTTATGGTTCTAATCCGAGACGCTGAAGGCAACTTGGTTGATGCAGAAGGCAACAAAAGGATTGTTCAAGGCCAGAGACTCGATGAGAACGGAGTTGCTGTCATCGAACCAGCTGGTGTCGATCGACACAACGTTGGTGTCGATCGACACAACGTTGGTGTCGATCGACACCGAGCACACGCAGACGTTGGACGAGGAAGAACTCTTGGCGAGTACAACTGACCAGACCAGTTCTATGTTAATAGAGCTGCCATCCGTCCTCCTGCATTTCAGAGGAATGATTTTGAGCTGAAGCCTACTTACTTCACATTGGTGGCTCAGCATCCTTTTCATGGTCTTCCCAATGAACACCCCATGGATCACGTTGAGAGATTCGAGGATTTAGCTTCAAGCATTAAGGCTAATGGAGTATCATATGATTATCTCTTCTGCAAGTTTTTCCCTTACTTGCTTGCTGGAGATGCGTCATACTGGCTGAAGCAGTTGGATCCAGGTTCACTAACCACATGGGAAGACACAAAGAATGCATTCTTATGCAATTTCTTTGATGATGCAAGGTCCGAAGACCTGAGGACGAAGATCACTGCATTCTCCCAAGTACCTANTGATTGCCTGAACTTATGTTAGATGAGCAAAATACCTATTCGCAAAGAGATTTGGTTTAGGATTTTGTGAACAATCGAACCTGATATTAATGCTTGTCTAAATTGTTTGAATTTGCAAAGAGATTTGGAATTCTAGGGTTTAGACATAGATAATCTTCGCAGCGAGAGTTGGTTGATTTTACATTAGCGTTTCGAGTTCAAGAACATTGCTTAATAATTCCTAACATTCTGTCTAGACCTGCAATTTGGATCACCTGAGAATTTCCCTGAACCTAGCGTTTCGTCTCCTGAATTTACATCGTTTAATTGCTTTCTGTCTTTTATTTTTAATCTTTATTCTTAACTTAATTCGAACTTAGAAATTTGCTGTGTGACTATCCCGTCCTTGTGGATTCGATCCCAAAGTACTGCGACTGATCTCTTAATTTGAGAGAGTAGCTCTAGGGTAAATTTGAGAGCATATCAAATTTTGACGCCGTTGCCGGGGAAGGAGATTAGTTACCTACAGAGTTCTATTACTAGAATTTTCTCTAGGTTTTTATTTTTGTTTTTTGTTACTAATTTTAGTTTCTTATTCTTGTTTTCAGGTACATGCTTAATCGCATTACCAGAAGTAACAAGGACAAGGAACTAATCGCACTTAACCAGGAGCTCGGTCGTCTCGAACGTAGGAACCGCAAGACCACATGAGTGTCGATCGACACCAATAGCATCGATCGACACCCTCCGCAGACAGAGATGGCTGATCTTATGGTTCTAATCCGAGACGCTGAAGGCAACTTGGTTGATGCAGAAGGCAACAAAAGGATTGTTCAAGGCCAGAGACTCGATGAGAACGGAGTTGCTGTCATCGAACCAGCTGGTGTCGATCGACACAACGTTGGTGTCGATCGACACAACGTTGGTGTCGATCGACACCGAGCACACGCAGACGTTGGACGAGGAAGAACTCTTGGCGAGTACAACTGACCAGACCAGTTCTATGTTAATAGAGCTGCCATCCGTCCTCCTGCATTTCAGAGGAATGATTTTGAGCTGAAGCCTACTTACTTCACATTGGTGGCTCAGCATCCTTTTCATGGTCTTCCCAATGAACACCCCATGGATCACGTTGAGAGATTCGAGGATTTAGCTTCAAGCATTAAGGCTAATGGAGTATCATATGATTATCTCTTCTGCAAGTTTTTCCCTTACTTGCTTGCTGGAGATGCGTCATACTGGCTGAAGCAGTTGGATCCAGGTTCACTAACCACATGGGAAGACACAAAGAATGCATTCTTATGCAATTTCTTTGATGATGCAAGGTCCGAAGACCTGAGGACGAAGATCACTGCATTCTCCCAAGTACCTACTGAGGCATTCAAAGCTTATTGGGTAAGGTTTAGAGCTTATCAGCGAGACTGTCCACACCATGGTTTCAGCGAGCCGCAACTACTCAGAATCTTCTACCGAGGGATCGATTGGAGGTACCAGATGGCTTTAGACGCTGCGAGCAATGGCAACTTCAACACCAGATATCCAGGAGATGTGATGGTGCTTATAGAGAATTTGGTCTCTTCCAACAGCACCAAGAATGCAGATTTAGAGAGAAGACAACACGCTGGTGCAAGTGGAGGAAGCCAAATTGCTGAGATAAACAGGAAGCTGGACCTATTGGTGGGAAAGAAGCAAGTTCATTTCGCAAAAGTGAAGACTTTTGAGCCTGAAGAAGAAGAGGTTAATTACATCACTGGTGCTAGTTTTCAAGGAAAAAGATTCAACAATCAGCAATGCTATGGTTCTTCTTACCAGAAGCCATTCCAGAACAGCAACTTCCAAAGGACTTATGGTTCTCCTTCCTATCAGAAGCCTCCTGCAGACAATAAGATGGAGTCTATGCTAGAGAAAATTCTAGAAGGACAGCAGAAGATGACAGTAGACTTCAATGGGAAGATTGATGCCTTGTACACGGATATGAATGGGAAAATTGAGTCTCTAGGTACTCATGTCAAGCAATTGGATGTTCAAGTTGCTCAAACTGCTAGAGCTTTGAAGAAACAAGAGGGATTCCTTCCTGGCAAGACATACGTGAATCCAAGGCATCATGTGAATGCCATCACGATTCAGAGTGAAAGAAGCTTTCCACCAGTGCAGAAAATAGGTCTTAGTGCTGAAAATTTCGAAGAACTTGAAGATGTAGATGATGCTGCGGAGCCAGTGTCGATCGACACTACTATGTGTCGATCGATGATAACTAGCTTTTTTGTCATGATTATCAAATCCTAAGCATAGTCATTGTCATTGTAATACTTGAGGATGTCAATCCAACCTTGGGGAGAAAGATATTAAAAATACAAGAGATTGATGAAGCTAAGCAAAATTCGAGTTAAATGGGTGAAGAATTCTAAATTAATTACTTGCGGTTTGTAAATAGACACGAAAACTATTTTACAATCCCTACAGAAGGGTTATATAAATATTAGATGACTCTAGAATAATAAAACAACAGATCTACTAATTTAATAAAATACAAATCTAAAACCGGATTAATTATACAGATTTGATGGTGAGTAGCAAGGTAATAAGAAAAACTATTTCTAAAATTCAAACAATTACCAAATCAACAACAGGTAATAATACAAGACTCTAAGCAATTCCTAAAAATAATAGAATGATAAAAACACAATTTTACAAATTTATAAAACTATATTGCATAATTAAACTATTTAATGGAAATTTAATCAAGATAAACAAACATAAAACTAGAGGAAAATGGTTTTTTGGTTGTAAATTATTAAAAACAGATTCTAGGTTGGGAATCATGCTTAGGGAAGTTGAAGATTCGAACTTGGGGTTTAAAAACATAAATTCTTACTCTTTTAGTTATTTCTCTAAACCTTAAGAAACCAAATTAGATTTATCCATGATGTGTGGCATAAATCCTTTCTTCACCCTTTCCTCCTAACCCATGATGTTTGGTGGAAAGAAAAGGTGAAGAACATTAAGAATGGATCTTAAAAAAAATGGTTTAACTAGCTCCCTAAGCATCCATGATGTGTGGGAAAGGATGAGCTAGTCTCTTGGATTTGGTTTTAAGGGATTTCCTAAGTCTTGTTAGGATAAGGAAATCCCTAGATTAAAGAGATCTCGCTAGAGAGTCTCTAGACCTTAAAACCCCCAAATCCAAGAAGAGAATTAAAATGAAGTACATGATGAAAACAAACCAAGTTTTTAGTCTCCAACTTCCTTAATCATCCCAACCTTGAATCTTAGGTGGTTTACTCACAACTCATGTTCATACCTCTCTTAAACACAATTTTAGAGCTAATGAACATAAGCGGTTTTTAAAATAAAGAAAGATTTTTTATTAAATACTTGTTGAAGATAATAAAATACAAGAATTATCAAAAGATCTAAATAAAAACTAAGAAGAAAGATCTGACATTAGAATAATTAAAACACTTGCTATCTATAAAAAATAAGAGTTTTTAACAAAAGATCTAAACAAGAATTAAGAAGAAAGACTTGACTTTAGAATATCTTAAATACGAAATATCTATATATAAAATACGAATTTTTAAGGAACTAAAACAAGAAGAACTATAAAACTCAAGAACAAGGAAAGCTTACAAGAACACTTAAGAAGACTTTGTAAGAGAGAATATAAAGACTTGAATGTTTACTTGATGAAAAACTGAATGATTATTACAAGCACACACACACTCCTTATATAGAGTTTTAAACATGGCTCTTGGCCTTAAAAGAGGGGTCAAGGGGCAAGGGACAAGGGGCAAGGGACAAGGGACCTCTCTAATCCCACTTTTACTAAAGCATAAACACTTTTTGGAGCACTTGCAAGTGGTATCTTTTGGTTCGGGTACATGGATTGATCGATCTGTATCTTTTGCACTACTGCACCGTTTGACTTGAAATCACCACCAAATTAAAGCTAACTCAATTTCCTAAAACTCTCATGAAGACTGTAGAGGCTAAATCGCAATGAAAAACCCTTCATCCGAGCTGATCGTTCAGTTAACGAAATTGGTCGCCAAACTTCCAGACGGACATGTTGTTACTTAAATAGCCGTATCTTCTGAACCACTGACCATAATGACTTGAAATAACCTCTGAACGAAAGGTAACTCAATTTTCTATGAGTTTTATGAAGATTGCGGAGGCTGAATCGGAATGGAAAGTCTTTGTAGAGTCTGATCTTTAAGTCGCTTTAGGTGGCATGGATTTGAATCGGTTGCAACATCTCGGTACAGCAAGTCAGATGACATCAATTTGCTCTCTACTTGTTCCTAGCTCATCATCTTATGTTTCCAGCTTCCACATTGTCGCCAAATCCATAGAATAACCTGAAATGATGCATATATACAAAAGAAAATGCAAATGCAAATGCAAATGTTCTAAATCCTATAAATGATCAAATACTATGATTATACTTAGCTATAAATAAAATATGGATGAAAACTTATTCTAAATGCATGATAAATATGCGAAATATATGAGTATATCAACTCCCCCAAACTTGCCTTTTGCTTGCCCTCAAGGAAACCAAATTCAAGCTAGGAAGAGATGATTAAAAACGGGGGCTCAAATCCAAAAGTTTTTTTCAAATGTATCAACTCAAAGTCCTTGTTCTCAGTTCTAGGATGCAGTACACAAGCATTTACTCAAAAGGACTTAGCCATAATCATCACATATCAAATTACAAATCATGACTTGTTTATTCCAAGCAATCCAAGAATTCTAACCTTTAACATTCATTAAGCTCAAACCGTGAATCAAACTTGTGCTTTTAAAACCGAATACATTTGGCAAGGGGCAAGGCTATGAGATAAAAATGATCTCATTCAAATGGGTACTCCAAGCTTTGGTTTCTCTCGAAAAGGTTTGAACTTATGCATAATGCTAAAGGTAAAAGGCAATGCATGGATACATGACTAGACTCACATCTACCCAAGTATACTAACAATGATCCTAATCCCTTTTTCATTCATTTTTTTGATTTCCAAGCTCACTCACCCTCTAGAGACTACCCAAATCAACAAGGCTAGAACGCCAAGCATAAACCCACAAGAACTCCATTTTAAACACACTCTCTTTTAGGGAAACTTCTTCTACTTTGCTTAAGGCTAGTGGTATGGTCATAAATATTAGCTCTTTTCTTTCTTTTGATAGCTTTCTTCTAAAAATATTTCTTTTATGCATTTGGCCTCTAGGGCTCTTTTTCTTTCTTTTGAGCTTTTTCTTATCACAAATCAAGATCAACCACTAGAAATATGTATCCCTTTTTCATCTTTTTCCTTAACACCTTCCCATTCTCAAACCTGTGAACTCCCAATTCCCAATCAAGCCTAAAACTAGCTAAAATGCAAAGCTAGCAACATTATGAGAGCCTAAACATGTCGCCCAAAACCTAACACTTTATGCCAAGTTCAAACAGAAAATAAGGCCTCACAATTTGCAATCACACACGAAATTTGGCTTGAAATAAGGCAAGGGTCAAGGTGTGGTATTCTATTTAGGCTTACAAAGAGTGGTGAAGTGAATAAGAAAGCCTAAATTTTTTTTTTTGTAATCCATGTATTCTTTTTCAAAAGTACAAGCATGATAATTAGATGTTCATTTTAAGGTTCCGATTTTTAAGTATTGATTCAATTCATGCTTTTTTCAACTTTAAGCCAAGAAAATCAAATCAAATGATCCAAGCATGGTTAGAACTTAATTTCAAAGTTGTACAAGGCATCAAAGAACTACTAACAAGGGCCTTGAACCAATACATGAGCTTAAAACACTTTTAAAGGAATTTTTTCATCATTGCCCCCTATGCATATGAGTGATGCAACCTATATGATAAAAATCTAGACTCAATCCTACAATATTTGATAATGCAAATGCAAGCTATATGAATTTTTTTTCGAAATTTTTATGAATTTTTCTGTTTTTTTTTTTCTATGCAAAATATTTTTATGAATGTAAGAAGACTCAAAAATAAAAACACAAAATAAGATCAAATAAAATATGTCAAAGCACAAACTCTCCTCCCCCAAACTTGAATGACACCGTCTCGGTGTTTAAAAAAATTCAAGAGAAGAAACACAAAAATAAAAATAAAAATGCATGTTATATACAAAGTTTGGCGTTTTGGTACCTTGAAGTTTGGTGTGCTTAGGCCTTGTAAGCTCGGTTCTTGGTTCTCATTCACTTGTTCCTGCTCACAAACACTCAAAAGAGAAAGCATAAATTTGATACAAAAATATATACAATGATAGTCATGGGATTGCCTCCCAAGCGCGCTTTGTTTAAAGTCTCTTAGCTTGACTTTCCTTACAAATCTTTTTAGGCTGGCTTAAGGGTGAAGTGAGTTGCTGGAGATGTGTCTGAGTGTGAACTTCGTGGCATGTCTATGGTGTAGACAGTGAATAGCATCGCTTTCACCCTTGCTTCATCCTTTTCTAAACCTGGTGGAAGAATGAACCTTGCCTTTGAGAATGGTGTTGAGCGTCCTTTGCTCTTGACTTTGTACTCAATGGAGCAATCCTTGAGTTCCAATGGATGTAAACTCAGAGAGATTTTTGGCCCAGCACGTCCAGTACCAATCTCATCCTTAGCTTTCTCAAGCAATCTCACCAAAGGCCCCTTTTTCTTGCCTTTCTCTTTAGGTGGTTCCTTCTTGTTGGTTACTTCTTCTTCACGGCCAAACAGCATCAGCACTGACTCACCAGCAGGCTCTTCTTCAGCAGTAGATCCAAGCCTATGCTCGGCCTTATCCTTGCTTGTACCGGAGACACAACGTTTTTTAGCCTTGGCCGCATACTTGTCTTGCAAGCTCTTTGCTAGTTGCTTGTTTCTCAAAGCTTGGGCTTCCAAACGCCTTTTCAAGTCAGCTTCCTCTCTAATCTTTTTACAGACACGTTCCTCTTGATCAAAAGTGTCTTCCTCAGCTTCCATCATTCCACAAAACTTTGCTAAAGGAGGTGTGATTTTGTATGAAACCAAGTGATTCACATTCTTTAGGATGACCTCTTCCTTGGCAAAATCAATTGCTGCACCAACAGTGCTGAGGAATGGCGTGCCTAGGAGCATAGGAAGGTGCTTGGACTTGTCTATATCCATGACCACAAAATCAGTTGGTACCAAGCAATTCCCCACTTTCACCGGATAGTCTTTGATTAAACCAAGAGGTTTCTTTGTAGACCCATCTCCAAATGTGATCTTAGTAGGATGCCAATCCATACTCATTATTCCAAGTCTCTTGACCATGTCAAGTGCCATCACACTCACTGTGGAACCTGAATCACACATAGCGTCTTGTACTTCTTCATTGCCTAGGTTGCACACAATTGAGAATTTTCCCGGATTTTTGTGCTTGGTCAAGGTCTTGAGCTCATCAATTGCTGCAATGTGCTCTCTTGTAGGCTCCTGGATCTGCTCTTGCTCCTCATCACACGGTTCTTGCATTATCAAAACGTCCTCAGCTGGTTTCTTCAAGATGTTTTTAGCTTCAACATGGTTGATCTTTGTAAAAACCGCCTCCCCACTTAAGTTCTCAATGACCTCATTGAGACTATAATCATCATCTGAGTAGATGTATGCCTCATGGTCAGGCTCATGCCATGATGTTTCCATGTCATCAAGAGTGGTGGTAATCTCGTCAAGGTCTTGGATAGCTTGACAATACTCTTTTGGATTGGTATCACATTGACCGGGTAGAGTAGCATGGTCGCTTGTGCTAGCTTTTCCTTTCTCCAGCTGACGAATTTTGTTGTTAATGTTGGTGAGCTGGGTAGAGACTTCATGAAAGGAGGAGTCCATACGTTTGTTAATATCAACGTATTTCTGATCATTGGTCGCTTGGCCTTGTATAATTTGATTGAGCATTGCTTGTAGCGATTCTAGAGTTGGCCCTTGATTTTGTTGTTGCTGAGGAATGAAACCAGGAGGATACGGATTGTTCCCTTGCTGTTGTTGGCCTTGGTAGGGTGCCTGTCTTTGACCTTGATACCCACCGTTTTGTTGGAAACCACCTTTGTTGTATAATATAAACGGTTTGCCTTGATTTGGTTGTTGTGGAGGGTACACTTGATCTTTTGGATTTTCCACATTGGTGCTTCTATAAGACAAGTTGTTGTTTCCTTGGTATCTTGAGGCGTATCCCTGTGGCTTAGGATAGTCTTGGCCTCCAACCCAATTTGCTTCCTCAAACTCGTCTCCAATTCTTCCTTGAGACATGTCCGCGGCTTCACCGACGAAGTGGACTTGTTTTGTGTTGACAAGCATCATCTTGTCAATTTTTTCATGGAGGGACTTCAACTCCTTTTTGTGTGCCTCCAGTTCATATCCTCTTGGTGCCCTGTCATAGTCCTCCGAATAATTCCCATCACTCAAAGCGAGGTTGTCAATGAGCTCCATTCCATCGTGGACATCTTGACCAAGAAAGTTCCCTCGGCTTGCCGTGTCAAGTAGCATTCGAATTTTGGGCAAGGCTCCACGGTATATAGTGCTCAAGAGAGTCTCTTCACTGAAGCCGTGGTGAGGACACTGGATGGTGTAGTCCTT